>CAUEHS010000312.1:0-276269 GCA_958510865.1 Myrrha octodecimguttata | reverse complement strand
CCTTACCCTTGCTTTGACCCTTAGGCTTACCCTTACCTTTACCCTTACCCTTACCCTTACCCTTACCCTTACCCTTACCCTTACCCTTACCCTTACCCTTACCCTTACCCTTGCTTTTACCCTTAAGCTTACCCTTACCCTTACCCTTACCCCTACCCTTACCCTTACCCTTACCCTTGCTTTTACCCTTAAGCTTACCCTTACCCTTACCCTTACCCTTACCCTTACCCTTGCTTTTACCCTTAGGCTTACCCTTACCCTTACCCTTACCCTTACCCTTGCTTTTACCCTTAAGCTTACCCTTACCCTTACCCTTACCCTTACCCTTACCCTTACCCTTACCCTTACCCTTACCCTTACCCTTACCCTTACCCTAACCCTTACCCTTACCCTTACCCTTACCCTTGCTTTTACCCTTAGGCTTACCCTTACCTTTACCCTTACCCTTACCCTTACCCTTACCCTTACCCTTGCTTTTACCCTTAAGCTTACCCTTACCCTTACCCTTACCCTTACCCTTACCCTTGCTTTTACCCTTAAGCTTACCCTTACCCTTACCCTTACCCTTACCCTTACCCTTACCCTTACCCTTACCCTTACCCTTACCCTCACCCTTGCTTTTACCCTTAAGCTTACCCTTACCCTTACCCTTACCCTTACCCTTACCCTTACCCTTACCCTTGCTTTTACCCTTAAGCTTACACTTACCCTTACCCTTACCCTTACCCTTACCCTTGCTTTTACCCTTAGGCTTACCCTTACCCTTACCCTTACCCTTACCCTTGCTTTTACCCTTAAGCTTACCCTTACCCTTACCCTTACCCTTACCCTTACCCTTACCCTTACCCTTACCCTTACCCTTGCTTTTACCCTTAAGCTAACCCTTACCCTCACCCTTACCCTTAACCTTACCCTTACCCTTGCCCTTGCTTTTACCCTTAAGCTAACCCTTACCGTTACCCTTACCCTTACCCTTACCCTTAACCTTACCCTTACCCTTGCTTTTACCCTTAAGCTCACCCATACCCTTACCCTTACCCTTACCCTTACACTTACCCTTACCCTGACCCTTACCCTTGCTTTTACCCTTAAGCTTACCCTTACCCTTACCCTCACCCTTACCCTTAAGCTTACCCTTACCCTTACCCTTACCCTTACCCTTACCCTTACCCTTACCCTTGCTTTTACCCTTAAGCTTACCCTTACCCTTACCCTTACCCTTACCCTTGCTTTTACCCTTAAGCTTACCCTTACCCTTACCCTTACCCTTACCCTTAAGCTTACCCTTACCCTTACCCTTACCCTTACCCTTACCCTTACCCTTACCCTTACCCTTGCTTTTACCCTTAAGCTTACCCTTACCCTTACCCTTACCCTTACCCTAACCCTTACCCTTAACCTTACCCTTACCCTTACCCTTACCCTTACCCTTACCCTTGCTTTTACTCTTAGGCTTACCCTTACCTTTACCCTTACCCTTACCCTTACCCTTACCCTTACCCTTACCCTTACCCTTACCCTTGCTTTTACCCTTAAGCTTACCCTTACCCTTACCCTTACCCTTACCCTTACCCTTACCCTTACCCTTACCCTTACCCTTACCCTTACCCTTACCCTTACCCTTGCTTTTACCCTTTAGCTTACCCTTACCCTTACCCTTACTCTTACCCTTACCCTTACCCTTACCCTTACCCTTACCCTTGCTTTTACCCTTAAGCTTACCCTTACCCTTACCTTTACCCTTACCCTTACCCTTACCCTTACCCTTACCCTTACCCTTACCCTTACCCTTACCCTTACCCTTGCTTTTACCCTTAGGCTTACCCTTACCTTTAGCCTTACCCTTACCCTTACCCTTACCCTTACCCTTACCCTTACCCTTGCTTTTACCCTTAAGCTTACCCTTACCCTTACCCTTACCCTTACCCTTACCCTTACCCTTACCCTTACCCTTACCCTTGCTTTTACCCTTAAGCTTACCCTTACCCTTACCCTTACCCTTACACTTACCCTTGCTTTTACCCTTAGGCTTACCCTTACCCTTACCCTTACCCTTACCCTTAAGCTTACCCTTACCCTAACCCTCACCCTTACCCTTACCCTTACCCTTACCCTTACCCTTACCCTTACCCTTACCCTTACCCTTGCTTTTACCCTTAAGCTTACCCTTACCCTTACCCTTACCCTTACCCTTACCCTTACCCTTACCCTTACCCTTACCCTTACCCTTACCCTTACCCTTACCCTTGCTTTGACCCTTAGGCTTACCCTTACCTTTACCCTTACCCTTACCCTTACCCTTACCCTTACCCTTACCCTTACCCTTACCCTTACCCTTACCCTTACCCTTGCTTTTACCCTTAAGCTTACCCTTAGCCTTACCCTTACCCCTACCCTTACCCTTACCCTTACCCTTGCTTTTACCCTTAAGCTTACCCTTACCCTTACCCTTACCCTTACCCTTACCCTTGCTTTTACCCTTAGGCTTACCCTTACCCTTACCCTTACCCTTACCCTTACCCTTACCCTTGCTTTTACCCTTAAGCTTACCCTTACCCTTACCCTTACCCTTACCCTTACCCTTACCCTTACCCTTACCCTTACCCTTACCCTTACCCTTACCCTTACCCTTACCCTTACCCTTACCCTTACCCTTACCCTTACCCTTGCTTTTACCCTTAGGCTTAACCTTACCTTTACCCTTACCCTTACCCTTACCCTTACCCTTACCCTTACCCTTACCCTTACCCTTACCCTTACCCTTACCCTTACCCTTGCTTTTACCCTTAAGCTTACCCTTACCCTTACCCTTACCCTTACCCTTACCCTTACCCTTACCCTTGCTTTTACCCTTAAGCTTACCCTTACCCTTACCCTTACCCTCACCCTTACCCTTACCCTTACCCTTGCTTATACCCTTAAGCTTACCCTTACCCTTACCCTTACCCTTACCCTTACCCTTACCCTTACCCTTACCCTTACCCTTACCCTTACCCTTACCCTTACCCTTACCCTTACCCTTACCCTTACCCTTACCCTTACCCTTACCCTTACCCTTACCCTTACCCTTACCCTTGCTTTTACTCTTAGGCTTACCCTTACCTTTACCCTTACCCTTACCCTTACCCTTACCCTTACCCTTACCCTTACCCTTGCTTTTACCCTTAAGCTTACCCTTACCCTTACCCTTACCCTTACCCTTACCCTTACCCTAACCCTTACCCTTGCTTTTACCCTTAAGCTTACCCTTACCCTTACCCTTACCCTTACCCTTACCCTTACCCTTACCCTTACCCTTACCCTTACCCTTGCTTTTACCCTTAAGCTTACCCTTACCCTTACCCTTACCCTTACCCTTACCCTTACCCTTACCCTTACCCTTATCCTTACCCTTGCTTTTACCCTTAAGCTTACCCTTACCCTTACCCTTACCCTTACCCTTACCCTTGCTTTTACTCTTAGGCTTACCCTTACCTTTACCCTTACCCTTACCCTTACCCTTACCCTCACCCTTACCCTTACCCTTGCTTTTACCCTTAAGCTTACCCTTACCCTTACCCTTACCCTTACCCTTACCCTTGCTTTTACCCTTAAGCTTACCCTTACCCTTACCCTTAACCTTACCCTTACCCTTGCTTTTACCCTTAGGCTTACCCTTACCCTTACCCTTACCCTTACCCTTGCTTTTACCCTTAAGCTTACCCTTACCCTTACCCTTACTCTTACCCTTACCCTTACCCTTACCCTTACCCTTACCCTTACCCTTACCCTTACCCTTACCCTTACCCTTACCCTTACCCTTACCCTTGCTTTTACCCTTAGGCTTACCCTTACCTTTACCCTTACCCTAACCCTTACCCTTACCCTTACCCTTACCCTTACCCTTGCTTTTACCCTTAAGCTTACCCTTACCCTTACCCTTACCCTTACCCTTACCCTTACCCTTACCCTTACCCTTACCCTTACCCTTACTCTTACCCTTACCCTTGCTTTTACCCTTAAGCTTACCCTTACCCTTACCCTTAACCTCACCCTTACCCTTACCCTGACCCTTACCCTTACCCTTACCCTTACCCTTGCTTTTACCCTTAAGCTTACCCTTACTCTTACCCTTACCCTTACCCTTACCCTTACCCTTACCCTTACCCTTACCCTTACCCTTACCCTTGCTTTTACCCTTAGGCTTACCCTTACCTTTACCCTTACCCTTACCCTTACCCTTACCCTTACCCTTGCTTTTACCCTTAAGCTTACCCTTACCTTTACCCTTACCCTTACCCTTAAGCTTACCCTTACCCTTACCCTTACCCTTACCCTTACCCTTGCTTTTACCCTTAAGCCTACCCTTACCCTTACCCTTACCCTTACCCTTAAGCTTACCCTTACCCTTACCCTTACCCTTACCCTTACCCTTACCCTTACCCTTACCCTTACCCTTACCCTTACCCTTACCCTTGCTTTTACCCTTAAGCTTACCCTTACCCTTACCCTTACCCTTACCCTTGCTTTTACCCTTAAGCTTACCCTTACCCTTACCCTTACCCTTAAGCTTACCCTAACCCTTACCCTTACCCTTACCCTTACCCTTACCCTTACCCTTACCCTTGCTTTTACCCTTAAGCTTACCCTTACCCTTACCCTTACCCTTACCCTTACCCTTGCTTTTACCCTTAAGCTTACCCTTACCCTTACCCTTACCCTTACCCTTAAGCTTACCCTTACCCTTACCCTTACCCTTACCCTTACCCTTACCCTTACCCTTGCTTTTACCCTTAAGCTTACCCTTACCCTTACCCTTACCCTTACCCTAACCCTTACCCTTAACCTTACCCTTACCCTTACCCTTACCCTTACCCTTACCCTTACCCTTGCTTTTACTCTTAGGCTTACCCTTACCTTTACCCTTACCCTTACCCTTACCCTTACCCTTACCCTTACCCTTACCCTTACCCTTGCTTTTACCCTTAAGCTTACCCTTACCCTTACCCTTACCCTTACCCTTACCCTTACCCTTACCCTTACCCTTACCCTTACCCTTGCTTTTACCCTTTAGCTTACCCTTACCCTTACCCTTACTCTTACCCTTACCCTTACCCTTACCCTTACCCTTACCCTTGCTTTTACCCTTAAGCTTACCCTTACCCTTACCTTTACCCTTACCCTTACCCTTACCCTTACCCTTACCCTTACCCTTACCCTTACCCTTACCCTTACCCTTGCTTTTACCCTTAGGCTTACCCTTACCTTTAGCCTTACCCTTACCCTTACCCTTACCCTTACCCTTACCCTTACCCTTGCTTTTACCCTTAAGCTTACCCTTACCCTTACCCTTACCCTTACCCTTACCCTTACCCTTACCCTTGCTTTTACCCTTAAGCTTACCCTTACCCTTACCCTTACCCTTACACTTACCCTTGCTTTTACCCTTAGGCTTACCCTAACCCTTACCCTTACCCTTACCCTTAAGCTTACCCTTACCCTTACCCTCACCCTTACCCTTACCCTTACCCTTACCCTTACCCTTACCCTTACCCTTACCCTTGCTTTTACCCTTAAGCTTACCCTTACCCTTACCCTTACCCTTACCCTTACCCTTACCCTTACCCTTACCCTTACCCTTACCCTTACCCTTGCTTTGACCCTTAGGCTTACCCTTACCTTTACCCGTAACCCTTACCCTTACCCTTACCCTTACCCTTACCCTTACCCTTACCCTTACCCTTGCTTTTACCCTTAAGCTTACCCTTACCCTTACCCTTACCCCTACCCTTACCCTTACCCTTACCCTTGCTTTTACCCTTAAGCTTACCCTTACCCTTACCCTTACCCTTACCCTTACCCTTGCTTTTACCCTTAGGCTTACCCTTACCCTTACCCTTACCCTTACCCTTGCTTTTACCCTTAAGCTTGACCTTACCCTTACCCTTACCCTTACCCTTACCCTTACCCTTACCCTTACCCTTACCCTTACCCTTACCCTTACCCTTACCCTTACCCTTACCCTTACCCTTACCCTTACCCTTACCCTTGCTTTTACCCTTAGGCTTAACCTTACCTTTACCCTTACCCTTACCCTTACCCTTACCCTTACCCTTACCCTTACCCTTACCCTTACCCTTACCCTTACCCTTACCCTTACCCTTGCTTTTACCCTTAAGCTTACCCTTACCCTTACCCTTACCCTTACCCTTACCCTTACCCTTACCCTTGCTTTTACCCTTAAGCTTACCCTTACCCTTACCCTTACCCTCACCCTTACCCTTACCCTTACCCTTGCTTATACCCTTAAGCTTACCCTTACCCTTACCCTTACCCTTACCCTTACCCTTACCCTTACCCTTACCCTTACCCTTACCCTTACCCTTACCCTTACCCTTACCCTTACCCTTACCCTTACCCTTACCCTTACCCTTGCTTTTACTCTTAGGCTTACCCTTACCTTTACCCTTACCCTTACCCTTACCCTTACCCTTACCCTTACCCTTGCTTTTACCCTTAAGCTTACCCTTACCCTTACCCTTACCCTTACCCTTACCCTTACCCTAACCCTTACCCTTGCTTTTACCCTTAAGCTTACCCTTACCCTTACCCTTACCCTTACCCTTACCCTTACCCTTACCCTTACCCTTACCCTTGCTTTTACCCTTAAGCTTACCCTTACCCTTACCCTTACCCTTACCCTTACCCTTACCCTTATCCTTACCCTTGCTTTTACCCTTAAGCTTACCCTTACCCTTACCCTTACCCTTACCCTTACCCTTACCCTTGCTTTTACTCTTAGGCTTACCCTTACCTTTACCCTTACCCTTACCCTTACCCTTACCCTCACCCTTACCCTTACCCTTGCTTTTACCCTTAAGCTTACCCTTACCCTTACCCTTACCCTTACCCTTACCCTTGCTTTTACCCTTAAGCTTACCCTTACCCTTACCCTTAACCCTACCCTTACCCTTGCTTTTACCCTTAGGCTTACCCTTACCCTTACCCTTACCCTTACCCTTGCTTTTACCCTTAAGCTTACCCTTATCCTTACCCTTACTCTTACCCTTACCCTTACCCTTACCCTTACCCTTACCCTTACCCTTACCCTTACCCTTACCCTTACCCTTACCCTTACCCTTGCTTTTACCCTTAGGCTTACCCTTACCTTTACCCTTACCCTAACCCTTACCCTTACCCTTACCCTTACCCTTACTCTTGCTTTTACCCTTAAGCTTACCCTTACCCTTACCCTTACCCTTACCCTTACCCTTACCCTTACCCTTACCCTTACCCTTACCCTTACTCTTACCCTTACCCTTGCTTTTACCCTTAAGCTTACCCTTACCCTTACCCTTAACCTCACCCTTACCCTTACCCTGACCCTTACCCTTACCCTTACCCTTACCCTTGCTTTTACCCTTAAGCTTACCCTTACCCTTACCCTTACCCTTACCCTTACCCTTACCCTTACCCTTACCCTTACCCTTACCCTTACCCTTACCCTTGCTTTTACCCTTAGGCTTACCCTTACCTTTACCCTTACCCTTACCCTTACCCTTACCCTTACCCTTGCTTTTACCCTTAAGCTTACCCTTACCTTTACCCTTACCCTTACCCTTAAGCTTACCCTTACCCTTACCCTTACCCTTACCCTTACCCTTGCTTTTACCCTTAAGCTTACCCTTACCCTTACCCTTACCCTTACCCTTAAGCTTACCCTTACCCTTACCCTTACCCTTACCCTTACCCTTACCCTTACCCTTACCCTTACCCTTACCCTTGCTTTTACCCTTAAGCTTACCCTTACCCTTACCCTTACCCTTACCCTTGCTTTTACCCTTAAGCTTACCCTTACCCTTACCCTTACCCTTAAGCTTACCCTAACCCTTACCCTTACCCTTACCCTTACCCTTACCCTTACCCTTACCCTTACCCTTACCCTTACCCTTGCTTTTACCCTTAAGCTTACCCTTACCCTTACCCTTACCCTTACCCTTACCCTTACCCTTACCCTTGCTTTTACCCTTAAGCTTACCCTTACCCTTACCCTTACCCTTAAGCTTACCCTTACCCTTACCCTTACCCTTACCCTTACCCTTACCCTTACCCTTACCCTTACCCTTACCCTTACCCTTACCCTTACCCTTACCCTTGCTTTTACCCTTAAGCTTACCCTTACCCTTACCCTTACCCTTACCCTTAAGCTTACCCTTACCCTTACCCTTACCCTTACCCTTACCCTTAACCTTACCCTTGCTTTTACCCTTAAGCTTACCCTTACCTTTACCCTTACCCTTACCCTTAAGCTTACCCTTACCCTTACCCTTACCCTTACCCTTACCCTTGCTTTTACCCTTAAGCTTACCCTTACCCTTACCGTTACCCTTACCCTTAAGCTTACTCTTACCCTTACCCTTACCCTTACCCTTACCCTTACCCTTACCCTTACCCTTACCCTTACCCTTACCGTTGCTTTTACCCTTAAGCTTACCCTTACCCTTACCCTTACCCTTACCCTTGCTTTTACCCTTAAGCTTACCCTTACCCTTACCCTTACCCTTAAGCTTACCCTTACCCTTACCCTTACCCTTACCCTTACCCTTACCCTTACCCTTACCCTTACCCTTACCCTTACCCTTGCTTTTACCCTTAAGCTTACCCTTACCCTTACCCTTACCCTTACCCTTACCCTTACCCTTACCCTTACCCTTACTTTTACCCTTAGGCTTACCCTTACCTTTACCCTTACCCTTACCTTTACCCTTACCCTTACCCTTACCCTTACCCTTGCTTTTACCCTTGAGCTTACCCTTACCCTTACCCTTACCCTTACCCTTACCCTTACCCTTGCTTTTACCCTTAAGCTTACCCTTACCCTTACCCTTACCCTTACCCTTGCTTTTACCCTTAGGCTTACCCTTACCCTTACCCTTACCCTTACCCTTGCTTTTACCCTTAAGCTTACACTTACCCTTACCCTTACCCTTACCCTTACCCTTACCCTTACCCTTACCCTTACCCTTACCCTTACCCTTACCCTTACCCTTACCCTTACCCTTACCCTTACCCTTACCTTACCCTTACCCTTACCCTTACCCTTACCCTTACCCTTACCCTTACCCTTACCCTTACCCTTACCCTTACCCTTACCCTTACCCTTACCCTTACCCTTACCCTTACCCTTGCTTTTACCCTTAGGCTTACCCTTACCTTTACCCTTACCCTTACCCTTACCCTTACCCTTACCCTTGCTTTTACCCTTAAGCTCACCCTTACCCTTACCCTTACCCTTACCCTTACCCTTACCCTTACCCTTACCCTTACCCTTACCCTTACCCTTACCCTTGCTTTTACCCTTAAGCTTACCCTTACCCTTACCCTTACCCTTACCCTTGCTTTTACTCTTAGGCTTACCCTTACCTTTACCCTTACCCTTACCCTTACCCTTACCCTCACCCTTACCCTTACCCTTGCTTTTACCCTTAAGCTTACCCTTACCCTTACCCTTACCTTTACCCTTACCCTTGCTTTTACCCTTAAGCTTACCCTTACCCTTACCCTTAACCTTACCCTTACCCTTGCTTTTACCCTTAGGCTTACCCTTACCCTTACCCTTACCCTTACCCTTGCTTTTACCCTTAAGCTTACCCTTACCCTTACCCTTACTCTTACCCTTACCCTTACCCTTACCCTTACCCTTACCCTTACCCTTACCCTTACCCTTACCCTTGCTTTTACCCTTAGGCTTACCCTTACCTTTACCCTTACCCTAACCCTTACCCTTACCCTTACCCTTACCCTTACCCTTGCTTTTACCCTTAACCTTACCCTTACCCTTACCCTTACCCTTACCCTTACCCTTACCTATACCCTTACCCTTACCCTTACCCTTACCCTTGCTTTTACCCTTAAGCTTACCCTTACCCTTACCCTTAACCTTACCCTTACCCTTACCCTTACCCTTACCCTTACCCTTACCCTTGCTTTTACCCTTAAGCTTACCCTTACCCTTACCCTTACCCTTACCCTTACCCTTACCCTTACCCTTACCCTTACCCTTACCCTTACCCTTACCCTTACCCTTGCTTTTACCCTTAGGCTTACCCTTACCTTTACCCTTACCCTTACCCTTACCCTTACCCTTACCCTTGCTTTTACCCTTAAGCTTACCCTTACCCTTACCCTTACCCTTACCCTTACCCTTACCCTTACCCTTACCCTTACCCTTACCCTTACCCTTACCCTTACCCTTACCCTTACCCTTACCCTTGCTTTTACCCTTAAGCTTACCCTTACCCTTACCCTTACCCTTACCCTTAAGCTTACCCTTACCCTTACCCTTACCCTTACCCTTACCCTTAACCTTACCCTTGCTTTTACCCTTAAGCTTACCCTTACCCTTACCCTTACCCTTACCCTTAAGCTTACCCTTACCCTTACCCTTACCCTTACCCTTACCCTTGCTTTTACCCTTAAGCTTACCCTTACTCTTACCCTTACCCTTACCCTTAAGCTTACCCTTACCCTTACCCTTACCCTTACCCTTACCCTTACCCTTACCCTTACCCTTGCTTTTACCCTTAAGCTTACCCTTACCCTTACCCTAACCCTCACCCTTGCTTTTACCCTTAAGCTTACCCTTACCCTTACCCTTACCCTTAAGCTTACCCTTACCCTTACCCTTACCCTTACCCTTACCCTTACCCTTACCCTTACCCTTACCCTTACCCTTGCTTTTACCCTTAAGCTTACCCTTACCCTTACCCTTACCCTTACCCTTACCCTTACCCTTACCCTTACCCTTACCCTTACCCTTGCTTTTACCCTTAGGCTTACCCTTACCTTTACCCTTACCCTTACCTTTACCCTTACCCTTACCCTTACCCTTACCCTTGCTTTTACCCTTGAGCTTACCCTTACCCTTACCCTTACCCTTACCCTTACCCTTACCCTTGCTTTTACCCTTAAGCTTACCCTTACCCTTACCCTTACCCTTACCCTTACCCTTGCTTTTACCCTTAGGCTTACCCTTACCCTTACCCTTACCCTTACCCTTGCTTTTACCCTTAAGCTTACCCTTACCCTTACCCTTACCCTTACCCTTACCCTTACCCTTACCCTTACCCTTACCCTTACCCTTACCCTTACCCTTACCCTTACCCTTACCCTTACCCTTACCCTTACCCTTACCCTTACCCTTACCCTTACCCTTACCCTTACCCTTGCTTTTACCCTTAGTCTTACCCTTACCTTTACCCTTACCCTTACCCTTACCCTTACCCTTACCCTTGCTTTTACCCTTAAGCTTACCCTTACCCTTACCCTTACCCTTACCCTTACCCTTACCCTTACCCTTACCCTTACCCTTACCCTAACCCTTACCCTTACCCTTACCCTTGCTTTTACCCTTAAGCTTACCCTTACACTTACCCTTACCCTTACCCTTACCCTTACCCTTACCCTTACCCTTACCCTTACCCTGACCCTCACCCTTGCTTTTACCCTTAAGCTTACCCTTACCCTTACCCTTACCCTTACCCTTACCCTTACCCTTGCTTTTACCCTTAAGCTTACCCTTACCCTTACCCTTACCCTTACCCTTACCCTTGCTTTTACCCTTAGGCTTACCCTTACCCTTACCCTTACCCTTACCCTTGCTTTTACCCTTAAGCTTACCCTTACCCTTACCCTTACCCTTACCCTTACCCTTACCCTTACCCTTACCCTTACCCTTACCCTTACCCTTACCCTTACCCTTACCCTTACCCTTACCCTTACCCTTACCCTTCACTTGCTTTTACCCTTAGGCTTAACCTTACCTTTACCCTTACCCTTACCCTTACCCTTACCCTTACCCTTACCCTTACCCTTACCCTTACCCTTACCCTTACCCTTACCCTTACCCTTGCTTTTACCCTTAAGCTTACCCTTACCCTTACCCTTACCCTTACCCTTACCCTTACCCTTACCCTTGCTTTTACCCTTAAGCTTACCCTTACCCTTACCCTTACCCTCACCCTTACCCTTACCCTTACCCTTGCTTATACCCTTAAGCTTACCCTTACCCTTACCCTTACCCTTACCCTTACCCTTACCCTTACCCTTACCCTTACCCTTACCCTTACCCTTACCCTTACCCTTACCCTTACCCTTACCCTTACCCTTACCCTTACCCTTACCCTTGCTTTTACTCTTAGGCTTACCCTTACCTTTACCCTTACCCTTACCCTTACCCTTACCCTTACCCTTACCCTTGCTTTTACCCTTAAGCTTACCCTTACCCTTACCCTTACCCTTACCCTTACCCTTACCCTAACCCTTACCCTTGCTTTTACCCTTAAGCTTACCCTTACCCTTACCCTTACCCTTACCCTTACCCTTACCCTTACCCTTACCCTTACCCTTGCTTTTACCCTTAAGCTTACCCTTACCCTTACCCTTACCCTTACCCTTACCCTTACCCTTATCCTTACCCTTGCTTTTACCCTTAAGCTTACCCTTACCCTTACCCTTACCCTTACCCTTACCCTTACCCTTGCTTTTACTCTTAGGCTTACCCTTACCTTTACCCTTACCCTTACCCTTACCCTTACCCTCACCCTTACCCTTACCCTTGCTTTTACCCTTAAGCTTACCCTTACCCTTACCCTTACCCTTACCCTTACCCTTGCTTTTACCCTTAAGCTTACCCTTACCCTTACCCTTAACCCTACCCTTACCCTTGCTTTTACCCTTAGGCTTACCCTTACCCTTACCCTTACCCTTACCCTTGCTTTTACCCTTAAGCTTACCCTTATCCTTACCCTTACTCTTACCCTTACCCTTACCCTTACCCTTACCCTTACCCTTACCCTTACCCTTACCCTTACCCTTACCCTTACCCTTACCCTTGCTTTTACCCTTAGGCTTACCCTTACCTTTACCCTTACCCTAACCCTTACCCTTACCCTTACCCTTACCCTTACCCTTGCTTTTACCCTTAAGCTTACCCTTACCCTTACCCTTACCCTTACCCTTACCCTTACCCTTACCCTTACCCTTACCCTTACCCTTACTCTTACCCTTACCCTTGCTTTTACCCTTAAGCTTACCCTTACCCTTACCCTTAACCTCACCCTTACCCTTACCCTGACCCTTACCCTTACCCTTACCCTTACCCTTGCTTTTACCCTTAAGCTCACCCTTACCCTTACCCTTACCCTTACCCTTACCCTTACCCTTACCCTTACCCTTACCCTTACCCTTACCCTTACCCTTGCTTTTACCCTTAGGCTTACCCTTACCTTTACCCTTACCCTTACCCTTACCCTTACCCTTACCCTTGCTTTTACCCTTAAGCTTACCCTTACCTTTACCCTTACCCTTACCCTTAAGCTTACCCTTACCCTTACCCTTACCCTTACCCTTACCCTTGCTTTTACCCTTAAGCTTACCCTTACCCTTACCCTTACCCTTACCCTTAAGCTTACCCTTACCCTTACCCTTACCCTTACCCTTACCCTTACCCTTACCCTTACCCTTACCCTTACCCTTGCTTTTACCCTTAAGCTTACCCTTACCCTTACCCTTACCCTTACCCTTGCTTTTACCCTTAAGCTTACCCTTACCCTTACCCTTACCCTTAAGCTTACCCTAACCCTTACCCTTACCCTTACCCTTACCCTTACCCTTACCCTTACCCTTACCCTTACCCTTGCTTTTACCCTTAAGCTTACCCTTACCCTTACCCTTACCCTTACCCTTACCCTTACCCTTGCTTTTACCCTTAAGCTTACCCTTACCCTTACCCTTACCCTTAAGCTTACCCTTACCCTTACCCTTACCCTTACCCTTACCCTTACCCTTACCCTTACCCTTACCCTTACCCTTACCCTTACCCTTACCCTTACCCTTGCTTTTACCCTTAAGCTTACCCTTACCCTTACCCTTACCCTTACCCTTAAGCTTACCCTTACCCTTACCCTTACCCTTACCCTTACCCTTAACCTTACCCTTGCTTTTACCCTTAAGCTTACCCTTACCTTTACCCTTACCCTTACCCTTAAGCTTACCCTTACCCTTACCCTTACCCTTACCCTTACCCTTGCTTTTACCCTTAAGCTTACCCTTACCCTTACCGTTACCCTTACCCTTAAGCTTACTCTTACCCTTACCCTTACCCTTACCCTTACCCTTACCCTTACCCTTACCCTTACCGTTGCTTTTACCCTTAAGCTTACCCTTACCCTTACCCTTACCCTTACCCTTGCTTTTACCCTTAAGCTTACCCTTACCCTTACCCTTACCCTTAAGCTTACCCTTACCCTTACCCTTACCCTTACCCTTACCCTTACCCTTACCCTTACCCTTACCCTTACCCTTACCCTTGCTTTTACCCTTAAGCTTACCCTTACCCTTACCCTTACCCTTACCCTTACCCTTACCCTTACCCTTACCCTTGCTTTTACCCTTAGGCTTACCCTTACCTTTACCCTTACCCTTACCTTTACCCTTACCCTTACCCTTACCCTTACCCTTGCTTTTACCCTTGAGCTTACCCTTACCCTTACCCTTACCCTTACCCTTACCCTTACCCTTGCTTTTACCCTTAAGCTTACCCTTACCCTTACCCTTACCCTTACCCTTGCTTTTACCCTTAGGCTTACCCTTACCCTTACCCTTACCCTTACCCTTGCTTTTACCCTCAAGCTTACACTTACCCTTACCCTTACCCTTACCCTTACCCTTACCCTTACCCTTACCCTTACCCTTACCCTTACCCTTACCCTTACCCTTACCCTTACCCTTACCCTTACCCTTACCTTACCCTTACCCTTACCCTTACCCTTACCCTTACCCTTACCCTTACCCTTACCCTTACCCTTACCCTTACCCTTACCCTTACCCTTACCCTTACCCTTACCCTTACCCTTGCTTTTACCCTTAGGCTTACCCTTACCTTTACCCTTACCCTTACCCTTACCCTTACCCTTACCCTTGCTTTTACCCTTAAGCTCACCCTTACCCTTACCCTTACCCTTACCCTTACCCTTACCCTTACCCTTACCCTTACCCTTACCCTTACCCTTACCCTTACCCTTGCTTTTACCCTTAAGCTTACCCTTACCCTTACCCTTACCCTTACCCTTGCTTTTACTCTTAGGCTTACCCTTACCTTTACCCTTACCCTTACCCTTACCCTTACCCTCACCCTTACCCTTACCCTTGCTTTTACCCTTAAGCTTACCCTTACCCTTACCCTTACCTTTACCCTTACCCTTGCTTTTACCCTTAAGCTTACCCTTACCCTTACCCTTAACCTTACCCTTACCCTTGCTTTTACCCTTAGGCTTACCCTTACCCTTACCCTTACCCTTACCCTTGCTTTTACCCTTAAGCTTACCCTTACCCTTACCCTTACTCTTACCCTTACCCTTACCCTTACCCTTACCCTTACCCTTACCCTTACCCTTACCCTTACCCTTGCTTTTACCCTTAGGCTTACCCTTACCTTTACCCTTACCCTAACCCTTACCCTTACCCTTACCCTTACCCTTACCCTTGCTTTTACCCTTAAGCTTACCCTTACCCTTACCCTTACCCTTACCCTTACCCTTACCTATACCCTTACCCTTACCCTTACCCTTACCCTTGCTTTTACCCTTAAGCTTACCCTTACCCTTACCCTTAACCTTACCCTTACCCTTACCCTTACCCTTACCCTTACCCTTACCCTTGCTTTTACCCTTAAGCTTACCCTTACCCTTACCCTTACCCTTACCCTTACCCTTACCCTTACCCTTACCCTTACCCTTACCCTTACCCTTACCCTTACCCTTGCTTTTACCCTTAGGCTTACCCTTACCTTTACCCTTACCCTTACCCTTACCCTTACCCTTACCCTTGCTTTTACCCTTAAGCTTACCCTTACCCTTACCCTTACCCTTACCCTTACCCTTACCCTTACCCTTACCCTTACCCTTACCCTTACCCTTACCCTTACCCTTACCCTTACCCTTACCCTTACCCTTGCTTTTACCCTTAAGCTTACCCTTACCCTTACCCTTACCCTTACCCTTAAGCTTACCCTTACCCTTACCCTTACCCTTACCCTTACCCTTAACCTTACCCTTGCTTTTACCCTTAAGCTTACCCTTACCCTTACCCTTACCCTTACCCTTAAGCTTACCCTTACCCTTACCCTTACCCTTACCCTTACCCTTGCTTTTACCCTTAAGCTTACCCTTACTCTTACCCTTACCCTTACCCTTAAGCTTACCCTTACCCTTACCCTTACCCTTACCCTTACCCTTACCCTTACCCTTACCCTTGCTTTTACCCTTAAGCTTACCCTTACCCTTACCCTAACCCTCACCCTTGCTTTTACCCTTAAGCTTACCCTTACCCTTACCCTTACCCTTAAGCTTACCCTTACCCTTACCCTTACCCTTACCCTTACCCTTACCCTTACCCTTACCCTTACCCTTACCCTTGCTTTTACCCTTAAGCTTACCCTTACCCTTACCCTTACCCTTACCCTTACCCTTACCCTTACCCTTACCCTTACCCTTACCCTTGCTTTTACCCTTAGGCTTACCCTTACCTTTACCCTTACCCTTACCTTTACCCTTACCCTTACCCTTACCCTTACCCTTGCTTTTACCCTTGAGCTTACCCTTACCCTTACCCTTACCCTTACCCTTACCCTTACCCTTGCTTTTACCCTTAAGCTTACCCTTACCCTTACCCTTACCCTTACCCTTACCCTTGCTTTTACCCTTAGGCTTACCCTTACCCTTACCCTTACCCTTACCCTTGCTTTTACCCTTAAGCTTACCCTTACCCTTACCCTTACCCTTACCCTTACCCTTACCCTTACCCTTACCCTTACCCTTACCCTTACCCTTACCCTTACCCTTACCCTTACCCTTACCCTTACCCTTACCCTTACCCTTACCCTTACCCTTACCCTTACCCTTACCCTTGCTTTTACCCTTAGTCTTACCCTTACCTTTACCCTTACCCTTACCCTTACCCTTACCCTTACCCTTGCTTTTACCCTTAAGCTTACCCTTACCCTTACCCTTACCCTTACCCTTACCCTTACCCTTACCCTTACCCTTACCCTTACCCTTACCCTTACCCTTACCCTTACCCTTGCTTTTACCCTTAAGCTTACCCTTACACTTACCCTTACCCTTACCCTTACCCTTACCCTTACCCTTACCCTTACCCTTACCCTGACCCTCACCCTTGCTTTTACCCTCAAGCTTACCCTTACCCTTACCCTTACCCTTACCCTTACCCTTACCCTTGCTTTTACCCTTAAGCTTACCCTTACCCTTACCCTTACCCTTACCCTTACCCTTGCTTTTACCCTTAGGCTTACCCTTACCCTTACCCTTACCCTTACCCTTGCTTTTACCCTTAAGCTTACCCTTACCCTTACCCTTACCCTTACTCTTACCCTTACCCTTACCCTTACCCTTACCCTTACCCTTGCTTTTACCCTTAGGCTTACCCTTACCTTTACCCTTACCCTTACCCTTACCCTTACCCTTACCCTTACCCTTACCCTTACCCTTACCCTTACCCTTACTCTTGCTTTTACCCTTAAGCTTACCCTTACCCTTACCCTTACCCTTACCCTTACCCTTACCCTTACCCTTACCCTTACCCTTGCTTTTACCCTTAAGCTCACCCTTACCCTTACCCTTACCCTTACCCTTACCCTTACCCTTACTCTTACCCTTACCCTTGCTTTTACCCTTAAGCTTACCCTTACCCTTACCCTTACCCTTACCCTTGCTTTCACCCTTAAGCTTACCCTTACCCTTACCCTTACCCTTAAGCTTACCCTTACCCTTACCCTTACCCTTACCCTTACCCTTACCCTTACCCTTACCCTTACCCTTACCCTTACCCTTTCTTTTACCCTTAAGCTTACCCTTACCCTTACCCTTACCCTTACCCTTACCCTTACCCTTACCCTTACCCTTACCCTTACCCTTACCCTTGCTTTTACCCTTAGGCTTACCCTTACCTTTACCCTTACCCTTACCTTTAACCTTACCCTTACCCTTACCCTTACCCTTGCTTTTACCCTTGAGCTTACCCTTACCCTTACCCTTACCCTTACTTTTACCCTTAAGCTTACCCTTACCCTTACCCTTACCCTTACCCTTACCCTTACCCTTGCTTTTACCCTTAGGCTTACCCTTACCCTTACCCTTACCCTTACCCTTGCTTTTACCCTTAAGCTTACCCTTACCCTTACCCTTACCCTTACCCTTACCCTTACCCTTACCCTTACCCTTACCCTTACCCTTACCCTTACCCTTACCCTTACCCTTACCCTTACCCTTACCCTTACCCTTACCCTTACCGTTACCCTTACCCTTACCCTTACCCTTACCCTTACCCTTACCCTTACCCTTACCCTTGCTTTTACCCTTAGGCTTACCCTTACCTTTACCCTTACCCTTACCCTTACCCTTACCCTTACCCTTGCTTTTACCCTTAAGCTTACCCTTACCCTTACCCTTACCCTTACCCTTACCCTTACCCTTACCCTTACCCTTACCCTTACCCTTACCCTTACCCTTACCCTTACCCTTACCCTTGCTTTTACCCTTAAGCTTACCCTTACCCTTACCCTTACCCTTACCCTTACCCTTACCCTTACCCTTACCCTTACCCTTACCCTTACCCTTACCCTCACCCTTGCTTTTACCCTTAAGCTTACCCTTACCCTTACCCTTACCCTTACCCTTACCCTTACCCTTGCTTTTACCCTTAAGCTTACCCTTACCCTTACCCTTACCCTTACCCTTGCTTTTACCCTTAGGCTTACCCTTACCCTTACCCTTACCCTTACCCTTGCTTTTACCCTTAAGCTTACCCTTACCCTTACCCTTACCCTTACTCTTACCCTTACCCTTACCCTTACCCTTACCCTTACCCTTGCTTTTACCCTTAGGCTTACCCTTACCTTTACCCTTACCCTTACCCTTACCCTTACCCTTACCCTTACCCTTACCCTTACCCTTACCCTTACCCTTACCCTTGCTTTTACCCTTAAGCTTACCCTTACCTTACCCTTACCCTTACCCTTACCCTTACCCTTACCCTTACCCTTACCCTTGCTTTTACCCTTAAGCTCACCCTTACCCTTACCCTTACCCTTACCCTTACCCTTACCCTTACCCTTACTCTTACCCTTACCCTTGCTTTTACCCTTAAGCTTACCCTTACCCTTACCCTTACCCTTACCCTTAAGCTTACCCTTACCCTTACCCTTACCCTTACCCTTACCCTTACCCTTACCCTTGCTTTTACCCTTAAGCTTACCCTTACCCTTACCCTTACCCTTACCCTTACCCTTGCTTTTACCCTTAAGCTTACCCTTACCCTTACCCTTACCCTTACCCTTAAGCTTACCCTTACCCTTACCCTTACCCTTACCCTTACCCTTGCTTTTACCCTTAAGCTTACCCTTACCCTTACCCTTACCCTTACCCTTACCCTTACCCTTACCCTTACCCTTACCCTTACCCTTACCCTTACCCTTACCCTTGCTTTTACCCTTAGGCTTACCCTTACCTTTACCCTTACCATTACCCTTACCCTTACCCTTACCCTTACCCTTACCCTTACCCTTGCTTTTACCCTTAAGCTTACCCTTACCCTTACCCTTACCCTTACCCTTACCCTTACCCTTACCCTTACCCTTACCCTTACCCTTACCCTTACCCTTACCCTTACCCTTACCCTTACCCTTACCCTTGCTTTTACCCTTAAGCTTACCCTTACTCTTACCCTTACCCTTACCCTTACCCTTACCCTTGCTTTTACCCTTAAGCTTACCCTTACCCTTACTCTTACCCCTACCCTTACCCTTACCCTTACCCTTACCCTTACCCTTACCCTTACCCTTACCCTTACCCTTACCCTTGCTTTTACCCTTAGGCTTACCCTCACCTTTACCCTTACCCTTACCCTTACCCTTACCCTTACCCTTGCTTTTACCCTTAAGCTTACCCTTACCCTTACCCTTACCCTTACCCTTAGCCTTACCCTTACCCTTGCTTTTACCCTTAAGCTTACCCTTACCCTTACCCTTACCCTTACCCTTACCCTTACCCTTACCCTTACCCTTACCCTTACCCTTACCCTTACCCTTACCCTTACCCTTACCCTTACCCTTACCCTTACACTTACCCTTACCCTTACCCTTACCCTTGCTTTTACCCTTAAGCTTACCCTTACCCTTACCCTTACCCTTACCCTTACCCTTACCCTTACCCTTACCCTTGCTTTTACCCTTAAGCTTACCCTTACCCTTACCCTTACCCTTACCCTTACCCTTACCCTTACCCTTACCCTTACCCTTACCCTTACCCTTACCCTTACCCTTACCCTTACCCTTACTTAGGGTAAGGGTAAGCTTAAGGGTAAAAGCAAGGGTAAGGGTAAGGGTAAGGGTAAGGGTAAGGGTAAGGGTAAGGGTTAGGGTAAGGGTAAGGGTAAGCTTAAGGGTAAGGGTAAGGGTAAGGGTAAGGGTAAGGGTAAGCTTGAGGGTTAAAGCAAGGGTAAGGGTAAGGGTAAGGGTAAGGGTAAGGGTAAGCTTAAGGGTAAGGGTAAGGGTAAGGGTAAGCTTGAGGGTAAAAGCAAGGGTAAGGTTAAGGGTAAGGGTAAGGGTAAGGGTAAGGGTAAGGGTAAGCTTAAGGGTAAGGGTAAGGGTAAGGGTAAGGGTAAGCTTAAGGGTAAAAGCAAGGGTAAGGGTAAGGGTAAGGGTAAGGGTGAGGGTAAGGGTAAGGGTAAGGGTAAGGGTAAGGGTAAGGGTAAGGGTAAGCTTAAGGGTAAGGGTAAGGGTAAGGGTAAGCTTAAGGGTAAAAGCAAGGGTAAGGGTAAGGGTAAGGGTAAGGGTAAGGGTAAGCTAAAGGGTAAAAGCAAGGGTAAGGGTAAGGGTAAGGGTAAGGGTAAGGGTAAGGGTAAGGGTAAGGGTAAGGGTAAGGGTAAGGGTAAGGGTAAGGGTAAGGGTAAGGGTAAGGGTAAGCTTAAGGGTAAGGGTAAGGGTAAGGGTAAGCTTAAGGGTAAAAGCAAGGGTAAGGGTAAGGGTAAGGGTAAGGGTAAGGGTAAAGGTAAGGGTAAGCCTAAGGGTAAAAGCAAGGGTAAGGGTAAGGGTAAGGGTAAGGGTAAGGGTAAGGGTAAGGGTAAGGGTAAGGGTAAGGGTAAGGGTAAGGGTAAGCTTAAGGGTAAAAGCAAGGGTAAGGGTAAGGGTAAGGGTAAGGGTAAGGGTAAGGTTAAGGGTAAGGGTAAGGGTAAGGGTAAGGGTAAGGGTAAGCTTAAGGGTAAAAGCAAGGGTAAGGGTAAGGGTAAGGGTAAGGGTAAGGGTAAGGGTAAGGGTAAGGGTAAGGGTAAGCTTAAGGGTAAAAGCAAGGATAAGGGTAAGGGTAAGGGTAAGGGTAAGGGTTAGGGTAAGGGTAAAGGTAAGGGTAAGCCTAAGGGTAAAAGCAAGGGTAAGGGTAAGGGTAAGGGTAAGGGTAAGGGTAAGGGTAAGGGTAAGGGTAAGGGTTAGAGTAAGGGTAAGGGTAAGGGTAAGCTTAAGGGTAAAAGCAAGGGTAAGGGTAAGGGTAAGGGTAAGGGTAAGCCTAAGGGTAAAAGCAAGGGTAAGGGTAAGGTTAAGGGTAAGGGTAAGGGTAAGCTTAAGGGTAAAAGCAAGGGTAAGGGTAAGGGTAAGGGTAAGGGTAAGGGTAAGCTTAAGGGTAAAAGCAAGGGTAAGGGTAAGGGTGAGGGTAAGGGTAAGGGTAAGGGTAAGGGTAAAGGTAAGGGTAAGCCTAAGAGTAAAAGCAAGGGTAAGGGTAAGGGTGAGGGTAAGGGTAAGGGTAAGGGTAAAGGTAAGGGTAAGGGTAAGGGTAAGGGTAAGGGTAAGGGTAAGCTTAAGGGTAAAAGCAAGGGTAAGGATAAGGGTAAGGGTAAGGGTAAGGGTAAGGGTAAGGGTAAGGGTAAGCTTAAGGGTAAAAGCAAGGGTAAGGGTAAGGGTAAGGGTAAGGGTAAGGGTAAGGGTAAGGGTAAGGGTAAGGGTAAGGGTAAGCTTAAGGGTAAAAGCAAGGGTAAGGGTTAGGGTAAGGGTAAGGGTAAGGGTAAGGGTAAGGGTAAGCTTAAGGGTAAAAGCAAGGGTAAGGGTAAGGGTAAGGGTAAGGGTAAGGGTAAGGGTAAGGGTAAAGGTAAGGGTAAGCCTAAGGGTAAAAGCAAGGGTAAGGGTAAGGGTAAGGGTAAGGGTAAGGGTAAGGGTAAGGGTAAGGGTAAGGGTAAGGGTAAGGGTAAGGGTAATAGTAAGGGTAAGGGTAAGGGTAAGGGTAAGGGTAAGCTTAAGGGTATAAGCAAGGGTAAGGGTAAGGGTAAGGGTGAGGGTAAGGGTAAGGGTAAGGGTAAGGGTAAGCTTAAGGGTAAAAGCAAGGGTAAGGGTAAGGGTAAGGGTAAGGGTAAGGGTAAGGGTAAGGGTAAGCTTAAGGGTAAAAGCAAGGGTAAGGGTAAGGGTAAGGGTAAGCCTAAGGGTAAAAGCAAGGGTAAGGGTAAGGGTAAGGGTAAGGGTAAGGGTAAGCTTAAGGGTAAAAGCAAGGGTAAGGGTAAGGGTAAGGGTAAGCTTAAGGGTAAAAGCAAGGGTAAGGGTAAGGGTAAGGGTAAGGGTAAGGGTAAGGGTAAGGGTAAGGATAAGGGTAAGGGTAAGGGTAAAGGTAAGGGTAAGCCTAAGGGTCAAAGCAAGGGTAAGGGTTAGGGTAAGGGTAAGGGTAAGGGTAAGGGTAAGGGTAAGGGTAAGGGTAAGGGTAAGGGTAAGGGTAAGCTCAAGGGTAAAAGCAAGGGTAAGGGTAAGGGTAAGGGTAAGGGTAAGGGTGAGGGTAAGGGTAAGGGTAAGGGTAAGGGTAAGGGTAAGCTTAAGGGTAAGGGTAAGGGTAAGGATAAGGGTAAGCCTAAGGGTAAAAGCAAGGGTAAGTGTAAGGGTAAGGGTAAGGGTAAGGGTAAGCTTACCCTTACCCTTACCCTTACCCTTACCCTTACCCTTGCTTTTACCCTTGAGCTTACCCTTACCCTTACCCTTACCCTTACCCTTACCCTTACCCTTACCCTTATCCTTACCCTTGCTTTTACCCTTAAGCTTACCCTTACCCTTACCCTTACCCTTACCCTTACCCTTACCCTTACCCTTGCTTTTACTCTTAGGCTTACCCTTACCTTTACCCTTACACTTACCCTTACCCTTACCCTCACCCTTACCCTTACCCTTGCTTTTACCCTTAAGCTTACCCTTACCCTTACCCTTACCCTTACCCTTGCTTTTACCCTTAAGCTTACCCTTACCCTTACCCTTAACCTCACCCTTACCCTTGCTTTTACCCTTAGGCTTACCCTTACCCTTACCCTTACCCTTACCCTTGCTTTTACCCTTAAGCTTACCCTTACCCTTACCCTTACTCTTACCCTTACCCTTACCCTTACCCTTACCCTTACCCTTACCCTTACCCTTACCCTTACCCTTACCCTTGCTTTTACCCTTAGGCTTACCCTTACCTTTACCCTTACCCTAACCCTTACCCTTACCCTTACCCTTACCCTTACCATTGCTTTTACCCTTAAGCTTACCCTTACCCTTACCCTTACCCTTACCCTTACCCTTACCCTTACCCTTACCCTTACCCTTGCTTTTACCCTTAAGCTTACCCTTACCCTTACCCTTACCCTTACCCTTACCCTTACCCTTACCCTTACCCTTACCCTTACCCTTACCCTTGCTTTTACCCTTAAGCTTACCCTTACCCTTACCCTTACCCTTACCCTTACCCTTACCCTTACCCTTGCTTTTACCCTTAGGCTTACCCTTACCTTTACCCTTACCCTTACCCTTACCCTTACCCTTACCCTTGCTTTTACCCTTAAGCTTACCCTTACCCTTACCCTTACCCTTAAGCTTACCCTTACCCTTACCCTTACCCTTACCCTTACCCTTACCCTTACCCTTACCCTTACCCTTACCCTTACCCTTACCCTTTCTTTTACCCTTAAGCTTACCCTTACCCTTACCCTTACCCTTACCCTTACCCTTGCTTTTACCCTAAAGCTTACCCTTACCCTTACCCTTACCCTTAAGCTTACCCTTACCCTTACCCTTACCCTTACCCTTACCCTTACCCTTACCCTTACCCTTACCCTTACCCTTACCCTTACCCTTACCCTTACCCTTACCCTTGCTTTTACCCTTAAGCTTACCCTTACCCTTACCCTTACCCTTACCCTTAAGCTTACCCTTACCCTTACCCTTACCCTTACCCTTACCCTTAACCTTACCCTTGCCTTTACCCTTAAGCTTACCCTTACCCTTACCCTTACCCTTACCCTTAAGCTTACCCTTACCCTTACCCTTACCCTTACCCTTACCCTTGCTTTTACCCTTAAGCTTACCCTTACCCTTTACCCTTACCCTTACCCTTAAGCTTACCCTTACCCTTACCCTTACCCTTACCCTTACCCTTACCCTTACCCTTACCCTTGCTTTTACCCTTAAGCTTACCCTTACCCTTACCCTAAGTAAGGGTAAGGGTAAGGGTAAGGGTAAGGGTAAGGGTAAGGGTAAGGGTAAGGGTAAGGGTAAGGGTAAGGGTAAGGGTAAGCTTAAGGGTAAAAGCAAGGGTAAGGGTAAGGGTAAGGGTAAGGGTAAGGGTAAGGGTAAGGGTAAGGGTAAGGGTAAGGGTAAGGGTAAGGGTAAGGGTAAGGGTAAGCTTAAGGGTAAGGGTAAGGGTAAGGGTAAGGGTAAGCCTAAGGGTAAAAGCAAGGGTAAGGGTAAGGGTAAGGGTAAGGGTAAGGGTAAGCTTAAGGGTAAAAGCACGGGTAAGGGTAAGGCTAAGGGTAAGGGTAAGGGTAAGGGTAAGGGTAAGCTTAAGGGTAAAAGCAAGGGTAAGGGTAAGGGTAAGGGTAAGGGTAAGGGTAAGGGTAAGGGTAAAGGTGAGGGTAAGCCTAAGGGTAAAAGCAAGGGTAAGGGTAAGGGTAAGGGTAAGGGTAAGGGTAAGGGTAAGGGTAGGGGTAAGAGTAAGGGTAAGGGTAAGCTTAAGGGTAAAAGCAAGGGTAAGGGTAAGGGTAAGGGTAAGGGTAAGGGTAAGGGTAAGCTCAAGGGTAAAAGCAAGGGTAAGGGTAAGGGTAAGGGTAAGGGTAAGGGTAAGGGTAAGGGTAAGGGTAAGGGTAAGGGTAAGGGTAAGGGTAAGGGTAAGGGTAAGGGTAAGGGTAAGGGTAAGGGTAAGGGTAAGGGTAAGGGTAAGCTTAAGGGTAAAAGCAAGGGTAAGGGTAAGGGTAAGGGTAAGGGTAAGGGTAAGGGTAATGGTAAGGGAAAAGGTAAGGGTAAGCCTAAGGGTAAAAGCAAGGGTAAGGGTAAGGGTAAGGGTAAGGGTAAGGGTAAGGGTAAGGGTAAGCTTAAGGGTAAAAGCAAGGGTAGGGGTAAGGGTAAGGGTAAGGGTAAGGTTAAGGGTAAGGGTAAGCTTAAGGGTAAGGGTAAGGGTAAGGGTAAGGGTAAGCTTAAGGGTAAAAGCAAGGGTAAGGGTAAGGGTAAGGGTAAGGGTAAGGGTAAGCTTAAGGGTAAAAGCAAGGGTAAGGGTAAGGGTAAGGGTAAGGGTAAGGGTAAGGGTAAGGGTAAGCTTAAGGGTAAGGGTAAGGGTAAGGGTAAGGGTAAGCTTAAGGGTAAAAGCAAGGGTAAGGGTAAGAGTAAGGGTTAGGGTAAGGGTAAGGGTAAGGGTAAGGGTAAGGGTGAGCTTAAGGGTAAAAGCAAGGGTAAGGGTAAGGGTAAGGGTAAGGGTAAAGGTAAGGGTAAGGGTAAGCTTAAGGGTAAAAGCAAGGGTAAGGGTAAGGGTAAGGGTAAGGGTAAGGGTAAGGGTAAGGGTAAGGGTAAGGGTAAGGGTAAAGGTAAGGGTAAGCCTAAGGGTAAAAGCCCTTACCCTTACCCTTACCCTTGCTTTTACCCTTAGGCTTACCCTCACCTTTACCCTTACCCTTACCCTTACCCTTACCCTTACCCTTACCCTTACCCTTGCTTTTACCCTTAAGCTTACCCTTACCCTTACCCTTACCCTTACCCTTAGCCTTACCCTTACCCTTGCTTTTACCCTTAAGCTTACCCTTACCCTTACCCTTACCCTTACCCTTACCCTTGCTTTTACCCTTAGGCTTACCCTTACCCTTACCCTTACCCTTACCCTTGCTTTTACCCTTAAGCTTACCCTTACCCTTACCCTAAGTAAGGGTAAGGGTAAGGGTAAGGGTAAGGGTAAGGGTAAGGGTAAGGGTAAGGGTAAGGGTAAGGGTAAGGGTAAGCTTAAGGGTAAAAGCAAGGGTAAGGGTAAGGGTAAGGGTAAGGGTAAGGGTAAGGGTAAGGGTAAGGGTAAGGGTAAGGGTAAGGGTAAGGGTAAGCTTAAGGGTAAGGGTAAGGGTAAGGGTAAGGGTAAGCCTAAGGGTAGAAGCAAGGGTAAGGGTAAGGGTAAGGGTAAGGGTAAGCTTAAGGGTAAAAGCAAGGGTAAGGGTAAGGCTAAGGGTAAGGGTAAGGGTAAGGGTAAGGGTAAGCTTAAGGGTAAAAGCAAGGGTAAGGGTAAGGGTAAGGGTAAGGGTAAGGGTAAGGGTAAGGGTAAAGGTGAGGGTAAGCCTAAGGGTAAAAGCAAGGGTAAGGGTAAGGGTAAGGGTAAGGGTAAGGGTAAGGGTAAGGGTAGGGGTAAGAGTAAGGGTAAGGGTAAGCTTAAGGGTAAAAGCAAGGGTAAGGGTAAGGGTAAGGGTAAGGGTAAGGGTAAGGGTAAGCTTGAGGGTAAAAGCAAGGGTAAGGGTAAGGGTAAGGGTAAGGGTAAGGGTAAGGGTAAGGGTAAGGGTAAGGGTAAGGGTAAGGGTAAGGGTAAGGGTAAGGGTAAGGGTAAGGGTAAGGGTAAGGGTAAGGGTAAGGGTAAGCTTAAGGGTAAAAGCAAGGGTAAGGGTAAGGGTAAGGGTAAGGGTAAGGGTAAGGGTAATGGTAAGGGTAAAGGTAAGGGTAAGCCTAAGGGTAAAAGCAAGGGTAAGGGTAAGGGCAAGGGTAAGGGTAAGGGTAAGGGTAAGGGTAAGGGTAAGGGTAAGGGTAAGGGTAAGGGTAAGGGTAAGGGTAAGGGTAAGGGTAAGCTTAAGGGTAAAAGCAAGGGTAAGGGTAAGGGTAAGGGTAAGGGTAAGGGTAAGGGTAAGGGTAAGCTTAAGGGTAAGGGTAAGGGTAAGGGTAAGGGTAAGCTTAAGGGTAAAAGCAAGGGTAAGGGTAAGGGTAAGGGTAAGGGTAAGGGTAAGCTTAAGGGTAAAAGCAAGGGTAAGGGTAAGGGTAAGGGTAAGGGTAAGGGTAAGGGTAAGGGTAAGCTTAAGGGTAAGGGTAAGGGTAAGGGTAAGGGAAAGCTTAAGGGTAAAAGCAAGGGTAAGGGTAAGAGTAAGGGTTAGGGTAAGGGTAAGGCTAAGGGTAAGGGTAAGGGTGAGCTTAAGGGTAAAAGCAAGGGTAAGGGTAAGGGTAAGGGTAAGGGTAAGGGTAAAGGTAAGGGTAAGGGTAAGCTTAAGGGTAAAAGCAAGGGTAAGGGTAAGGGTAAGGGTAAGGGTAAGGGTAAGGGTAAGGGTAAGGGTAAGGGTAAGGGTAAGGGTAAAGGTAAGGGTAAGCCTAAGGGTAAAAGCAAGGGTAAGGGTAAGGGTAAGGGTAAGGGTAAGGGTAAGAGTAAGGGTAAGGGTAAGGGTAAGGGTAAGCTTAAGGGTAAAAGCAAGGGTAAGGGTAAGGGTAAGGGTAAGGGTAAGCCTAAGGGTAAAAGCAAGGGTAAGGGTAAGGGTAAGGGTAAGGGTAAGGGTAAGGGTAAGCTTAAGGGTAAAAGCAAGGGTAAGGGTAAGAGTAAGGGTAAGGGTAAGGGTAAGGGTAAGCTTAAGGGTAAAAGCAAGGGTGAGGGTGAGGGTAAGGGTAAGGGTAAGGGTAAGGGTAAGGGTAACGGTAAGGGTAAGGGTAAGCTTAAGGGTAAAAGCAAGGGTAAGGGTAAGGGTAAGGGTAAGGGTAAGGGTAAGGGTAAGGGTAAGGGTAAGGGTAAGGGTAAGGGTAAGGGTAAGGGTAAGCTTAAGGGTAAAAGCAAGGGTAAGGGTAAGGGTAAGGGTAAGGGTAAGGGTAAAGGTAAGGGTAAGCCTAAGGGTAAAAGCAAGGGTGAGGGTAAGGGTAAGGGTAAGGGTAAGGGTAAGGGTAAGGGTAAGGGTAAGGGTAAGGGTAAGGGTAAGGGTAAGGGTAAGGGTAAGGGTAAGGGTAAGGGTAAGGGTAAAGGTAAGCTTAAGGGTAAAAGCAAGGGTAAGGGTAAGGGTAAGGGTAAGGGTAAGCCTAAGGGTAAAAGCAAGGGTAAGGGTAAGGGTAAGGGTAAGGGTAAGGGTAAGCTTAAGGGTAAAAGCAAGGGTAAGGGTAAGGGTAAGGGTAAGGGTAAGGGTAAGGGTAAGGGTAAGGGTAAGCTTAAGGGTAAAAGCAAGGGTAAGGGTAAGGGTAAGGGTAAGGGTAAGGGTAAGGGTAAAGGTAAGGGTAAGCCTAAGGGTAAAAGCAATGGTAAGGGTAAGGGTAAGGGTAAGGGTAAGGGTAAGCTTAAGGGTAAAAGCAAGGGTAAGGGTAAGGGTAAGGGTAAGGATAAGGGTAAGAGTAAGGGTAAGGGTAAGGGTAAGGGTAAGCTTAAGGGTAAGGGTAAGGGTAAGGGTAAGAGTAAGCTTAAGGGTAAAAGCAAGGGTAAGGGTAAGGGTAAGGGTAAGGGTAAGCTTAAGGGTAAAAGCAAGGGTAAGGGTAAGGGTAAGGGTAAGGGTAAGGGTAAGGGTAAGGGTAAGCTTAAGGGTAAGGGTAAGGGTAAGGGTAAGGGTAAGCTTAAGGGTAAAAGCAAGGGTAAGGGTAAGGGTAAGGGTAAGGGTAAGGGTAAGCTTAAGGGTAAGGGTAAGGGTAAGGGTAAGGGTAAGGGTAAGCTTAAGGGTAAAAGCAAGGGTAAGGTTAAGGGTAAGGGTAAGGGTAAGGGTAAGGGTAAGCTTGAGGGTAAGGGTAAGGGTAAGGGTAAGGGTAAGCTTAAGGGTAAAAGCAAGGGTAAGGGTAAGGGTAAGGGTAAGGGTAAGGGTAAGGGTAAGGGTAAGGGTAAGGGTAAGGGTAAGGCTAAGGGTAAGGGTAAGGGTAAGCTTAAGGGTAAGGGTAAGGGTAAGGGTAAGCTTAAGGGTAAAAGCAAGGGTAAGGGTAAGGGTAAGGGTAAGGGTAAGGGTAAGCTTAAGGGTAAAAGCAAGGGTAAGGGTAAGGGTAAGGGTAAGGGTAAGGGTAAGGGTAAGGGTAAGGGTAAGGGTAAGGGTAAGGGTAAGGGTAAGGCTAAGGGTAAGGGTAAGGGTAAGCTTAAGGGTAAGGGTAAGGGTAAGGGTAAGCTTAAGGGTAAAAGCAAGGGTAAGGGTAAGGGTAAGGGTAAGGGTAAGGGTAAAGGTAAGGGTAAGCCTAAGGGTAAAAGCAAGGGTAAGGGTAAGGGTAAGGGTAAGGGTAAGGGTAAGGGTAAGGGTAAGGGTAAGGGTAAGGGTAAGGGTAAGCTTAAGGGTAAAAGCAAGGGTAAGGGTAAGGGTAAGGGTAAGGGTAAGGGTAAGGGTAAGGGTAAGGGTAAGCTTTAGGGTAAAAGCAAGGGTAAGGGTAAGGGTAAGGGTAAGGGTAAGGGTAAGGGTAAGGGTAAGGGTAAGGGTAAGGGTAAGGGTAAGGGTAAGGGTAAGGGTAAGGGTAAGGGTAAGGGTAAGCTTAAGGGTAAAAGCAAGGGTAAGGGTAAGGGTAAGGGTAAGGGTAAGGGTTAGGGTAAGGGTAAAGGTAAGGGTAAGCCTAAGGGTAAAAGCAAGGGTAAGGGTAAGGGTAAGGGTAAGGGTAAGGGTAAGGGTAAGGGTAAGGGTAAGGGCAAGGGTAAGGGTAAGGGTAAGGGTAAGAGTAAGGGTAAGGGTAAGGGTAAGCTTAAGGGTAAAAGCAAGGGTAAGGGTAAGGGTAGGGGTAAGGGTAAGCCTAAGGGTAAAAGCAAGGGTAAGGGTAAGGTTAAGGGTAAGGGTAAGGGTAAGCTTAAGGGTAAAAGCAAGGGTAAGGGTAAGGGTAAGTGTAAGGGTAAGGGTAAGGGTAATGGTAAGGGTAAAGGTAAGGGTAAGCCTAAGGGTAAAAGCAAGGGTAAGGGTAAGGGTAAGGGTAAGGGTAAGGGTAAGGGTAAGGGTAAGGGTAAGGGTAAGGGTAAGGGTAAGGGTAAGGGTAAGGGTAAGGGTAAGGGTAAGCTTAAGGGTAAAAGCAAGGGTAAGGGTAAGGGTAAGGGTAAGGGTAAGGGTAAGGGTAAGGGTAAGCTTAAGGGTAAGGGTAAGGGTAAGGGTAAGGGTAAGCTTAAGGGTAAAAGCAAGGGTAAGGGTAAGGGTAAGGGTAAGGGTAAGGGTAAGCTTAAGGGTAAAAGCAAGGGTAAGGGTAAGGGTAAGGGTAAGGGTAAGGGTAAGGGTAAGGGTAAGCTTAAGGGTAAGGGTAAGGGTAAGGGTAAGGGAAAGCTTAAGGGTAAAAGCAAGGGTAAGGGTAAGAGTAAGGGTTAGGGTAAGGGTAAGGGTAAGGGTAAGGGTAAGGGTAAGGGTAAGGGTGAGCTTAAGGGTAAAAGCAAGGGTAAGGGTAAGGGTAAGGGTAAGGGTAAGGGTAAAGGTAAGGGTAAGGGTAAGCTTAAGGGTAAAAGCAAGGGTAAGGGTAAGGGTAAGGGTAAGGGTAAGGGTAAGGGTAAGGGTAAGGGTAAGGGTAAGGGTAAAGGTAAGGGTAAGCCTAAGGGTAAAAGCAAGGGTAAGGGTAAGGGTAAGGGTAAGGGTAAGAGTAAGGGTAAGGGTAAGGGTAAGGGTAAGCTTAAGGGTAAAAGCAAGGGTAAGGGTAAGGGTAAGGGTAAGGGTAAGCCTAAGGGTAAAAGCAAGGGTAAGGGTAAGGGTAAGGGTAAGGGTAAGGGTAAGCTTAAGGGTAAAAGCAAGGGTAAGGGTAAGAGTAAGGGTAAGGGTAAGGGTAAGGGTAAGCTTAAGGGTAAAAGCAAGGGTGAGGGTGAGGGTAAGGGTAAGGGTAAGGGTAAGGGTAAGGGTAAGGGTAAGGGTAAGCTTAAGGGTAAAAGCAAGGGTAAGGGTAAGGGTAAGGGTAAGGGTAAGGGTAAGGGTAAGGGTAAGGGTAAGGGTAAGGGTAAGCTTAAGGGTAAAAGCAAGGGTAAGGGTAAGGGTAAGGGTAAGGGTAAGGGTAAAGGTAAGGGTAAGCCTAAGGGTAAAAGCAAGGGTGAGGGTAAGGGTAAGGGTAAGGGTAAGGGTAAGGGTAAGGGTAAGGGTAAGGGTAAGGGTAAGGGTAAGGGTAAGGGTAAGGGTAAGGGTAAGGGTAAGGGTAAGGGTAAGGGTAAGGGTAAAGGTAAGCTTAAGGGTAAAAGCAAGGGTAAGGGTAAGGGTAAGGGTAAGGGTAAGCCTAAGGGTAAAAGCAAGGGTAAGGGTAAGGGTAAGGGTAAGGGTAAGGGTAAGCTTAAGGGTAAAAGCAAGGGTAAGGGTAAGGGTAAGGGTAAGGGTAAGGGTAAGGGTAAGGGTAAGCTTAAGGGTAAAAGCAAGGGTAAGGGTAAGGGTAAGGGTAAGGGTAAGGGTAAGGGTAAGGGTAAGGGTAAGGGTAAAGGTAAGGGTAAGCCTAAGGGTAAAAGCAATGGTAAGGGTAAGGGTAAGGGTAAGGGTAAGGGTAAGCTTAAGGGTAAAAGCAAGGGTAAGGGTAAGGGTAAGGGTAAGGATAAGGGTAAGAGTAAGGGTAAGGGTAAGGGTAAGGGTAAGCTTAAGGGTAAGGGTAAGGGTAAGGGTAAGGGTAAGCTTAAGGGTAAAAGCAAGGGTAAGGGTAAGGGTAAGGGTAAGGGTAAGCTTAAGGGTAAAAGCAAGGGTAAGGGTAAGGGTAAGGGTAAGGGTAAGGGTAAGGGTAAGGGTAAGCTTAAGGGTAAGGGTAAGGGTAAGGGTAAGGGTAAGCTTAAGGGTAAGGGTTAGGGTAAGGGTAAGCTTAAGGGTAAGGGTAAGGGTAAGGGTAAGGGTAAGCTTAAGGGTAAAAGCAAGGGTAAGGTTAAGGGTAAGGGTAAGGGTAAGGGTAAGGGTAAGCTTGAGGGTAAGGGTAAGGGTAAGGGTAAGGGTAAGCTTAAGGGTAAAAGCAAGGGTAAGGGTAAGGGTAAGGGTAAGGGTAAGGGTAAGGGTAAGGGTAAGGGTAAGGGTAAGGGTAAGGGTAAGGGTAAGGGTAAGGGTAAGGGTAAGGGTAAGCTTAAGGGTAAGGGTTAGGGTAAGGGTAAGCTTAAGGGTAAAAGCAAGGGTAAGGGTAAGGGTAAGGGTAAGGGTAAGGGTAAGCTTAAGGGTAAAAGCAAGGGTAAGGGTAAGGGTAAGGGTAAGGGTAAGGGTAAGGGTAAGGGTAAGGGTAAGGGTAAGGGTAAGGGTAAGGGTAAGGGTAAGGGTAAGGGTAAGGGTAAGCTTAAGGGTAAGGGTAAGGGTAAGGGTAAGCTTAAGGGTAAAAGCAAGGGTAAGGGTAAGGGTAAGGGTAAGGGTAAGGGTAAGGGTAAGGGTAAAGGTAAGGGTAAGCCTAAGGGTAAAAGCAAGGGTAAGGGTAAGGGTAAGGGTAAGGGTAAGGGTAAGGGTAAGGGTAAGGGTAAGGGTTAGGGTAAGCTTAAGGGTAAAAGCAAGGGTAAGGGTAAGGGTAAGGGTAAGGGTAAGGGTAAGGGTAAGGGTAAGGGTAAGCTTAAGGGTAAAAGCAAGGGTAAGGGTAAGGGTAAGGGTAAGGGTAAAGGTAAGGGTAAGGGTAAGGGTAAGGGTAAGGGTAAGGGTAAGGGTAAGGGTAAGGGTAAGGGTAAGGGTAAGGGTAAGCTTAAGGGTAAAAGCAAGGGTAAGGGTAAGGGTAAGGGTAAGGGTAAGGGTTAGGGTAAGGGTAAAGGTAAGGGTAAGCCTAAGGGTAAAAGCAAGGGTAAGGGTAAGGGTAAGGGTAAGGGTAAGGGTAAGGGTAAGGGTAAGGGTAAGGGTAAGAGTAAGAGTAAGGGTAAGGGTAAGCTTAAGGGTAAAAGCAAGGGTAAGGGTAAGGGTAGGGGTAAGGGTAAGCCTAAGGGTAAAAGCAAGGGTAAGGGTAAGGTTAAGGGTAAGGGTAAGGGTAAGCTTAAGGGTAAAAGCAAGGGTAAGGGTAAGGGTAAGGGTAAGCTTAAGGGTAAAAGCAAGGGTAAGGGTAAGGGTGAGGGTAAGGGTAAAGGAAAGAGTAAGCCTTAGAGTAAAAGCAAGGGTAAGGGTAAGGGTAAGGGTAAGGGTAAGGGTAAGGGTAAGGGTAAGGGTAAGGGTAAGGGTAAGGGTAAGCTTAAGGGTAAAAGCAAGGGTAAGGATAAGGGTAAGGGTAAGGGTAAGGGTAAGGGTAAGGGTAAGGGTAAGGGTAAGGGTAAGCTTAAGGGTAAAAGCAAGGGTAAGGGTAAGGGTAAGGGTAAGGGTAAGGGTAAGGGTAAGGGTAAGGGTAAGGGTAAGGGTAAGGGTAAGGGTAAGCTTAAGGGTAAAAGCAAGGGTAAGGGTTAGGGTAAGGGTAAGGGTAAGGGTAAGGGTAAGGGTAAGGGTAAGCTTAAGGGTAAAAGCAAGGGTAAGGGTAAGGGTAAGGGTAAGGATAAGGGTAAGAGTAAGGGTAAGGGTAAGGGTAAGGGTAAGCTTAAGGGTAAGGGTAAGGGTAAGGGTAAGGGTAAGCTTAAGGGTAAAAGCAAGGGTAAGGGTAAGGGTAAGGGTAAGGGTAAGCTTAAGGGTAAAAGCAAGGGTAAGGGTAAGGGTAAGGGTAAGGGTAAGGGTAAGGGTAAGGGTAAGGGTAAGGGTAAGCTTAAGGGTAAGGGTAAGGGTAAGGGTAAGGGTAAGCTTAAGGGTAAGGGTTAGGGTAAGGGTAAGCTTAAGGGTAAGGGTAAGGGTAAGGGTAAGGGTAAGCTTAAGGGTAAAAGCAAGGGTAAGGTTAAGGGTAAGGGTAAGGGTAAGGGTAAGGGTAAGCTTGAGGGTAAGGGTAAGGGTAAGGGTAAGGGTAAGCTTAAGGGTAAAAGCAAGGGTAAGGGTAAGGGTAAGGGTAAGGGTAAGGGTAAGGGTAAGGGTAAGGGTAAGGGTAAGGGTAAGGGTAAGGGTAAGGGTAAGGGTAAGGGTAAGGGTAAGGGTAAGCTTAAGGGTAAGGGTTAGGGTAAGGGTAAGCTTAAGGGTAAAAGCAAGGGTAAGGGTAAGGGTAAGGGTAAGGGTAAGGGTAAGCTTAAGGGTAAAAGCAAGGGTAAGGGTAAGGGTAAGGGTAAGGGTAAGGGTAAGGGTAAGGGTAAGGGTAAGGGTAAGGGTAAGGGTAAGGGTAAGGGTAAGGGTAAGGGTAAGGGTAAGCTTAAGGGTAAGGGTAAGGGTAAGGGTAAGCTTAAGGGTAAAAGCAAGGGTAAGGGTAAGGGTAAGGGTAAGGGTAAGGGTAAGGGTAAGGGTAAGGGTAAGGGTAAAGGTAAGGGTAAGCCTAAGGGTAAAAGCAAGGGTAAGGGTAAGGGTAAGGGTAAGGGTAAGGGTAAGGGTAAGGGTAAGGGTAAGGGTAAGGGTAAGCTTAAGGGTAAAAGCAAGGGTAAGGGTAAGGGTAAGGGTAAGGGTAAGGGTAAGGGTAAGGGTAAGGGTAAGCTTAAGGGTAAAAGCAAGGGTAAGGGTAAGGGTAAGGGTAAGGGTAAGGGTAAGGGTAAGGGTAAGGGTAAGGGTAAGGGTAAGGGTAAGGGTAAGGGTAAGGGTAAGGGTAAGCTTAAGGGTAAAAGCAAGGGTAAGGGTAAGGGTAAGGGTAAGGGTAAGGGTTAGGGTAAGGGTAAAGGTAAGGGTAAGCCTAAGGGTAAAAGCAAGGGTAAGGGTAAGGGTAAGGGTAAGGGTAAGGGTAAGGGTAAGGGTAAGGGTAAGGTTAAGGGTAAGGGTAAGGGTAAGGGTAAGAGTAAGAGTAAGGGTAAGGGTAAGCTTAACGGTAAAAGCAAGGGTAAGGGTAAGGGTAGGGGTAAGGGTAAGCCTAAGGGTAAAAGCAAGGGTAAGGGTAAGGTTAAGGGTAAGGGTAAGGGTAAGCTTAAGGGTAAAAGCAAGGGTAAGGGTAAGGGTAAGGGTAAGCTTAAGGGTAAAAGCAAGGGTAAGGGTAAGGGTGAGGGTAAGGGTAAAGGTAAGAGTAAGCCTAAGAGTAAAAGCAAGGGTAAGGGTAAGGGTAAGGGTAAGGGTAAGGGTAAGGGTAAGGGTAAGGGTAAGGGTAAGGGTAAGGGTAAGCTTAAGGGTAAAAGCAAGGGTAAGGATAAGGGTAAGGGTAAGGGTAAGGGTAAGGGTAAGGGTAAGGGTAAGGGTAAGGGTAAGCTTAAGGGTAAAAGCAAGGGTAAGGGTAAGGGTAAGGGTAAGGGTAAGGGTAAGGGTAAGGGTAAGGGTAAGGGTAAGGGTAAGGGTAAGGGTAAGGGTAAGGGTAAGGGTAAGCTTAAGGGTAAAAGCAAGGGTAAGGGTTAGGGTAAGGGTAAGGGTAAGGGTAAGGGTAAGGGTAAGGGTAAGCTTAAGGGTAAAAGCAAGGGTAAGGGTAAGGGTAAGGGTAAGGGTAAGGGTAAGGGTAAGGGTAAGGGTAAAGGTAAGGGTAAGCCTAAGGGTAAAAGCAAGGGTAAGGGTAAGGGTAAGGGTAAGGGTAAGGGTAAGGGTAAGGGTAAGGGTAAGGGTAAGGGTAAGGGTAAGGGTAAGGGTAAGGGTAAGGGTAAGGGTAAGCTTAAGGGTATAAGCAAGGGTAAGGGTAAGGGTAAGGGTGAGGGTAAGGGTAACGGTAAGGGTAAGGGTAAGCTTAAGGGTAAAAGCAAGGGTAAGGGTAAGGGTAAGGGTAAGGGTGAGGGTAAGGGTAAGGGTAAGCTTAAGGGTAAAAGCAAGGGTAAGGGTAAGGGTAAGGGTAAGGGTAAGGGTAAGGGTAAGGGTAAGGGTAAGGGTAAGTGTAAGGGTAAAGGTAAGGTTAAGCCTAAGGGTAAAAGCAAGGGTAAGGGTAAGGGTAAGGGTAAGGGTAAGGGTAAGGGTAAGGGTGAGGGTAAGGGTAAGGGTAAGGGTAAGGGTAAGGGTAAGGGTAAGCTTAAGGGTAAAAGCAAGGGTAAGGGTAAGGGTAAGGGTAAGCCTTAGGGTAAAAGCAAGGGTAAGGGTAAGGGTAAGGGTAAGTGTAAGGGTAAGGGTAAGGGTAAGGGTAAAGGTAAGGGTAAGGGTAAAGGTAAGGGTAAGCCTAAGGGTCAAAGAAAGGGTAAGGGTAAGGGTAAGGGTAAGGGTAAGGGTAAGGGTGAGGGTAAGGGTAAGGGTAAGGGTAAGCTTAAGGGTAAAAGCAAGGGTAAGGGTAAGGGTAAGGGTAAGGGTAAGGGTAAGGGTAAGGGTAAGGGTAAGCTTAAGGGTAAGGGTAAGGGTAAGGGTAAGGGTAAGGGTAAGGGTAAGCCTAAGGGTAAAAGCAAGGGTAAGTGTAAGGGTAAGGGTAAGGGTAAGGGTAAGCTTAAGGGTAAAAGCAAGGGTAAGGGTAAGGGTAAGGGTAAGGGTAAGGGTAAGGGTAAGCTTGAGGGTAAAAGCAAGGGTAAGGGTAAGGGTAAGGGTAAGGGTAAGGGTAAGGGTAAGGGTAAGGCTAAAGGTAAGGGTAAGCCTAAGGGTAAAAGCAAGGGTAAGGGTAAGGGTAAGGGTAAGGGTAAGGGTAAGGGTAAGGGTAAGGGTAAGGGTAAGGGTAAGGGTAAGGGTAAGGGTAAGGGTAAGGGTAAGGGTAAAGGTAAGGGTAAGGGTAAGCTTAAGGGTAAAAGCAAGGGTGAGGGTAAGGGTAAGGGTAAGGGTAAGAGTAAGGGTAAGGGTAAGGGTAAGCTTAAGGGTAAAAGCAAGGGTAAGGGTAAGGGTAAGGGTAAGGGTAAGGGTAAGGGTAAGGGTAAGGGTAAGGGTAAGGGTAAGGGTAAGCTCAAGGGTAAAAGCAAGGGTAAGGGTAAGGGTAAGGGTAAGGGTAAGGGTAAGGGTAAGGGTAAGGGTAAGGGTAAGGGTAAGGGTAAGGGTAAGGGTAAGGGTAAGCTTAAGGGTAAAAGCAAGGGTAAGGGTAAGGGTAAGGGTAAGGGTAAGGGTAAGGGTAAGGTTAAGGGTAAGGGTTAGGGTAAGGGTAAGGGTAAGGGTAAGGGTAAGGGTAAGGGTAAAGGTAAGGGTAAGCCTAAGGGTAAAAGCAAGGGTAAGGGTAAGGGTAAGGGTAAGGGTAAGGGTAAGGTTAAGGGTAAGGGTTGGGGTAAGGGTAAGGGTAAGGGTAAGGGTAAGCTTAAGGGTAAAAGCAAGGGTAAGGGTAAGGGTAAGGGTAAGGGTAAGTGTAAGGGTAAGGGTAAGCTTAAGGGTAAGGGTAAGGGTAAGGGTAAGCTTAAGGGTAAAAGCAAGGGTAAGGGTAAGGGTAAGGGTAAGGGTAAGGGTAAGCTTAAGGGTAAAAGCAAGGGTAAGGGTAAGGGTAAGGGTAAGGGTAAGGGTAAGCTTAAGGGTAAGGGTAAGGGTAAGGGTAAGGGTAAGCTTAAGGGTAAAAGCAAGGGTAAGGGTCAGGGTAAGGGTAAGTGTAAGGGTAAGGGTAAGGCTAAGGGTAAGGGTGAGCTTAAGGGTAAAAGCAAGGGTAAGGGTAAGGTTAAGGGTAAGGGTAAGGGTAAGGGTAAGGGTTAGCTTAAGGGTAAAAGCAAGGGTAAGGGTAAGGGTAAGGGTAAGGGTAAGGGTAAGGGTAAGGGTTAGGGTAAGGGTAAGGGTAAAGGTAAGGGTAAGCCTAAGGGTAAAAGCAAGGGTAAGGGTAAGGGTAAGGGTAAGGGTAAGAGTAAGGGTAAGGGTAAGGGTAAGGGTAAGCTTAAGGGTAAAAGCAAGGGTAAGGGTAAGGGTAAGGGTAAGGGTAAGCCTAAGGGTAAAAGCAAGGGTAAGGGTAAGGGTAAGGGTAAGGGTAAGGGTAAGCTTAAGGGTAAAAGCAAGGGTAAGGGTAAGGGTAAGGGTAAGGGTAAGGGTAAGGGTAAGCTTAAGGGTAAAAGCAAGGGTGAGGGTAAGGGTAAGGGTAAGGGTAAGGGTAAGGGTAAGGGTAAGGGTAAGGGTAAGCTTAAGGGTAAAAGCAAGGGTAAGGGTAAGGGTAAGGGTAAGGGTAAGGGTAAGGGTAAGGGTAAGGGTAGGGGTAAGCTTAAGGGTAAAAGCAAGGGTAAGGGTAAGGGTAAGGGTAAGGGTAAGGGTAAAGGTAAGGGTAAGCCTAAGGGTAAAAGCAAGGGTAAGGGTAAGGGTAAGGGTAAGGGTAAGGGTAAGGGTAAGGGTAAGCTTAAGGGTTAAGGCAAGGGTAAGGGTAAGGGTAAGGGTAAGGGTAAGGGTAAGGGTAAGGGTAAGGGTAAGGGTAAGGGTAAGGGTAAGGGTAAGGGTAAGGGTAAGGGTAAGGGTAAGGGTAAGCTTAAGGGTAAAAGCAAGGGTAAGGGTAAGGGAAAGGGTAAGGGTAAGCCTAAGGGTTAAGGCAAGAGTAAGGGTAAGGGTAAGGGTAAGGGTAAGGGTAAGGGTAAGGGTAAGCTTAAGGGTAAAAGCAAGGGTAAGGGTAAAGGTAAGGGTAAGGGTAAGGGTAAGGGTAAGGGTAAGGGTAAGGGTAAGGGTAAGGGTAAGGGTAAAGGTAAGGGTAAGCCTAAGGGTAAAAGCAAGGGTAAGGGTAAGGGTAAGGGTAAGGGTAAGGGTAAGGTTAAGGGTAAGGGTAAGGGTAAGCTTAAGGGTAAAAGCAAGGGTAAGGGTAAGGGTAAGGGTAAGGGTAAGGGTAAGGGTAAGGGTAAGGGTAAGGGTAAGGGTAAGGGTAAGCTTAAGGGTAAGGGTAAGGGTAAGGGTAAGGGTAAGCTTAAGGGTAAAAGCAAGGGTAAGGGTAAGGGTAAGGGTAAGGGTAAGCTTAAGGGTAAAAGCAAGGGTAAGGGTAAGGGTAAGGGTAAGGGTAAGGGTAAGGGTAAGGGTAAGGGTAAGGTTAAGGGTAAGGGTAAGGGTAAGGGTAAGCTTAAGGGTAAGGGTAAGGGTAAGGGTAAGGGTAAGCTTAAGGGTAAAAGCAAGGGTAAGGGTAAGGGTAAGGGTAAGGGTAAGGGTAAGGGTAAGCTTAAGGGTAAGGGTAAGGGTAAGGGTAAGGGTAAGCTTGAGGGTAAAAGCAAGGGTAAGAGTAAGGGTGAGGGTAAGGGTAAGGGTAAGGGTAAGGGTAAGCTTAAGGGTAAGGGTAAGGGTAAGGGTAAGGGTAAGCTTAAGGGTAAAAGCAAGGGTAAGGGTAAGGGTAAGGGTAAGGGTAAGGGAAAGGGTAAGGGTAAGGGTAAGGGTAAGGGTAAGGGTAAGGGTAAGGGTAAGCTTAAGGGTAAGGGTAAGGGTAAGGGTAAGGGTAAGCTTAAGGGTAAAAGCAAGGGTAAGGGTAAGGGTAAGGGTAAGGGTAAGGGTAAAGGTAAGGGTAAGCCTAAGGGTAAAAGCAAGGATAAGGGTAAGGGTAAGGGAAAGGGTAAGGGTAAGGGTAAGGGTAAGGGTAAGGGTAAGGGTAAGCTTAAGGGTAAAAGCAAGGGTAAGGGTAAGGGTAAGGGTAAGGGTAAGGGTAAGGGTAAGGGTAAGGGTAAGGGTAAGGGTAAGGGTAAGGGTAAGGGTAAGCTTAAGGGTAAAAGCAAGGGTAAGGGTAAGGGTAAGGGTAAGGGTAAGGGTAAGGGTAAGGGTAAGGGTAAGCTTAAGGGTAAAAGAAAGGGTAAGGGTAAGGGTAAGGGTAAGGGTAAGGGTAAGGGTAAGGGTAAGGGTAAGCTTAAGGGTAAAAGCAAGGGTAAGGGTAAGGGTAAGGGTAAGGGTAAGGGTTAGGGTAAGGGTAAAGGTAAGGGTAAGCCTAAGGGTAAAAGCAAGGGTAAGGGTAAGGGTAAGGGTAAGGGTAAGGGTAAGGGTAAGGGTAAGGGTAAGGGTAAGGGTAAGGGTAAGGGTAAGGGTAAGGGTAAGAGTAAGGGTAAGGGTAAGGGTAAGCTTAAGGGTAAAAGCAAGGGTAAGGGTAAGGGTAAGGGTAAGGGTAAGCCTAAGGGTAAAAGCAAGGGTAAGGGTAAGGGTAAGGGTAAGGGTAAGGGTAAGGGTAAGGGTAAGGGTAAGGGTAAGGGTAAGGGTAAGGGTAAGGGTAAGCTTAAGGGTAAGGGTAAGGGTAAGGGTAAGGGTAAGCTTAAGGGTAAAAGCAAGGGTAAGGGTAAGGGTAAGGGTAAGGGTAAGGGTAAGGGTAAGCTTAAGGGTAAGGGTAAGGGTAAGGGTAAGGGTAAGCTTGAGGGTAAAAGCAAGGGTAAGAGTAAGGGTGAGGGTAAGGGTAAGGGTAAGGGTAAGGGTAAGCTTAAGGGTAAGGGTAAGGGTAAGGGTAAGGGTAAGCTTAAGGGTAAAAGCAAGGGTAAGGGTAAGGGTAAGGGTAAGGGTAAGGGAAAGGGTAAGGGTAAGGGTAAGGGTAAGGGTAAGGGTAAGGGTAAGGGTAAGCTTAAGGGTAAGGGTAAGGGTAAGGGTAAGGGTAAGCTTAAGGGTAAAAGCAAGGGTAAGGGTAAGGGTAAGGGTAAGGGTAAGGGTAAAGGTAAGGGTAAGCCTAAGGGTAAAAGCAAGGATAAGGGTAAGGGTAAGGGAAAGGGTAAGGGTAAGGGTAAGGGTAAGGGTAAGGGTAAGGGTGAGCTTAAGGGTAAAAGCAAGGGTAAGGGTAAGGGTAAGGGTAAGGGTAAGGGTAAGGGTAAGGGTAAGGGTAAGGGTAAGGGTAAGGGTAAGGGTAAGGGTAAGCTTAAGGGTAAAAGCAAGGGTAAGGGTAAGGGTAAGGGTAAGGGTAAGGGTAAGGGTAAGGGTAAGGGTAAGCTTAAGGGTAAAAGAAAGGGTAAGGGTAAGGGTAAGGGTAAGGGTAAGGGTAAGGGTAAGGGTAAGGGTAAGCTTAAGGGTAAAAGCAAGGGTAAGGGTAAGGGTAAGGGTAAGGGTAAGGGTTAGGGTAAGGGTAAAGGTAAGGGTAAGCCTAAGGGTAAAAGCAAGGGTAAGGGTAAGGGTAAGGGTAAGGGTAAGGGTAAGGGTAAGGGTAAGGGTAAGGGTAAGGGTAAGGGTAAGGGTAAGGGTAAGGGTAAGAGTAAGGGTAAGGGTAAGGGTAAGCTTAAGGGTAAAAGCAAGGGTAAGGGTAAGGGTAAGGGTAAGGGTAAGCCTAAGGGTAAAAGCAAGGGTAAGGGTAAGGGTAAGGGTAAGGGAAAGGGTAAGCTTAAGGGTAAAAGCAAGGGTAAGGGTAAGGGTAAGGGTAGAGGTAAGGGTAAGGGTAAGCTTAAGGGTAAAAGCAAGGGTAAGGGTAAGGGTAAGGGTAAGGGTAAGGGTAAGGGTGAGGGTAAAGGTAAGGGTTAGCCTAAGGGTACAAGCAAGGGTAAGGGTAAGGGTAAGGGTAAGGGTAAGGGTAAGGGTAAGGGTAAGCTTAAGGGTAAAAGCAAGGGTAAGGGTAAGGGTAAGGGTAAGGGTAAGGGTAAGGGTAAGGGTAAGGGTAAGGGTAAGCTTAAGGGTAAAAGCAAGGGTAAGGGTAAGGGTAAGGGTAAGGGTAAGGGTAAGGGTAAGGGTAAGGGTAAGGGTAAGGGTAAGGGTAAAGGTAAGGGTAAGGGTAAGGGTAAGTGTAAGGGTAAGGGTTAGCTTAAGGGTAAAAGCAAGGGTAAGGGTTAGGGTAAGGGTAAGGGTAAGGGTAAGGGTAAGGGTAAGGGTAAGGGTAAGGGTAAGCTTAAGGGTAAAAGCAAGGGTAAGGGTAAGGGTAAGGGTAAGGGTAAGGGTAAGGGTAAGGTTAAGGGTAAGGGTAAGGGTAAGGGTAAGGGTAAGGGTAAGGGTAAGGGTAAGGGTAAGCTTAAGGGTAAAAGCAAGGGTAAGGGTAAGGGTAAGGGTAAGGGTAAGGGTAAGGGTAAGGGTAAGCTTAAGGGTAAAAGCAAGGGTAAGGGTAAGGGTAAGGGTAAGGGTAAGGGTTAGGGTAAGGGTAAAGGTAAGGGTAAGCCTAAGGGTAAAAGCAAGGGTAAGGGTAAGGGTAAGGGTAAGGGTAAGGGTAAGGGTAAGGTTAAGGGTAAGGGTAAGGGTAAGAGTAAGGGTAAGGGTAAGGGTAAGCTTAAGGGTAAAAGCAAGGGTAAGGGTAAGGGTAAGGGTAAGGGTAAGCCTAAGGGTAAAAGCAAGGGTAAGGGTAAGGGTAAGGGTATGGGTAAGGGTAAGCTTAAGGGTAAAAGCAAGGGTAAGGGTAAGGGTAAGGGTAAGGGTAAGGGTAAGGGTAAGGGTAAGGGTAAGGGTAAGGGTAAGGGTAAGCTTAAGGGTAAAAGCAAGGGTAAGGGTAAGGGTAAGGGTAAGGGTAAGGGTAAGGGTAAGGGTAAGGGTAAGGGTAAGGGTAAGGGTAAGGGTAAAGGTAAGGGTAAGGGTAAGGGTAAGGGTAAGGGTAAGGGTAAGGGTAAGCTTAAGGGTAAAAGCAAGGGTAAGGGTAAGGGTAAGGGTAAGGGTAAGGGTAAGGGTAAGGGTAAGGGTAAGGGTAAGGGTAAGGGTAAGGGTAAGGGTAAGGGTAAGGGTAAGGGTAAGGGTAAGGGTAAGGGTAAGGGTAAGGGTAAGGGTAAGGGTAAGGGTAAGGGTAAGGGTAAGGGTAAGGGTAAGGGTAAGCTAAAGGGTAAAAGCAAGGGTAAGGGTTAGGGTAAGGGTAAGGGTAAGGGTAAGGGTAAGGGTAAGGGTAAGCTTAAGGGTAAAAGCAAGGGTAAGGGTAAGGGTAAGGATAAGGGTAAGGGTAAGGGTAAGGGTAAGGGTAAGGGTAAGGGTAAGGGTAAAGGTAAGGGTAAGCCTAAGGGTAAAAGCAAGGGTAAGGGTAAGGGTAAGGGTAAGGGTAAGGGTAAGGGTAAGGGTAAGGGTAAGGGTAAGGGTAAGGGTAAGGGTAAGGGTAAGGGTAAGGGTAAGGGTAAGGGTAAGCTTAAGGGTATAAGCAAGGGTAAGGGTAAGGTTAAGGGTGAGGGTAAGGGTAAGGGTAAGGGTAAGGGTAAGGGTAAGCTTAAGGGTAAAAGCAAGGGTAAGGGTAAGGGTAAGGGTAAGGGTAAGGGTAAGGGTAAGGGTAAGGGTAAGGGTAAGGGTAAGGGTAAGCTTAAGGGTAAAAGCAAGGGTAAGGGTAAGGGTAAGGGTAAGGGTAAGGGTAAGGGTAAGGGTAAGGGTAAGGGTAAGGGTAAGGGTAAGGGTAAGGGTAAGGGTAAGGGTAAGGGTAAAGGTAAGGGTAAGCCTAAGGGTAAAAGCAAGGGTAAGGGTAAGGGTAAGGGTAAGGGTAAGGGTAAGGGTAAGGGTAAGGGTAAGGGTAAGTGTAAGGGTAAGCTTAAGGGTAAAAGCAAGGGTAAGGGTAAGGGTAAGGGTAAGGGTAAGCCTAAGGGTAAAAGCAAGGGTAAGGGTAAGGGTAAGGGTAAGGGTAAGGGTAAGCTTAAGGGTAAAAGCAAGGGTAAGGGTAAGGGTAAGGGTAAGGGTAAGGGTAAGCTTAAGGGTAAAAGCAAGGGTAAGGGTAAGGGTAAGGGTAAGGGTAAGGGTAAGGGTAAAGGTAAGGGTAAGCCTAAGGGTAAAATCAAGGGTAAGGGTAAGGGTAAGGGTAAGGGTAAGGGTAAGGGTAAGGGTAAGGGTAAGGGTAAGGGTAAGGGTAAGGGTAAGGGTAAGGGTAAGGGTAAGCTAAAGGGTAAAAGCAAGGGTAAGGGTAAGGGTAAGGGTAAGGGTAAGGGTAAGGGTAAGGGTAAGGGTAAGGTTAAGGGTAAAAGCAAGGGTAAGGGTAAGGGTAAGGGTAAGGGTAAGGGTAAGGGTAAGGGTAAGGGTAAGGGTAAGGGTAAGCTTAAGGGTAAAAGCAAGGGTAAGGGTAAGGGTAAGGGTAAGGGTAAGGGTAAGCTTAAGGGTAAAAGCAAGGGTAAGGGTAAGGGTAAGGGTAAGGGTAAGGGTAAGGGTAAGGGTAAAGGTAAGGGTAAGCCTAAGGGTAAAAGCAAGGGTAAGGGTAAGGGTAAGGGTAAGGGTAAGGGTAAGGGTAAGGGTAAGGGTAAGGGTAAGGGTAAGGGTAAGGGTAAGGGTAAGGGTAAGCTTAAGGGTAAAAGCAAGGGTGAGGGTAAGGGTAAGGGTAAGGGTAAGGGTAAGGGTAAGGGTAAGGGTAAGGGTAAGGGTAAGGGTAAGGGTAAGGGTAAGGGTAAGGGTAAGGGTAAGGGTAAGGGTAAGGGTAAGGGTAAGGGTAAGCCTAAGGGTAAAAGCAAGGGTAAGGGTAAGGGTAAGGGTAAGGGTAAGGGTAAGGGTAAGGGTAAGCTTAAGGGTAAAAGCAAGGGTAAGGGTAAGGGTAAGGGTAAGGGTAAGGGTAAGGGTAAGGGTAAGGGTAAGCTTAAGGGTAAAGGCAAGGGTAAGGGTAAGGGTAAGGGTAAGGGTAAGGGTAAGGGTAAGGGTAAAGGTAAGGGTAAGCCTAAGGGTAAAAGCAAGGGTATGGGTAAGGGTAAGGGTAGGGGTAAGGGTAAGGGTAAGGGTAAGGGTAAGGGCAAGGGTAAGGGTAAGGGTAAGGGTAAGCTTAAGTGTAAAAGCAAGGGTAAGGGTAAGGGTAAGGGTAAGGGTAAGGGTAAGGGTAAGGGTAAGGGTAAGGGTAAGGGTAAGGGTAAGCTTAAGGGTAAAAGCAAGGGTAAGGGTAAGGGTAAGGGTAAGGGTAAGGGTAAGGGTAAGGGTAAGGGTAAGGGTAAGGGTAAGGGTAAGGGTAAGGCTAAGGGTAAGGGTAAGCTTAAGGGTAAAAGCAAGGGTAAGGGTAAGGGTAAGGGTAAGGGTAAGGGTAAGGGTAAGGGTAAGGGTAAGGGTAAGGGTGAGCTTAAGTGTAAAAGCAAGGGTAAGGGTAAGGGTAAGGGTAAGGGTAAGGGTAAGGGTAAGGGTAAGGGTAAGGGTAAGGGTAAGGGTAAGGGTAAGGGTAAGGGTAAGGGTAAGGGTAAGGGTAAGGGTAAGGGTAAGGGTAAGGGTAAGGGTAAGGGTAAGGGTAAGGGTAAGCCTAAGGGTAAAAGCAAGGGTAAGGGTAAGGGTAAGGGTAAGGGTAAGGGTAAGGGTAAGGGTAAGGGTAAGGGTAAGGGTAAGGGTAAGGGTAAGGGTAAGGGTAAGGGTAAGGGTAAGGGTAAGCCTAAGGGTAAAAGCAAGGGTAAGGGTAAGGGTAAGGGTAAGGGTAAGGGTAAGCTTAAGGGTAAAAGCAAGGGTAAGGGTAAGGGTAAGGGTAAGGGTAAGGGTAAGGGTAAGCTTAAGGGTAAAAGCAAGGGTAAGGGTAAGGGTAAGGGTAAGGGTAAGGGTAAGGGTAAAGGTAAGGGTAAGCCTAAGGGTAAAAGCAAGGGTAAGGGTAAGGGTAAGGGTAAGGGTAAGGGTAAGGGTAAGGGTAAGGGTAAGGGTAAGGGTAAGGGTAAGGGTAAGGGTAAGGGTAAGCTTAAGGGTAAAAGCAAGGGTAAGGGTAAGGGTAAGGGTAAGGGTAAGGGTAAGGGTAAGGGTAAGGGTAAGGGTAAGGGTAAGCTTAAGGGTAAAAGCAAGGGTAAGGGTAAGGGTAAGGGTAAGGGTAAGGGTAAGGGTAAGGGTAAGGGTAAGGGTAAGCTTAAGGGTAAAAGCAAGGGTAAGGGTAAGGGTAAGGGTAAGGGTAAGCTTAAGGGTAAAAGCAAGGGTAAGGGTAAGGGTAAGGGTAAGGGTAAGGGTAAGGGTAAGGGTAAGGGTAAGGGTAAAGGTAAGGGTAAGCCTAAGGGTAAAAGCAAGGGTAAGGGTAAGGGTAAGGGTAAGGGTAAGGGTAAGGGTAAGGGTAAGGGTAAGGGTAAGGGTAAGGGTAAGGGTAAGGGTAAGGGTAAGGGTAAGCTTAAGGGTAAAAGCAAGGGTGAGGGTAAGGGTAAGGGTAAGGGTAAGGGTAAGGGTAAGGGTAAGGGTAAGGGTAAGGGTAAGGGTAAGGGTAAGGGTAAGGGTAAGGGTAAGGGTAAGGGTAAGGGTAAGGGTAAGGGTAAGGGTAAGCCTAAGGGTAAAAGCAAGGGTAAGGGTAAGGGTAAGGGTAAGGGTAAGGGTAAGCTTGAGGGTAAAAGCAAGGGTAAGGGTAAGGGTAAGGGTAAGGGTAAGGGTAAGGGTAAGCTTAAGGGTAAAAGCAAGGGTAAGGGTAAGGGTAAGGGTAAGGGTAAGGGTAAGGGTAAGGGTAAAGGTAAGGGTAAGCCTAAGGGTAAAAGCAAGGGTATGGGTAAGGGTAAGGGTAAGGGTAAGGGTAAGGGTAAGGGTAAGGGTAAGGGTAAGGGTAAGGGTAAGGGTAAGGGTAAGGGTAAGGGTAAGGGTAAGCTTAAGTGTAAAAGCAAGGGTAAGGGTAAGGGTAAGGGTAAGGGTAAGGGTAAGGGTAAGGGTAAGGGTAAGCTTAAGGGTAAAAGCAAGGGTAAGGGTAAGGGTAAGGGTAAGGGTAAGGGTAAGGGTAAGGGTAAGGGTAAGGGTAAGGGTAAGGGTAAGGGTAAGGGTAAGGGTAAGGGTAAGGGTAAGGGTAAGCTTAAGGGTAAAAGCAAGGGTAAGGGTAAGGGTAAGGGTAAGGGTAAGGGTAAGGGTAAGGGTAAGGGTAAGGGTAAGGGTAAGGGTAAGGGTAAGCTTAAGGGTAAAAGCAAGGGTAAGGGTAAGGGTAAGGGTAAGGGTAAGGGTAAGGGTAAGCCTAAGGGTAAAAGCAAGGGTAAGTGTAAGGGTAAAAGCAAGGGTAAGGGTAAGGGTAAGGGTAAGGGTAAGGGTAAGGGTAAGGGTAAGGGTAAGCTTAAGGGTAAAAGCAAGGGTAAGGGTAAGGGTAAGGGTAAGGGTAAGGGTAAGTGTAAGCTTAAGGGTAAAAGCAAGGGTAAGGGTAAGGGTAAGGGTAAAGGTAAGGGTAAGCCTTAGGGTAAAAGCAAGGGTAAGGGTAAGGGTAAGGGTAAGGGTAAGGGTAAGGGTAAGGGTAAGGGTAAGGGTAAGCTTAAGGGTAAAAGCAAGGGTAAGGGTAAGGGTAAGGGTAAGGGTAAGGGTAAGGGTAAGGGTAAGGGTAAGGGTAAGCTTAAGGGTAAAAGCAAGGGTAAGGGTAAGGGTAAGGGTAAGGGTAAGCTTAAGGGTAAAAGCAAGGGTAAGGGTAAGGGTAAGGGTAAGGGTAAGGGTAAGGGTAAGGGTAAAGGTAAGGGTAAGCCTAAGGGTAAAAGCAAGGGTAAGGGTAAGGGTAAGGGTAAGGGTAAGGGTAAGGGTAAGGGTAAGGGTAAGGGTAAGGGTAAGGGTAAGGGTAAGGGTAAGGGTAAGGGTAAGGGTAAGCTTAAGGGTAAAAGCAAGGGTGAGGGTAAGGGTAAGGGTAAGGGTAAGGGTAAGGGTAAGGGTAAGGGTAAGGGTAAGGGTAAGGGTAAGGGTAAGGGTAAGGGTAAGGGTAAGGGTAAGGGTAAGGGTAAGGGTAAGGGTAAGGGTAAGGGTAAGCCTAAGGGTAAAAGCAAGGGTAAGGGTAAGGGTAAGGGTAAGGGTAAGGGTAAGCTTGAGGGTAAAAGCAAGGGTAAGGGTAAGGGTAAGGGTAAGCTTAAGGGTAAAAGCAAGGGTAAGGGTAAGGGTAAGGGTAAGGGTAAGGGTAAGGGTAAGGGTAAAGGTAAGGGTAAGCCTAAGGGTAAAAGCAAGGGTATGGGTAAGGGTAAGGGTAAGGGTAAGGGTAAGGGTAAGGGTAAGGGTAAGGGTAAGGGTAAGGGTAAGGGTAAGGGTAAGGGTAAGGGTAAGGGTAAGGGTAAGCTTAAGTGTAAAAGCAAGGGTAAGGGTAAGGGTAAGGGTAAGGGTAAGGGTAAGGGTAAGGGTAAGGGTAAGGGTAAGCTTAAGGGTAAAAGCAAGGGTAAGGGTAAGGGTAAGGGTAAGGGTAAGGGTAAGGGTAAGGGTAAGGGTAAGGGTAAGGGTAAGGGTAAGGGTAAGGGTAAGGGTAAGGGTAAGGGTAAGCTTAAGGGTAAAAGCAAGGGTAAGGGTAAGGGTAAGGGTAAGGGTAAGGGTAAGGGTAAGGGTAAGGGTAAGGGTAAGGGTAAGGGTAAGGGTAAGCTTAAGGGTAAAAGCAAGGGTAAGGGTAAGGGTAAGGGTAAGGGTAAGGGTAAGGGTAAGGGTAAGCCTAAGGGTAAAAGCAAGGGTAAGTGTAAGGGTAAAAGCAAGGGTAAGGGTAAGGGTAAGGGTAAGGGTAAGGGTAAGGGTAAGGGTAAGCTTAAGGGTAAAAGCAAGGGTAAGGGTAAGGGTAAGGGTAAGGGTAAGGGTAAGTGTAAGCTTAAGGGTAAAAGCAAGGGTAAGGGTAAGGGTAAGGGTAAAGGTAAGGGTAAGCCTTAGGGTAAAAGCAAGGGTAAGGGTAAGGGTAAGGGTAAGGGTAAGGGTAAGGGTAAGGGTAAGGGTAAGGGTAAGGGTAAGGGTAAGGGTAAGGGTAAGCTTAAGGGTAAAAGCAAGGGTAAGGGTAAGGGTAAGGGTAAGGGTAAGGGTAAGGGTAAGGGTAAGGGTAAGGGTAAGGGTAAGGGTAAAGGTAAGGGTAAGCCTAAGGGTAAAAGCAAGGGTATGGGTAAGGGTAAGGGTAAGGGTAAGGGTAAGGGTAAGGGTAAGGGTAAGGGTAAGGGTAAGGGTAAGGGTAAGGGTAAGGGTAAGGGTAAGGGTAAGGGTAAGGGTAAGCTTAAGTGTAAAAGCAAGGGTAAGGGTAAGGGTAAGGGTAAGGGTAAGGGTAAGGGTAAGGGTAAGGGTAAGGGTAAGGGTAAGCTTAAGGGTAAAAGCAAGGGTAAGGGTAAGGGTAAGGGTAAGGGTAAGGGTAAGGGTAAGGGTAAGGGTAAGGGTAAGGGTAAGGGTAAGGGTAAGGGTAAGGGTAAGGGTAAGGGTAAGCTTAAGGGTAAAAGCAAGGGTAAGGGTAAGGGTAAGGGTAAGGGTAAGGGTAAGGGTAAGGGTAAGGGTAAGGGTAAGGGTAAGGGTAAGGGTAAGGGTAAGGGTAAGCTTAAGGGTAAAAGCAAGGGTAAGGGTAAGGGTAAGGGTAAGGGTAAGGGTAAGGGTAAGGGTAAGCCTAAGGGTAAAAGCAAGGGTAAGTGTAAGGGTAAAAGCAAGGGTAAGGGTAAGGGTAAGGGTAAGGGTAAGGGTAAGGGTAAGGGTAAGGGTAAGCTTAAGGGTAAAAGCAAGGGTAAGGGTAAGGGTAAGGGTAAGGGTAAGGGTAAGTGTAAGCTTAAGGGTAAAAGCAAGGGTAAGGGTAAGGGTAAGGGTAAAGGTAAGGGTAAGCCTTAGGGTAAAAGCAAGGGTAAGGGTAAGGGTAAGGGTAAGGGTAAGGGTAAGGGTAAGGGTAAGGGTAAGGGTAAGGGTAAGCTTAAGGGTAAAAGCAAGGGTAAGGGTAAGGGTAAGGGTAAGGGTAAGGGTAAGGGTAAGGGTAAGGGTAAGGGTAAGGGTAAGGGTAAGGGTAAGGGTAAGGGTAAGCTTAAGGGTAAATGCAAGGGTAAGGGTAAGGGTAAGGGTAAGGGTAAGGGTAAGGGTAAGGGTAAGGGTAAGGGTAAGCTTAAGGGTAAAAGCAAGGGTAAGGGTTAGGGTAAGGGTAAGGGTAAGGGTAAGGGTAAGCTTGAGGGTAAAAGCAAGGGTAAGGGTAAGGGTAAGGGTAAGGGTAAAGGTAAGGGTAAGCCTAAGGGTAAAAGCAAGGGTAAGGGTAAGGGTAAGGGTAAGGGTAAGGGTAAGGGTAAAGGTAAGGGTGAGCCTAAGGGTAAAAGCAAGGGTAAGGGTAAGGGTAAGGGTAAGGGTAATGGTAAGGGTAAGGGTAAGGGTAAGGGTAAGGGTAAGGGTAAGGGTAAGGGTAAGGGTAAGCTTAAGGGTAAAAGCAAGGGTAAGGGTAAGGGTAAGGGTAAGGGTAAGGGTAAGGGTAAGGGTAAGGGTAAGGGTAAGGGTAAGCTTAAGGGTAAAAGCAAGGGTAAGGGTAAGGGTAAGGGTAAGGGTAAGGGTAAGGGTAAGCTTAAGGGTAAAAGCAAGGGTAAGGGTAAGGGTAAGGGTAAGGGTGAGGGTAAGGGTAAACCCTTAAGCTTACCCTTACCCTTACCCTTTCCCTCACCCTTACCCTTACCCTTACCCTTACCCTTACCCTTACCCTTGCTTTTACCCTTAAGCTTACCCTTGCCCTTACCCTTACCCTCACCCTTACCCTTACCCTTACCCTTACCCTTACCCTTAACCTTGCTTTTACCCTTAGGCTTACTCTTAACCTTACTCTTACCCTTACCCTTATACTTACCCTTACCCTTACCCTTACCCTTACCCTTACCCTTACCCTTACCCTTACCCTTACCCTTACCCTTACCCTTACCCTTACCCTTACCCTTACCCTTACCCTTACCCTTACCCTTACCCTTACCCTTACCCTTATTCTTACACTTACCCTTACCCTTACCCTTACCCTTACCCTTACCCTTACCCTTACCCTTACCCTTACTCTTACCCTTACCCTTGCTTTTACCCTTAAGCTTACCCTTACCCTTACCCTTACCCTTACCCTTACCCTTACCCTTACCCTTACCCTTACCCTTACCCTTACCCTTACCCTTACCCTTACCCTTACCCTTACCCTTACCCTTACCCTTGCTTTTACCCTTAGGCTTACCCTTACCCTTACCCTTACCCTTACCCTTACCCTTACCCTTACCCTTACCCTTACCCTTACTTTTACCCTTAGGCTTACCCTTACCTTTACCCTTACCCTAACCCTTACCCTTACTCTTACCCTTACCCCTACCCTTACCCTTACCCTTACCCTTACCCTTACCCTTACCCTTACCCTTACCCTTACCCTTACCCTTACCCTTACCCTTACCATTACCCTTAAGCTTACCCTTACCCTTACCCTTACCCTTATTCTTACCCTTACCCTTACCCTTACCCTTACCCTTACCCTTACCCTTACCTTTACCCTTACCCTTTCCCTTGCTTTTACCCTTAAGCCTAAGGGTAAAAGCAAGGGTAAGGGTAAGGGTAAGGGTAAGGGTAAGGGTAAGGGTAAGGGTAAGGGTAAGGGTAAGGGCAAGGGTAAGCTTAAGGGTAAAAGCAAGGGTAAATGTAAGGGTAAGAGTAAGAATAAGGGTAAGGGTAAGGGTAAGGGTAAGGGTAAGGGTAAAGGTAAGGGTAAGGGTAAGGGTAAGGGTAAGCTTAAGGGTAAAAGCAAGGGAAAGGGTAAGGGTAAAGGTAAGGGAAAGGGTAAGGGTAAGGGTAAGGGTAAGGGTAAGCTTAAGGGTAAAAGCAAGGGTAAGGGTAAGGGTAAGGGTAAGGGTAAGGGTAAGGGTGAGGGTAAAGGTAAGGGTAAGCCTAAGGGTAAAAGCAAGGGTAAGGGTAAGGGTAAGGGTAAGGGTAAGGGTAAGGGTAAGGGTAAGGGTAAGCTTAACGGTAAAAGCAAGGGTAAGGGTAAGGGTAAGGGTAAGGGTAAGGGTAAGGGTAAAGGTAAAGGTAAGGGTAAGCCTAAGGGTAAAAGCAAGGGTAAGGGTAAGGGTAAGGGTAAGGTTAAGGGTAAGGGTAAGGGTAAGGGTAAGGGTAAGGGTAAGCTTAAGGGTAAAAGCAAGGGTAAGGGTAAGGGTAAGGGTAAGGGTAAGGGTAAGGGTAAGGGTAAGCTTAAGGGTAAGGGTAAGGCCAAGGGTAAGCTTAAGGGTAAAAGCAAGGGTAAGGGTAAGGGTAAGGGTAAGGGTAAGGGTAAGGGTAAGGGTAAGGGTAAGGGTAAGGGTAAGGGTAAGGGTAAGGGTAAGGGTAAGCTTAAGGGTAAGGGTAAGGGTAAGGGTAAGGGTAAGCTTAAGGGTAAAAGCAAGGGTTAGGGTAAGGGTAAGAGTAAGGGTAAGGGTAAGGGTAAGGGTAAGGGTAAGGGTAAGGGTAAGGGTAAGGGTAAGCTTAAGGGTAAAAGCAAGGGTAAGGGTGAGGGTAAGGGTAAGGGTAAAAGCAAGGGTAAGGGTAAGGGTAAGGGTAAGGGTAAGGGTAAGGGTAAGGGTAAGCTTAAGGGTAAAAGCAAGGGTAAGGGTAAGGGTAAGGGTAAGGGTAAGGGTAAGGGTAAGGGTAAGCTTAAGGGTAAAAGCAAGGGTAAGGGTAAGGGTAAGGGTAAGGGTAAGGGTAAGGGTAAGGGTAAGGGTAAGGTTGAGCTTAAGGGTAAAAGCAAGGGTAGGGGTAAGGGTAAGGGTAAGGGTAAGGGTAAGGGTAAGGGTAAGCTTAAGGGTAAAAGCAAGGGTAAGGGTAAGGGTAAGGGTAAGGGTAAGGGTAAGGGTAAGGGTAAGGGTAAGGGTAAGGGTAAGGGTAAGGGTAAGGGTAAGGGTAAGGGTAAGGGTAAGGGTAAGGGTGAGGGTAAGGGTAAGGGTAAGCTTAAGGGTAAAAGCAAGGGTAAGGGTAAGGGTAAGGGTAAGGGTAAGGGTAAGGGTAAGGATAAGGGTAAAGGTAAGGGTAAGCCTAAGGGTAAAAGCAAGGGTAAGGGTAAGGGTAAGGGTAAGGTTAAGGGTAAGGGTAAGGGTAAGGGTAAGGGTAAGGGTAAGCTTAAGGGTAAAAGCAAGGGTAAGGGTAAGGGTAAGGGTAAGGGTAAGGGTAAGGGTAAGGGTAAGGGTAAGGGTAAGGGTAAGGGTAAGGGTAAGGGTAAGGGTAAGGGTAAGGGTAAGGGTAAGGGTAAGGGTAAGGGTAAGGGTAAGGGTAAGGGTAAGGGTAAGGGTAAGGGTAAGGGTAAGGGTAAGCTTAAGGGTAAGCTTAAGGGTAAAAGCAAGGGTAAGGGTAAGGGTAAGGGTAAGGGTAAGGGTAAGGGTAAGGGTAAGGGTAAAGGTAAGGGTAAGCCTAAGGGTAAAAGCAAGGGTAAGGGTAAGGGTAAGGGTAAGGGTAAGGGTAAGAGTAAGGGTAAGGGTAAGGGTAAGGGTAAGGGTAAGGGTAAGGGTAAGGGTAAGGGTAAGGGTAAGGGTAAGGGTAAGGGTAAGGGTAAGGGTAAGGGTAAGGGTAAGGGTAAGGGTAAGCTTAAGGGTAAAAGCAAGGGTAAGGGTAAGGGTAAGGGTAAGGGTAAGCCTAAGGGTAAAAGCAAGGGTAAGGGTAAGGGTAAGGGTAAGGGTAAGGGTAAGCTTAAGGGTAAAAGCAAGGGTAAGGGTTAGGGTAAGGGTAAGGGTAAGGGTAAGGGTAAGGGTAAGCTTAAGGGTAAAATCAAGGGTAAGGGTAAGGGTAAGGGTAAGGGTAAGGGTAAGGGTAAGGGTAAGGGTAAGGGTAAAGGTAAGGGTAAGCCTAAGGGTAAAAGCAAGGGTAAGGGTAAGGGTAAGGGTAAGGGTAAGGGTAAGGGTAAGGGTGAGGGTAAGGGTAAGGGTAAGGGTAAGGGTAAGGGTAAGGGTAAGGGTAAGCTTAAGGGTAAAAGCAAGGGTAAGGGTAAGGGTAAGGGTAAGGGTAAGGGTAAGGGTAAGGGTAAGGGTAAGGGTAAGGGTAAGGGTAAGGGTAAGGGTAAGCTTAAGGGTAAAAGCAAGGGTAAGGGTAAGGGTTAGGGTAAGGGTAAGGGTAAGGGTAAGGGTAAGGGTAAGGGTAAGGGTAAGCTTTAGGGTAAAAGCAAGGGTAAGGGTAAGGGTAAGGGTAAGGGTAAGGGTAAGGGTAAGGCTAAGCTTAAGGGTAAAAGCAAGGGTAAGGGTAAGGGTAAGGGTAAGGGTAAGGGTAAGGGTAAGGGTAAGGGTAAGGGTAAGGGTAAGGGTAAGGGTAAGGGTAAGGGTAAAGGTAAGGGTAAGCCTAAGGGTAAGTGCAAGGGTAAGGGTAAGGGTAAGGGTAAGGGTAAGGGTAAGTGTAAGGGTAAGGTTAAGGGTAAGGGTAAGGGTAAGCTTAAGGGTAAAAGCAAGGGTAAGGGTAAGGGTAAGGGTAAGGGTAAGGGTAAGGGTAAGGGTAAGGTTAAGCTTAAGGGTAAGGAAAAGGGTAAGGGTAAAGGTAAGCTTAAGGGTAAAAGCAAGGGTAAGGGTAAGGGTAAGGGTAAGGGTAAGGGTAAGCTTAAGGGTAAAAGCAAGGGTAAGGGTAAGGGTAAGGGTAAGGGTAAGGGTAAGGGTAAGGGTAAGGGTAAGGGTAAGCTTAAGGGTAAAAGCAAGGGTAAGGGTAAGGGTAAGGGTAAGGGTAAGGGTAAGGGTAAGGGTAAGGTTAAGGGTAAGGGTAAGGGTAAGGGTAAGGGTAAGGGTAAGCTTAAGGGTAAAAGCAAGGGTTAGGGTAAGGGTAAGGGTAAGGGTAAGGGTAATGGTAAGGGTAAGGGTAAGGGTAAGGGTGAGCTTAAGGGTAAAAGCAAGGGAAAGGGTAAGGGTAAAGGTAAGGGAAAGGGTAAGGGTAAGGGTAAGGGTAAGGGTAAGGGTAAGCTTAAGGGTAAAAGCAAGGGTAAGGGTAAGGGTAAGGGTAAGGGTAAGGGTAAGGGTGAGGGTAAAGGTAAGGGTAAGCCTAAGGGTAAAAGCAAGGGTAAGGGTAAGGGTAAGGGTAAGGGTAAGGGTAAGGGTAAGGGTAAGGGTAAGGGTAAGGGTAAGGGTAAGGGTAAGCTCAAGGGTAAAAGCAAGGGTAAGGGTAAGGGTAAGGGTAAGGGTAAGGGTAAGGGTAAGGGTAAGGGTAAGCTTAAGGGTAAAAGCAAGGGTAAGGGTGAGGGTAAGGGTAAGGGTAAGGGTAAGGGTAAGGGTAAGGGTAAGGGTAAGGGTAAGGGTAAGGGTAAGGGTAAGGGTAAGCTTAAGGGTAAAAGCAAGGGTAAGGGTAAGGGTAAGGGTAAGGGTAAGGGTAAGGGTAAGGGTAAGGGTAAGGGCAAGGGTAAGCTTAAGGGTAAAAGCAAGGGTAAATGTAAGGGTAAGAGTAAGAATAAGGGTAAGGGTAAGGGTAAGGGTAAGGGTAAGGGTAAGGATAAGGGTAAGGGTAAGGGTAAGGGTAAGGGTAAGGGTAAGGGTAAGGGTAAGAATAAGGGTAAGGGTAAGGGTAAGGGTAAGGGTAAGGGTAAGCTTAAGGGTAAAAGCAAGGGTAAGGGTAAGGGTAAGGGTGAGGGTAAGGGTAAAGGTGAGGGTAAGCCTAAGGGTAAAAGCAAGGGTAAGGGTAAGGGTAAGAGTAAGAATAGAGGTTACCCTTCTTACTCTTACCCTTACCCTAACCCTTGCTTTTACCCTTAAGCTTACCCTTACCCTCACCCTTACCCTTACCCTTAAGCTTACCCTTACCCTTACCCTTACCCTTACCCTTACCCTTACCCTTACCCTTACCCTTACCCTTACCCTTGCTTTTACCCTTAAGCTTACCCTTGGCCTTACCCTTACCCTTAAGCTTACCCTTACCCTTACCCTTACCCTTACCCTTACCCTTACCCTTACCCTTGCTTTTACCCTTAAGCTTACCCTTACCCTTACCCTTACCCTTACCCTTACCCTTATCCTTAACCTTACCCTTACCCTTACCCTTACCCTTGCTTTTACCCTTAGGCTTACCCTTACCTTTACCCTTACCCTTACCCTTACCCTTACCCTTACCCTTACCCTTACCCTTACCCTTGCTTTTACCCTTAAGCTTACCCTTACCCTTACCCTTACCCTTACCCTTACCCTTACCCTTACCCTTACCCTTACCCTTACCCTTACCCTTACCCTTACCCTTACCCTTGCTTTTACCCTTAAGCTTACCCTTACCCTTACCCTTACCCTTACCCTTACCCTTACCCTTACCCTTACCCTTACCCTTACCCTTGCTTTTACCCTTGAGCTTACCCTTACCCTTACCCTTACCCTTACCCTCACCCTTACCCTTACCCTTACCCTTACCCTTACCCTTACCCTTGCTTTTACCCTTAGGCTTACCCTTACCTTTACCCTCACCCTTCCCTCACCCTTACCCTTACCCTTACCCTTACCCTTGCTTTTACCCTTAAGCTTACCCTTACCCTTACCCTTACCCTTACCCTTACCCTTTCCCTTACCTTTACCCTTACCCTTTCCCTTGCTTTTACCCTTAAGCTTACCCTTACCCTTACCCTTACCCTTACCTTTACCCTTACCCTTACCCTTACCCTTACCCTTACCCTTGCTTTTACCCTTAAGCTTACCCTTACCCTTACCCTTACCCTTACCCTTACCCTTACCCTTAACCTTACCCTTACCCTTACCCTTACCCTTACCCTTACCCTTACCCTTACCCTTACCCTTACCCTTACCCTTACCCTTGCTTTTACCCTTAAGCTTACCCTTACCCTTACCCTTACCCTTACCCTTACCCTTACCCTTACCCTTGCTTTTACCCTTAAGCTTACCCTTACCCTTACCCTTACCCTTACCCTTACCCTTGCTTTTACCCTTAAGCTTACCTTTACCCTTACCCTTTTCCTTACCCTTAAGCTTAACCTTACCCTTACCCTTACCCTTACCCTTACCCTTACCCTTACCCTTGCTTTTACCCTTAAGCTTACCCTTACCCTTACCCTTACCCTTACCCTTACACATACCCTTACCCTTACCCTTACCCTTACCCTTACCCTTGCACTTACCCTTAGGCTTACCCTTACCTTTACCCTTACCCTTACCCTTACCCTTACCCTTACCCTTACCCTTACCCTTACCCTTACCCTTACCCTTACCCTTACCCTTGCTTTTACCCTTAAGCTTAGCCTTACCCTTACCCTTACCCTTACCCTTACCCTTACCCTTACCCTTACCCTTACCCTTACCCTTACCCTTGCTTTTACCCTAAAGCTTACCCTTACCCTTACCCTTACCCTTACCCTTACCCTTACCCTTACCCTTACCCTAACCCTTACCCTTACCCTTGCTTTTACCCTTAAGCTTTCCCTTACCCTTACCCTTACCCTTACCCTTACCCTTACCCTTACCCTTACCCTTACCCTTACCCTTACCCTTACCCTAACCCTTACCCTTACCCTTGCTTTTACCCTTAAGCTTACCCTTACCCTTACCCTTACCCTTACCCTTACCCTTACCCTTACCCTTACCCTTGCTTTTACCCTTAAGCTTACCCTTACCCTTACCCTTACCCTTACACTTACCCTAACCCTTACCCTTGCTTTTACCCTTAAGCTTACCCTTACCCTTACCCTTACCCTTACCCTTACCCTTGCTTTTACCCTTAGGCTTACCCTTAACCTTACCCTTACCCTTACCCTTGCTTTTACCCTTAAGCTTACCCTTACCCTTACCCTTACCCTTACCCTTACCCTTACCCTTACCCTTACCCTTACCCTTACCCTTACCCTTACCCTTACCCTTACCCTTACCCTTACCCTTACCCTTACCCTTACCCTTACCCTTACCCTTACCCTTACCCTTACCCTTACCCTTACCCTTACCCTTACCCTTACCCTTGCTTTTACCCTTAGGCTCACCCTTACCTTTACCCTTACCCTTACCCTTACCCTTACCCTTACCCTTACCCTTACCCTTACTCTGCTTTTACCCTTAAGCTTACCCTTAAGCTTACCCTTACCCTTACCCTTACCCTTACCCTTACCCTTACCCTTACCCTTACCCTTACCCTTACCCTTACCCTTACCCTTACCCTTACCCTTACCCTTACCCTTACCCTTACCCTTACCCTTACCCTTACCCTTGCTTTTACCCTTAAGCTTACCCTTACCCTTACCCTTACCCTTACCCTTACCCTTAACCTTACCCTTACCCTTACCCTTACCCTTGCTTTTACCCTTAGGCTTACCCTTACCTTTACCCTTATCCTTACCCTTACCCTTACCCTTACCCTTACCCTTACCCTTACCCTTACCCTTGCTTTTACCCTTAAGCTTACCCTTACCCTTACCCTCACCCTTACCCTTACCCTTACCCTTACCCTTACCCTTACCCTTACCCTTACCCTTACCCTTACCCTTACCCTTACCCTTACCCTTACCCTTACCCTTGCTTTTACCCTTAAGCTTACCCTTACCCTTACCCTTACCCCTACCCTTGCTTTTACCCTTAAGCTTAACCTTACCCTTACCCTTACCCTTACCCTTACCCTTACCCTTACCCTTGCTTTTACCCTTAAGCTTACCCTTACCCTTACCCTTACCCTTACCCTTACCCTTACCCTTGCTTTTACCCTTAAGCTTACCCTTACCCTTACCCTTACCCTTACCCTTACCCTTACCCTTACCCTTGCTTTTACCCTTACCCTTACCCTCACCCTTACCCTAGCTTTTACCCTTAAGCTTACCCTTACCCTTACCCTTACCCTTACCCTTACCCTTACCCTTACCCTTACCCTTACTCTTACCCTTACCCTAACCCTTGCTTTTACCCTTAAGCTTACCCTTACCCTTACCCTTACCCTTATCCTTAAGCTTACCCTTACCCTTACCCTTACCCTTACCCTTACCCTTACCCTTACCCTTACCCTTACCCTTACCCTTACCCTTGCTTTTACCCTTAAGCTTACCCTTGGCCTTACCCTTACCCTTAAGCTTACCCTTACCCTTACCCTTACCCTTACCCTTACCCTTACCCTTACCCTTGCTTTTACCCTTAAGCTTACCCTTACCCTTACCCTTACCCTTACCCTTACCCTTAACCTTACCCTTACCCTTACCCTTACCCTTGCTTTTACCCTTAGGCTTACCCTTACCTTTACCTTTACCCTTACCCTTACCCTTACCCTTACCCTTACCCTTACCCTTGCTTTTACCGTTAAGCTTACCCTTACCCTTACCCTTACCCTTACCCTTACCCTTACCCTTACCCTTACCCTTACCCTTACCCTTGCCTCTACCCTTAGGCTTACCCTTACCTTTACCCTCACCCTTACCCTTACCCTTACCCTTACCCTTACCCTTACCCTTGCTTTTACCCTTAAGCTTACCCTTACCCTTACCCTTACCCTTACCCTTTCCCTTACTTTTACCCTTACCCTTTCCCTTGCTTTTACCCTTAAGCTTACCCTTACCCTTACCCTTACCCTTACCTTTACCCTTACCCTTACCCTTACCCTTACCCTTGCTTTTACCCTTAAGCTTACCCTTACCCTTACCCTTACCCTTACCCTTACCCTTACCCTTACCCTTACCCTTACCCTTACCCTTACCCTTACCCTTACCCTTACCCTTACCCTTACCCTTACCCTTACCCTTACCCTTACCCTTACCCTTACCCTTGCTTTTACCCTTAAGCTTACCCTTACCCTTACCCTTACCCTTACCCTTACCCTTACCCTTACCCTTGCTTTTACCCTTAAGCTTACCCTTACCCTTACCCTTACCCTTACCCTTGCTTTTACCCTTAAGCTTACCCTTACCCTTACCCTTTGCCTTACCCTTAAGCTTAACCTTACCCTTACCCTTACCCTTACCCTTACCCTTACCCTTACCCTTGCTTTTACCCTTAAGCTTACTCTTACCCTTACCCTTACCCTTACCCTTACACTTACCCTTACCCTTACCCTTACCCTTACCCTTACCCTTGCATTTACCCTTAGGCTTACCCTTACCTTCACCCTTACCCTTACCCTTACCCTTACCCTTACCCTTACCCTTACCCTTACCCTTACCCTTACCCTTACCCTTACCCTTGCTTTTACCCTTAAGCTTACCCTTACCCTTACCCTTACCCTTATCCTTACCCTTACCCTTGCTTTTACCCTAAAGCTTACCCTTACCCTTACCCTTACACTTACCCTTACCCTTACCCTTACCCTTACCCTTACCCTTACCCTTACCCTTACCCTTACCCTTGCTTTTACCCTTAAGCTTACCCTTACCCTTACCCTTACCCTTACCCTTACCCTTACCCTTACCCTTTCCCTTACCCTTACCCTTACCCTTACCCTTACCCTTGCTTTTACCCTTAGGCTTACCCTTACCTTTACCCTTACCCTTACCCTTACCCTTACCCTTACCCTTACCCTTACCCTTACCCTTGCTTTTACCCTTACCCTTACCCTTACCCTTACCCTTACCCTTACCCTTGCTTTTACCCTTAAGCTTACCCTTACCCTTACCCTTACCCTTACCCTTACCCTTGCTTTTACCCTTAGGCTTACCCTTACCCTTACCCTTACCCTTGCTTTTACCCTTAAGCTTACCCTTACCCTTACCCTTACCCTTACCCTTACCCTTACCCTTACCCTTACCCTTACCCTTACCCTTACCCTTACCCTTACCCTTACCCTTACCCTTACCCTTACCCTTACCCTTACCCTTACCCTTACCCTTACCCTTACCCTTACCCTTACCCTTACCCTTACCCTTACCCTTGCTTTTACCCTTAGGCTTACCCTTACCTTTACCCTTACCCTTACCCTTACCTTTACCCTTACCCTTACCCTTACCCTTGCTTTTACCCTTAAGCTTACCCTTACCCTTACCCTTACCCTTACCCTCACCCTTACCCTTGCTTTTACCCTTAAGCTTACCCTTACCCTTACCCTTACCCTTACCCTTACCCTTACCCTTACCCTTACCCTCACCCTTACCCTCACCCTTGCTTTTACCCTTAAGCTTACCCTTACCCTTACCCTTACCCTTACCCTTACCCTTACCCTTGCTTTTACCCTTAAGCTTACCCTTACCCTTACCCTTACCCTTACCCTTACCCTTACCCTCACCCTTACCCTTGCTTTTACCCTTAGGCTTACCCTTACCCTTACCCTTACCCTTACCCTTACCCTTACCCTTGCTTTTACCCTTAAGCTTACCCTTACCCTTACCCTTACCCTTACCCTTACCCTTACCCTTACCCTTACCCTTACCCTTACCCTTGCTTTTACCCTTAGGCTTACCCTTAGCTTTACCCTTACCCTTACCCTTACCCTTACCCTTACCCTTACCCTTACCCTTACCCTTACCCTTGCTTTTACCCTTAAGCTTACCCTAACCCTTACCCTTACCCTTACCCTTACCCTTACCCTTACCCTTGCTTTTACCCTTAAGCTTACCCTTACCCTTAACCTTACCCTTACCCTTAAGCTTACCCTTACCCTTACCCTTACCCTTACCCTTACCCTTACCCTTACCCTTACCCTTACCCTTACCCTTACCCTTACCCTTACCCTTACCCTTGATTTTACCCTTAAGCTTACCCTTACCCTTACCCTTACCCTTACCCTTAAGCTTACCCTTACCCTTACCCTTACCCTTACCCTTACCCTTGCTTTTACCCTTAAGCTTACCCTTACCCTTACCCTTACCCTTACCCTTAAGCTTACCCTTACCCTTACCCTTACCCTTACCCTTACCCTTACCCTTACCCTTACCCTTGCTTTTACCCTTAAGCTTACCCTTACCCTTACCCTTACCCTTACCCTTAAGCTTACCCTTACCCTTACCCTTACCCTTACCCTTACCCTTACCCTTACCCTTACCCTTACCCTTGCTTTTACCCTTAAGCTTACCCTTACCCTTACCCTTACCCTTACCCTTACCTTTACCCTTACCCTTACCCTTACCCTTACCCTTACCCTTACCCTTACCCTTACCCTTACCCTTACCCTTACCCTTGCTTTAACCCTTAAGCTTACCCTTACCCTCACCCTTACCCTTACCCTTACCCTTGCTTTTACCCTTAAGCTTACCCTTACCCTTACCCTTACCCTTACCCTTGTTTTACCCTTAGGCTTACCCTTACCCTTACCCTTACCCTTACCCTTACCCTTACCCTTACCCTTGCTTTTACCCTTAAGCTTACCCTTACCCTTACCCTTACCCTTACCCTTACCTTTACCCTTACCCTTACCCTTACCCTTACCCTTACCCTTACCCTTACCCTTACCCTTACCCTTACCCTTGCTTTAACCCTTAAGCTTACCCTTACCCTCACCCTTACCCTTACCCTTACCCTTGCTTTTACCCTTAAGCTTACCCTTACCCTTACCCTTACCCTTACCCTTACCCTTAACCTTACCCTTACCCTTACCCTTACCCTTACCCTTACCCTTACCCTTACCTTTACCCTTACCCTTGCTTTTACCCTTAGGCTTACCCTTACCTTTACCCTTACCCTTACCCTTACCCTAACCCTTACCCTTACCCTTACCCTTACCCTTACCCTTACCCTTGCTTTTACCCTTAAGCTTACCCTTACCCTTACCCTTACCCTTACCCTTACCCTTAACCTTACCCTTGCTTTTACCCTTAAGCTTACCCTTACCCTTACCCTTACCCTCACCCTTACCCTTACCCTTACCCTTGCTTATACCCTTAAGCTTACCCTTACCCTTACCCTTACCCTTACCCTTACCCTTACCCTTACCCTTACCCTTACCCTTGCTTTTACCCTTAGGCTTACCCTTACCTTTACCCTTACCCTTACCCTTACCCTTACCCTTGCTTTTACCCTCAAGCTTACCCTTACCCTTACCCTTACCCTTACCCTAACCCTTACCCTTGCTTTAACCCTTAAGCTTACCCTTACCCTTACCCTTACCCTTACCCTTACCCTTACCCTTACCCTTACCCTTACCCTTGCTTTTACCCTTAAGCTTACCCTTACCCTTACCCTTACCCTTACCCTTACCCTTACCCTTACCCTTACCCTTACCCTTACCCTTACCCTTACCCTTACCCTTACCCTTACCCTTGCTTTTACCCTTAAGCTTACCCTTACCCTTACCCTTACCCTTACCCTTGCTTTTACCCTTAAGCTTACCCTTACCCTTACCCTTTGCCTTACCCTTAAGCTTAACCTTACCCTTACCCTTACCCTTACCCTTACCCTTACCCTTACCCTTGCTTTTACCCTTAAGCTTACTCTTACCCTTACCCTTACCCTTACCCTTATACTTACCCTTACCCTTACCCTTACCCTTACCCTTACCCTTGCATTTACCCTTAGGCTTACCCTTACCTTTACCCTTACCCTTACCCTTACCCTTACCCTTACCCTTACCCTTACCCTTACCCTTACCCTTACCCTTACCCTTACCCTTACCCTTGCTTTTACCCTTAAGCTTACCCTTACCCTTACCCTTACCCTTACCCTTACCCTTACCCTTGCTTTTACCCTAAAGCTTACCCTTACCCTTACCCTTAACCTTACCCTTACCCTTACCCTTACCCTTACCCTTACCCTTACCCTTACCCTTGCTTTTACCCTTAAGCTTACCCTTACCCTTACCCTCACCCTTACCCTTACCCTTACCCTTACCCTTTCCCTTACCCTTACCCTTACCCTTACCCTTACCCTTGCTTTTACCCTTAGGCTTACCCTTACCTTTACCCTTACCCTTACCCTTACCCTTACCCTTACCCTTACCCTTACCCTTACCCTTGCTTTTACCCTTACCCTTACCCTTACCCTTACCCTTACCCTTACCCTTGCTTTTACCCTTAAGCTTACCCTTACCCTTACCCTTACCCTTACCCTTACCCTTGCTTTTACCCTTAGGCTTACTCTTACCCTTACCCTTACCCTTGCTTTTACCCTTAAGCTTACCCTTACCCTTACCCTTACCCTTACCCTTACCCTTACCCTTACCCTTACCCTTACCCTTACCCTTACCCTTACCCTTACCCTTACCCTTACCCTTACCCTTACCCTTACCCTTACCCTTACCCTTACCCTTACCCTTACCCTTACCCTTACCCTTACCCTTACCCTTACCCTTACCCTTACCCTTACCCTTACCCTTACCCTTACCCTTACCCTTGCTTTTACCCTTAGGCTTACCCTTACCTTTACCCTTACCCTTACCCTTACCTTTACCCTTACCCTTACCCTTACCCTTGCTTTTACCCTTAAGCTTACCCTTACCCTTACCCTTACCCTTACCCTCACCCTTACCCTTGCTTTTACCCTTAAGCTTACCCTTACCCTTACCCTTACCCTTACCCTTACCCTTACCCTTACCCTTACCCTCACCCTTACCCTCACCCTTGCTTTTACCCTTAAGCTTACCCTTACCCTTACCCTTACCCTTACCCTTACCCTTACCCTTGCTTTTACCCTTAAGCTTACCCTTACCCTTACCCTTACCCTTACCCTTACCCTCACCCTTACCCTTGCTTTTACCCTTAGGCTTACCCTTACCCTTACCCTTACCCTTACCCTTACCCTTACCCTTGCTTTTACCCTTAAGCTTACCCTTACCCTTACCCTTACCCTTACCCTTACACTTACCCTTACCCTTACCCTTACCCTTACCCTTGCTTTTACCCTTAGGCTTACCCTTACCTTTACCCTTACCCTTACCCTTACCCTTACCCTTACCCTTACCCTTACCCTTACCCTTGCTTTTACCCTTAAGCTTACCCTAACCCTTACCCTTACCCTTACCCTTACCCTTACCCTTACCCTTGCTTTTACCCTTAAGCTTACCCTTACCCTTACCCTTACCCTTACCCTTAAGCTTACCCTTACCCTTACCCTTACCCTTACCCTTACCCTTACCCTTACCCTTACCCTTACCCTTACCCTTACCCTTACCCTTACCCTTGATTTTACCCTTAAGCTTACCCTTACCCTTACCCTTACCCTTACCCTTAAGCTTACCCTTACCCTTACCCTTACCCTTGCTTTTACCCTTAAGCTTACCCTTACCCTTACCCTTACCCTTACCCTTAAGCTTACCCTTACCCTTACCCTTACCCTTACCCTTACCCTTACCCTTACCCTTGCTTTTACCCTTAAGCTTACCCTTACCCTTACCCTTACCCTTACCCTTAAGCTTACCCTTACCCTTACCCTTACCCTTACCCTTACCCTTACCCTTACCCTTACCCTTACCCTTGCTTTTACCCTTAAGCTTACCCTTACCCTCACCCTTACCCTTACCCTTACCTTTACCCTTACCCTTACCCTTACCCTTACCCTTACCCTTACCCTTACCCTTACCCTTACCCTTACCCTTACCCTTGCTTTAACCCTTAAGCTTACCCTTACCCTCACCCTTACCCTTACCCTTACCCTTGCTTTTACCCTTAAGCTTACCCTTACCCTTACCCTTACCCTTACCCTTGTTTTACCCTTAGGCTTACCCTTACCCTTACCCTTACCCTTACCCTTGCTTTTACCCTTAAGCTTACCCTTACCCTTACCCTTACCCTTACCCTTACCCTAACCCTTACCCTTACCCTTACCCTTACCCTTACCCTTACCCTTACCTTTACCCTTACCCTTGCTTTTACCCTTAGGCTTACCCTTACCTTTACCCTTACCCTTACCCTTACCCTAACCCTTACCCTTACCCTTACCCTTACCCTTACCCTTACCTTTGCTTTTACCCTTAAGCTTACCCTTACCCTTACCCTTACCCTTACCCTTACCCTTAACCTTACCCTTGCTTTTACCCTTAAGCTTACCCTTACCCTTACCCTTACCCTCACCCTTAACCCTTACCCTTACCCTTGCTTATACCCTTAAGCTTACCCTTACCCTTACCCTTACCCTTACCCTTACCCTTACCCTTACCCTCACCCTTACCCTTACCCTTGCTTTTACCCTTAGGCTTACCCTTACCTTTACCCTTACCCTTACCCTTACCCTTACCCTTGCTTTTACCCTCAAGCTTACCCTTACCCTTACCCTTACCCTTACCCTAACCCTTACCCTTGCTTTAACCCTTAAGCTTACCCTTACCCTTACCCTTACCCTTACCCTTACCCTTACCCTTACCCTTACCCTTGCTTTTACCCTTAAGCTTACCCTTACCCTTACCCTTACCCTTACCCTTACCCTTACCCTTACCCTTACCCTTACCCTTACCCTTACCCTTACCCTTACCCTTACCCTTACCCTTACCCTTGCTTTTACCCTTAAGCTTACCCTTACCCTTACCCTTACCCTTACCCTTACCCTTACCCTTACCCTTACCCTTACCCTTACCCTTGCTTTTACCCTAAGGCTTACCCTAACCTTTACCCTTACCCTTACCCTTGATTTTACCCTTAAGCTTACACTTACCCTTACCCTTACCCTTACCCTTACCCTTGCTTTTACCCTTAAGCTTACCCTTACCCTTACCCTTACCCTTACCCTTACCCTTACCCTTACCCTTACCCTTGCTTTTACCCTTAAGCTTACCCTTACCCTTACCCTTACCCTTACCCTTACCCTTACCCTTACCCTTACCCTTACCCTTACCCTTACCCTTACCCTTACCCTTACCCTTACCCTTACCCTTGCTTTTACCCTTAAGCTTACCCTTACCCTTACCCTTACCCTTACCCTTACCCTTACCCTTACCCTTACCCTTACCCTTACCCTTACCCTTGCTTTTACCCTTAAGCTTACCCTTACCCTTACCCTTACCCTTACCCTTACCCTTACCCTTACCCTTACCCTTACCCTTACCCTTACCCTTACCCTTACCCTTACCCTTACCCTTACCCTTACCCATACCCTTGCTTTTACCCTTAGGCTTACCCTTACCTTTACCCTTACCCTTACCCTAACCCTTACCCTTACCCTTACCCTTACCCTTGCTTTTACCCTTAAGCTTACCCTTACCCTTACCCTTACCCTTACCCTTACCCTTACCCTTACCCTTGCTTTTACCCTTAAGCTTACCCTTACCCTTACCCTTACCCTTACCCTTACCCTTGCTTTTACCCTTAGGCTTACCCTTACCCTTACCCTTACCCTTACCCTTACCCTTACCCTTACCCTTACCCTTACCCTTACCCTTACCCTTACCCTTACCCTTACCCTTACCCTTACCCTTACCCTCACCCTTGCTTTTACCCTTAAGCTTACCCTTACCCTTACCCTTACCCTTACCCTTACCCTTACCCTTACCCTTACCCTTACCCTTACCCTTACCCTTACCCTTACCCTTACCCTTACCCTTACCCTTGCTTTTACCCTTAGGCTTACCCTTACCTTTACCCTTACCCTTACCCTTACCCTTACCCTTACCCTTACCCTTACCCTTGCTTTTACCCTTAAGCTTACCCTTACCCTTACCCTTACCCTTACCCTTGCTTTTACCCTTAAGCTTACCCTTACCCTTACCCTTACCCTTACCCTTACCCTTACCCTTACCCTTACCCTTGCTTTTACCCTTAAGCTTACCCTTACCCTTACCCTTACCCTTACCCTTACCCTTACCCTTACCCTTGCTTTTACCCTTAAGCTTACCCTTACCCTTACCCTTACCCTTACCCTTACCCTTACCCTCACCCTTACCCTTACCCTTACCCTTACCCTTACCCTTACCCTTACCCTTACCCTTACCCTTACCCTTACCCTTGCTTTTACCCTTAGGCTTACCCTTACCTTTACCCTTACCCTTACCCTTACCCTTACCCTTACCCTTACCCTTGCTCTTACCCTTAAGCTTACCCTTACCCTTACCCTTTCCCTTACCCTTACCCTTACCCTTACCCTTGCTTTTACCCTTAAGCTTACCCTTACCCTTACCCTTACCCTTGCTTTTACCCTTAGGCTTACCCTTACCCTTACCCTTACCCTTACCCTTGCTTTTACCCTTAAGCTCACCCTTACACTTACCCTTACCCTTACCCTTACCCTTACCCTTACCCTTACCCTTACCCTTACCCTTGCTTTTACCCTTAGGCTTACCCTTACCTTTACCCTTACCCTTACCCTTACCCTTACCCTTACCCTTACCCTTACCCTTACCCTTACCCTTGCTTTTACTCTTAAGCTTACCCTTACCCTTACCCTTACCCTTACCCTTACCATTGCTTTTACCCTTAAGCTTACCCTTACCCTTACCCTTACCCTTACCCTTACCCTCACCCTTACCCTTACCCTTACCCTTGCTTATACCCTTAAGCTTACCCTTACCCTTACCCTTACCCTTACCCTTACCCTTACCCTTACCCTTACCCTTACCCTTACCCTTACCCTTACCCTTGCTTTTACCCTTAGGCTTACCCTTACCTTTACCCTTACCCTTACCCTTACCCTTACCCTTACCCTTACCCTTACCCTTACCCTTACCCTTACCCTTACCCTTGCTTTTACCCTTAAGCTTACCCTTACCCTTACCCTTACCCTTACCCTTACCCTAACCCTTACCCTTGCTTTTACCCTTTAGCTTACCCTTACCCTTACCCTTACCCTTACCCTTACCCTTACCCTTACCCTTACCCTTACCCTTACCCTTACCCTTACCCTTACCCTTACCCTTACCCTTACCCTTACCCTTACCCTTACCCTTACCCTTGCTTTTACCCTTAAGCTTACCCTTACCCTTACCCTGACCCTTACCTTTACCCTTACCCTTACCCTTACCCTTACCCTTGCTTTTACCCTTAAGCTTACCCTTACCCTTACCCTTACTCTTACCCTTGCTTTTACCCTTAGGCTTACCCTTACCTTTACCCTTACCCTTACCCTTACCCTTACCCTTACCCTTACCCTTACCCTTACCCTTACCCTTACCCTTGCTTTTACCCTTAAGCTTACCCTTACCCTTACCCTTACCCTTACCCTTACCCTTGCTTTTACCCTTAGGCTTACCCTTACCCTTATCCTTACCCTTACCCTTGCTTTCACCCTTAAGCTTACCCTTACCCATACCCTTACTCTTACCCTTACCCTTACCCTTACCCTTACCCTCACCCTTACCCTTACCCTTACCCTTGCTTTTACCCTTAGGCTCACCCTTACCTTTACCCTTACCCTAACCCTTACCCTTACCCTTACCCTTACCCTCACCCTTACCCTTACCCTCACCCTTGCTTATACCCTTAAGCTTACCCTTACCCTTACCCTTACCCTTACCCTTACCCTTACCCTTACCCTTACCCTTACCCTCACCCTTACCCTTACCCTTGCTTTTACCCTTAGGCTTACCCTTACCTTTACCCTTACCCTTACCCTTACCCTTACCCTTACCCTTACCCTTACCCTTACCCTTACCCTTGCTTTTACCCTTAAGCTTACCCTTACCCTTACCCTTACCCTTACCCTTACCCTAACCCTTACACTTGCTTTTACCCTTTAGCTTACCCTTACCCTTACCCTTACCCTTACCCTTACCCTTACCCTTACCCTTACCCTTACCCTTACCCTTACCCTTACCCTTACCCTTACCCTTACCCTTACCCTTGCTTTCACCCTTAAGCTTACCCTTACCCTTACCCTTACCCTTACCTTTACCCTTACCCTTACCCTTACCCTTACCCTTGCTTTTACCCTTAAGCTTACCCTTACCCTTACCCTTACCCTTACCCTTGCTTTTACCCTTAGGCTTACCCTTACCTTTACCCTTACCCTTACCCTTACCCTTACCCTTACCCTTACCCTTACCCTTACCCTTACCCTTACCCTTACCCTTACACTTGCTTTTACCCTTAAGCTTACCCTTACCCTTACCCTCACCCTAACCCTTACCCTTACCCTTGCTTTTACCCTTAAGCTTACCCTTACCCTTACCCTTACCCTTACCCTTACCCTTGCTTTTACCCTTAGGCTTACCCTTACCCTTATCCTTACCCTTACCCTTGCTTTCACCCTTAAGCTTACCCTTACCCTTACCCTTACTCTTACTGTTACCCTTACCCTTACCCTTACCCTTACCCTTACCCTTACCCTTACCCTTACCCTTGCTTTTACCCTTAGGCTTACCCTTACCTTTACCCTTACCCTAACCCTTACCCTTACCCTTACCCTTACCCTTACCCTTGCTTTTACCCTTACCCTTACCCTTACCCTTACCCTTGCTTTTACCCTTAAGCTTACCCTTACCCTTACCCTTACCCTTACCCTTACCCTTACCCTTACCCTTACCCTTACCCTTACCCTTACCCTTACCCTTACCCTTACCCTTACCCTTATCCTTTGCCTTACCCTTACCCTTGCTTTTACCCTTAAGCTTACCCATACCCTTACCCTTACCCTTACCCTTACCCTAACCCTTACCCTTGCTTTTACCCTTAAGCTTACCCTTACCCTTACCCTTACCCTTACCCTTACCCTTACCCTTACCCTTACCTTTACCCTTACCCTTACCCTTACCCTTACCCTTACCCTTACCCTTACCCTTACCCTTACCCTTGCTTTTACCCTTAAGCTTACCCTTACCCTTACCCTTACCCTTACCCTTACCCTTACCATTACCCTTACCCTTACCCTTGCTTTTACCCTTAAGCTTACCCTTACCCTTACCCTTACCCTTACCCTTGCTTTTACCCTTAGGCTTACCCTTACCTTTACCCTTACCCTTACCCTTACCCTTACCCTTACCCTTGCTTTTACCCTTAAGCTTACCCTTACCCTTACCCTTACCCTTACCCTTACCCTTACCCTTGCTTTTACCCTTAAGCTTACCCTTACCCTTACCCTTACCCTAACCCTTACCCTTGCTTTTACCCTTAGGCTTACCCTTACCCTTACCCTTGTCCTTACCCTTGCTTTTACCCTTAAGCTTACCCTTACCCTTACCCTTACTCTTACCCTTACCCTTACCCTTACCCTTACCCTTACCCTTACCCTTACCCTTACCCTTACCCTTACCCTTACCCTTGCTTTTACCCTTAGGCTTACCCTTACCTTTACCCTTACCCTAACCCTTACCCTTACCCTTACCCTTACCCTTACCCTTGCTTTTACCCTTAAGCTTACCATTACCCTTACCCTTACCCTTACCCTTACCCTTACCCTTGCTTTTACCCTTAAGCTTACCCTTACCCTTACCCTTTCCCTTACCCTTACCCTTACCCTTACCCTTACCCTTACCCTTACCCTTGCTTTTACCCTTAAGCTTACCCTTACCCTTACCCTTACCCTTACCCTTACCCTTACCCTTACCCTTACCCTTACCCTTATCCTTGCTTTTACCCTTAGGCTTACCCTTACCTTTACCCTTACCCTTACCCTTACCCTTACCCTTACCCTTGCTTTTACCCTTAAGCTTACCCTTACCCTTACCCTTACCCTTACCCTTAAGCTTACCCTTACCCTTACCCTTACCCTTACCCTTACCCTTACCCTTACCCTTACCCTTACCCTTACCCTTGCTTTTACCCTTAAGCTTACCCTTACCCTTACCCTTACCCTTAACCTTACCCTTAACCTTACCCTTGCTTTTACCCTTAAGCTTACCCTTACCCTTACCCTTACCCTTACCCTTAAGCTTACCCTTACCCTTACCCTTACCCTTACCCTTACCCTTACCCTTACCCTTACCCTTACCCTTACCCTTACCCTTACCCTTACCCTTACCCTTACCCTTACCCTTACCCTTACCCTTGCTTTTACCCTTAAGCTTACCCTTACCCTTACCCTTACCCTTACCCTTAAGCTTACCCTTACCCTTACCCTTACCCTTACCCTTACCCTCACCCTCACCCTTACCCTTGCTTTTACCCTTAAGCTTACCCTTACCCTTACCCTTACCCTTACCCTTACCCTTAAGCTTACCCTTACCCTTACCCTTACCCTTACCCTTACCCTTACCCTTGCTTTTACCCTTAAGCTTACCCTTACCCTTACCCTTACCCTTACCCTTAAGCTTACCCTTACCCTTACCCTTACCCTTACCCTTACCCTTACCCTTACCCTTACCCTTACCCTTACCCTTGCTTTTACCCTTAAGCTTACCCTTACCCTTACCCTTACCCTTACCCTTGCTTTTACCCTTAAGCTTACCCTTACCCTTACCCTTACCCTTAAGCTTACCCTTACCCTTACCCTTACCCTTACCCTTACCCTTACCCTTACCCTTACCCTTACCCTTACCCTTACCCTTACCCTTGCTTTTACCCTTAAGCTTACCCTCACCCTTACCCTTCACCTTACCCTTACCCTTACCCTTACCCTTACCCTTTCTTTTACCCTTAGGCTTACCCTTACCTTTACCCTTACCCTTACCCTTACCCTTACCCTTACCCTTACCCTTACCCTTACCCTTACCTTTACCCTTACCCTTGCTTTTACCCTCAAGCTTACCCTTACCCTTACCCTTACCCTTACCCTTACCCTTACTCTTGCTTTTACCCTTAAGCTTACCCTTACCCTTACCCTTACCCTTACCCTTACCCTTGCTTTTACCCTTAGGCTTACCCTTACCCTTTCCCTTATCCTTACCCTTGCTTTTACCCTTAAGCTTACCCTTACCCTTACCCTTACCCTTACCCTTACCCTTACCCTTACCCTTACCCTTACCCTTACCCTTACCCTTACCCTTACCCTTACCCTTACCCTAACCCTTACCCTTACCCTTACCCTTACCCTTACCCTTGCTTTTACCCTTAGGCTTACCCTTACCTTTACCCTTACCCTTACCCTTACCCTTACCCTTAACCTTGCTTTTACCCTTAAGCTTACCCTTACCCTTACCCTTACCCTTACCCTTACCCTTACCCTTACCCTTACCCTTACCCTTACCCTTACCCTTGCTTTTACCCTTAAGCTTACCCTTACCCTTACCCTTACCCTTACCCTTACCCTTACCCTTACCCTTACCCCCACCCTTGCTTTTACCCTTAAGCTTACCCTTACCCTTACCCTTACCCTTACCCTTACCCTTACCCTTACCCTTGCTTTTACCCTTAAGCTTACCCTTACCCTTACCCTTGCTTTTACCCTTAGGCTTACCCTTACCCTTACCCTTACCCTTACCCTTGCTTTTACCCTTAAGCTTACCCTTACCCTTACCCTTACCCTTACTCTTACCCTTACCCTTACCCTTACCCTTACCCTTGCTTTTACCCTTAGGCTTACCCTTACCTTTACCCTTACCCTTACCCTTACCCTTACCCTTACCCTTACCCTTGCTTTTACCCTTAAGCTAACCCTTACCCTTACCCTTACCCTTACCCTTACCCTTAACCTTACCCTTACCCTTGCTTTTACCCTTAAGCTCACCCTTACCCTTACCCTTACCCTTACCCTTACACTTACCCTTACCCTGACCCTTACCCTTGCTTTTACCCTTAAGCTTACCCTTACCCTTACCCTTACCCTTACCCTTAAGCTTACCCTTACCCTAACCCTTACCTTTACCCTTACCCTTACCCTTACCCTTGCTTTTACCCTTAAGCTTACCCTTACCCTTTCCCTTACCCTTACCCTTACCCTTGCTTTTACCCTTAAGCTTACCCTTACCCTTACCCTTACCCTTACCCTTAAGCTTACCCTTACCCTTACCCTTACCCTTACCCTTACCCTTACCCTTACCCTTACCCTTACCCTTACCCTTACCCTTGCTTTTACCCTTAAGCTCACCCTTACCCTTACCCTTACCCTTACCCTAACCCTTACCCTTAACCTTACCCTTACCCTTACCCTTACCCTTACCCTTACCCTTGCTTTTACCCTTAGGCTTACCCTTACCTTTACCCTTACCATTACCCTTACCCTTACCCTTACCCTTACCCTTACCCTTACCCTTACCCTTGCTTTTACCCTTAAGCTTACCCTTACCCTTACCCTTACCCTTACCCTTACCCTTACCCTTACCCTTACCCTTACCCTTACCCTTACCATTGCTTTTACCCTTAAGCTTACCCTTACCCTTGCTTTTACCCTTAGGCTTACCCTTACCTTTAGCCTTACCCTTACCCTTACCCTTACCCTTACCCTTACCCTTGCTTTTACCCTTAAGCTTACCCTTACCCTTACCCTTACCCTTACCCTTGCTTTTACCCTTAAGCTTACCCTTACCCTTACCCTTACCCTTACACTTACCCTTGCTTTTACCCTTAGGCTTACCCTTACCCTTACCCTTACCCTTACCCTTAAGCTTACCCTTACCCTTACCCTTACCCTTACCCTTACCCTTACCCTTACCCTTACCTTTACCCTTACCCTTGCTTTTACCCTTAAGCTTACCCTTACCCTTACCCTTACCCTTACCCTTACCCTTACCCTTACCCTTACCCTTACCCTTACCCTTGCTTTGACCCTTAGGCTTACCCTTACCTTTACCCTTACCCTTACCCTTACCCTTACCCTTACCCTTACCCTTACCCTTGCTTTTACCCTTAAGCTTACCCTTACCCTTACCCTTACCCTTACCCTTACCCTTACCCTTACCCTTACCCTTGCTTTTACCCTTAAGCTTACCCTCACCCTTACCCTTACCCTTACTCTTACCCTTGCTTTTACCCTTAGGCTTACCCTTACCCTTACCCTTACCCTTACCCTTGCTTTTACCCTTAAGCTTACCCTTACCCTTACCCTTACCCTTACCCTTACCCTTACCCTTACCCTTACCCTTACCCTTACCCTTACCCTTGCTTTTACCCTTAGGCTTAACCTTACCTTTACCCTTACCCTTACCCTTACCCTTACCCTTACCCTTACCCTTACCCTTACCCTTACCTTTACCCTTGCTTTTACCCTTAAGCTTACCCTTACCCTTACCCTTACCCTTACCCTTACCCTTACCCTTACCCTTACCCTTGCTTTTACCCTTAAGCTTACCCTTACCCTTACCCTTACCCTTACCCTCACCCTTACCCTTACCCTTACCCTTACCCTTGCATATACCCTTAAGCTTACCCTTACCCTTACCCTTACCCTTACCCTTACCCTTACCCTTACCCTTACCCTTACCCTTACCCTTACCCTTACCCTTACCCTTACCCTTACCCTTACCCTTGCTTTTACCCTTAGGCTTACCCTTACCTTTACCCTTACCCTTACCCTTACCCTTACCCTTACCCTTACCCTTGCTATTACCCTTAAGCTTACCCTTACCCTTACCCTTACCCTTACCCTTACCCTAACCCTCACCCTTGCTTTTACCCTTAAGCTTACCCTTACCCTTACCCTTACCCTTACCCTTACCCTTACCCTTACCCTTACCCTTACCCTTACCCTTGCTTTTACCCTTAAGCTTACCCTTACCCTTACCCTTACCCTTACCCTTACCCTTATCCTTACCCTTGCTTTTACCCTTAAGCTTACCCTTACCCTTACCCTTACCCTTACCCTTACCCTTACCCTTACCCTTACCCTTACCCTTGCTTTTACTCTTAGGCTTACCCTTACCTTTACCCTTACCCTTACAATTACCCTTACCCTCACCCTTACCCTTACCCTTGCTTTTACCCTTAAGCTTACCCTTACCCTTACCCTTACCCTTACCCTTACCCTTGCTTTTACCCTTAAGCTTACCCTTACCCTTACCCTTAACCTTACCCTTACCCTTGCTTTTACCCTTAGGCTTACCCTTACCCTTACCCTTACCCTTACCCTTGCTTTTACCCTTAAGCTTACCCTTACCCTCACCCTTACTCTTACCCTTACCCTTACCCTTACCCTTACCCTTACCCTTACCCTTACCCTTACCCTTACCCTTACCCTTGCTTTTACCCTTAGGCTTACCCTTACCTTTACCCTTACCCTAACCCTTACCCTTACCCTTACCCTTACCCTTACCCTTGCTTTTACCCTTAAGCTTACCCTTACCCTTACCCTTACCCTTACCCTTACCCTTACCCTTACCCTTACCCTTACCCTTACCCTTGCTTTTACCCTTAAGCTTACCCTTACCCTTACCCTTACCCTTACCCTTACCCTTACCCTTACCCTTACCCTTACCCTTACCCTTACCCTTACCCTTACCCTTACCCTTACCCTTGCTTTTACCCTTAGGCTTACCCTTACCTTTACCCTCACCCTTACCCTTACCCTTACCCTTACCCTTACCCTTGCTTTTACCCTTAAGCTTACCCTTACCCTTACCCTTACCCTTAAGCTTACCCTTACCCTTACCCTTACCCTTAACCTTACCCTTACCCTTACCCTTACCCTTACCCTTACCCTTACCCTTGCTTTCACCCTTAAGCTTACCCTTACCCTTACCCTTACCCTTACCCTTACCCTTGCTTTTACCCTTAAGCTTACCCTTACCCTTACCCTTACCCTTAAGCTTACCCTTACCCTTACCCTTACCCTTACCCTTACCCTTACCCTTACCCTTACCCTTACCCTTACCCTTACCCTTACCCTTAACCTTACCCTTACCCTTGCTTTTACCCTTAAGCTTACCCTTACCCTTACCCTTACCCTTAAGCTTACCCTTACCCTTACCCTTACCCTTACCCTTACCCTTAACCTTACCCTTGCCTTTACCCTTAAGCTTACCCTTACCCTTACCCTTACCCTTACCCTTAAGCTTACCCTTACCCTTACCCTTACCCTTACCCTTACCCTTGCTTTTACCCTTAAGCTTACCCTTACCCTTACCCTTACCCTTACCCTTAAGCTTACCCTTACCCTTACCCTTACCCTTACCCTTACCCTTGCTTTTACCCTTAAGCTTACCCTTACCCTTACCCTTACCCTTACCCTTAACCTTACCCTTGCTTTTACCCTTAAGCTTACCCTTACCCTTACCCTTACCCTTACCCTTAAGCTTACCCTTACCCTTACCCTTACCCTTACCCTTACCTTTGCTTTTACCCTTAAGCTTACCCTTACCCTTACCCTTACCCTTACCCTTACCCTTACCCTTAACCTTACCCTTACCCTTGCTTTTACCCTTAAGCTTACCCTTACCCTTACCCTTACCCTTACCCTTAAGCTTACCCTTACCCTTACCCTTACCCTTACCCTTAAGCTTACCCTTACCCTTACCCTTACCCTTACCCTTACCCTTACCCTTACCCTTACCCTTACCCTTACCCTTGCTTTTACCCTTAAGCTTACCCTTACCCTTACCCTTACCCTTACCCTTACCCTTACCCTTACCCTTACCCTTACCCTTGCTTTTACCCTTAGGCTTACCCTTACCTTTACCCTTACCCTTACCCTTACCCTTACCCTTACCCTTGCTTTTACCCTTAAGCTTACCCTTACCCTTACCCTTACCCTTACCCTTACCCTTACCCTTGCTTTTACCCTTAAGCTTACCCTTACCCTTACCCTTACCCTTACCCTTACCCTTGCTTTTACCCTTAGGCTTACCCTTACCCTTACCCTTACCCTTACCCTTGCTTTTACCCTTAAGCTTACCCTTACCCTTACCCTTACCCTTACCCTTACCCTTACCCTTACCCTTACCCTTACCCTTACCCTTACCCTTACCCTTACCCTTACCCTTACCCTTACCCTTACCCTTACCCTTACCCTTACCCTTACCCTTACCCTTACCCTTACCTTTACCCTTACCCTTACCCTTACCCTTACCCTTGCTTTTACCCTTAGGCTTACCCTTACCTTTACCCTTACCCTTACCCTTACCCTTACCCTTACCCTTGCTTTTACCCTTAAGCTTACCCTTACCCTTACCCTTACCCTTACCCTTACCCTTACCCTTACCCTTACCCTTACCCTTACCCTTACCCTTACCCTTACTTTTACCCTTAAGCTTACCCTTACCCTTACCCTTACCCTTACCCTTACCCTTACCCTTACCCTTACCCTTACCCTTACCCTCACCCTTGCTTTTACCCTTAAGCTTACTCTTACCCTTACCCTTACCCTTACCCTTACCCTTACCCTTACCCTTGCTTTTACCCTTAGGCTTACCCTTACCCTTACCCTTACCCTTACCCTTGCTTTTACCCTTAAGCTTACCCTTACCCTTACCCTTACCCTTACTCTTACCCTTACCCTTACCCTTACCCTTACCCTTGCTTTTACCCTTAGGCTTACCCTTACCTTTACCCTTACCCTTACCCTTACCCTTACCCTTACCCTTACCCTTACCCTTACCCTTGCTTTTACCCTTAAGCTTACCCTTACCCTTACCCTTACCCTTACCCTTACCCTTACCCTTGCTTTTACCCTTAGGCTTACCCTTACCTTTACCCTTACCCTTACCCTTACCCTTGCTTTTACCCTTAAGCTTACCCTTACCCTTACCCTTACCCTTACCCTTACCCTTGCTTTTACCCTTAGGCTTACCCTTACCCTTACCCTTACCCTTACCCTTGCTTTTACCCTTAAGCTTACCCTTACCCTTACCCTTACCCTTACCCTTACCCTTACCCTTACCCTTACCCTTACCCTTACCCTTACCCTTACCCTTACCCTTACCCTTACCCTTACCCTTACCCTTACCCTTACCCTTACCCTTACCCTTACCCTTACCCTTACCCTTACCCTTACCCTTACCCTTACCCTTACCCTTACCCTTACCCTTACCCTTACCCTTACCCTTACCCTTACCCTTGCTTTTACCCTTAGGCTTACCCTTACCCTTGCTTTTACCCTTAGGCTTACCCTTACCTTTACCCTTACCCTTACCCTTACCCTTACCCTTACCCTTACCCTTGCTTTTACCCTTAAGCTTACCCTTACCCTTACCCTTACCCTTACCCTTACCCTTACCCTTACCCTTACCCTTACCCTTACCCTTACCCTTACCCTTGCTTTTACCCTTAAGCTTACCCTTACCCTTACCCTTACCCTTACCCTTACCCTTACCCTTACCCTTACCCTTACCCTTACCCTCACCCTTGCTTTTACCCTTAAGCTTACCCTTACCCTTACCCTTACCCTTACCCTTACCCTTACCCTTGCTTTTACCCTTAGGCTTACCCTTACCCTTACCCTTACCCTTACCCTTGCTTTTACCCTTAAGCTTACCCTTACCCTTACCCTTACCCTTACTCTTACCCTTACCCTTACCCTTACCCTTACCCTTGCTTTTACCCTTAGGCTTACCCTTACCTTTACCCTTACCCTTACCCTTACCCTTACCCTTACCCTTACCCTTACCCTTACCCTTGCTTTTACCCTTAAGCTTACCCTTACCCTTACCCTTACCCTTACCCTTACCCTTACCCTTGCTTTTACCCTTAGGCTTACCCTTACCTTTACCCTTACCCTTACCCTTACCCTTGCTTTTACCCTTAAGCTTACCCTTACCCTTACCCTTACCCTTACCCTTACCCTTGCTTTTACCCTTAGGCTTACCCTTACCCTTACCCTTACCCTTACCCTTGCTTTTACCCTTAAGCTTACCCTTACCCTTACCCTTACCCTTACCCTTACCCTTACCCTTACCCTTACCCTTACCCTTACCCTTACCCTTACCCTTACCCTTACCCTTACCCTTACCCTTACCCTTACCCTTACCCTTACCCTTACCCTTACCCTTACCCTTACCCTTACCCTTACCCTTACCCTTACCCTTACCCTTACCCTTACCCTTACCCTTACCCTTACCCTTACCCTTACCCTTACCCTTGCTTTTACCCTTAGGCTTACCCTTACCCTTGCTTTTACCCTTAGGCTTACCCTTACCTTTACCCTTACCCTTACCCTTACCCTTACCCTTACCCTTACCCTTGCTTTTACCCTTAAGCTTACCCTTACCCTTACCCTTACCCTTACCCTTACCCTTACCCTTACCCTTACCCTTACCCTTACCCTTACCCTTACCCTTGCTTTTACCCTTAAGCTTACCCTTACCCTTACCCTTACCCTTACCCTTACCCTTACCCTTACCCTTACCCTTACCCTTACCCTCACCCTTGCTTTTACCCTTAAGCTTACCCTTACCCTTACCCTTACCCTTACCCTTACCCTTACCCTTGCTTTTACCCTTAGGCTTACCCTTACCCTTACCCTTACCCTTACCCTTGCTTTTACCCTTAAGCTTACCCTTACCCTTACCCTTACCCTTACTCTTACCCTTACCCTTACCCTTACCCTTACCCTTGCTTTAACCCTTAGGCTTACCCTTACCTTTACCCTTACCCTTACCCTTACCCTTACCCTTACCCTTACCCTTACCCTTACCCTTACCCTTGCTTTTACCCTTAAGCTTACCCTTACCCTTACCCTTACCCTTACCCTTACCCTTACCCTTACCTTTACCCTTACCCTTACCCTTACCCTTACCCTTGCTTTTACCCTTAAGTTCACCCTTACCCTTACCCTTACCCTTACCCTTACCCTTACCCTTACTCTTACCCTTACCCTTGCTTTTACCCTTAAGCTTACCCTTACCCTTACCCTTACCCTTACCCTTAAGCTTACCCTTACCCTTACCCTTACCCTTACCCTTACCCTTACCCTTACCCTTGCTTTTACCCTTAAGCTTACCCTTACCCTTACCCTTACCCTTACCCTTACCCTTGCTTTTACCCTTAAGCTTACCCTTACCCTTACCCTTACCCTTACCCTTAAGCTTACCCTTACCCTTACCCTTACCCTTACCCTTACCCTTACCCTTACCCTTGCTTTTACCCTTAAGCTTACCCTTACCCTTACCCTTACCCTTACCCTCACCCTTACCCTTACCCTTACCCTTACCCTTACCCTTACCCTTACCCTTGCTTTTACCCTTAGGCTTACCCTTACCTTTAGCCTTACCATTACCCTTACCCTTAACCTTACCCTTACCCTTGCTTTTACCCTTAAGCTTACCCTTACCCTTACCCTTACCCTTACCCTTACCCTTACCCTTACCCTTACCCTTACCCTTACCCTTACCCTTACCCTTACCCTTACCCTTACCCTTACCCTTACCCTTACCCTTAGCCTTACCCTTACCCTTACCCTTACCCTTACCCTTACCCTTACCCTTACCCTTACCCTTGCTTTTACCCTTAAGCTTACCCTTACCCTTACCCTTACCCTTACCCTTGCTTTTACCCTTAAGCTTACCCTTACCCTTACTCTTACCCCTACCCTTACCCTTACCCTTACCCTTACCCTTACCCTTACCCTTACCCTTACCCTTGCTTTTACCCTTAGGCTTACCCTCACCTTTACCCTTACCCTTACCCTTACCCTTACCCTTACCCTTACCCTTACCTTTGCTTTTACCCTTAAGCTTACCCTTACCCTTACCCTTACCCTTACCCTTAGCCTTACCCTTACCCTTGCTTTTACCCTTAAGCTTACCCTTACCCTTACCCTTACCCTTACCCTTACCCTTGCTTTTACCCTTAGGCTTACCCTTACCCTTACCCTTACCCTTACCCTTAAGCTTACCCTTACCCTTACCCTTACCCTTACCCTTACCCTTACCCTTACCCTTACCCTTACCCTTAACCTTACCCTTACCCTTACCCTTGCTTTTACCCTTAAGCTTACCCTTACCCTTAACCTTACCCTTACCCTTACCCTTACCCTTACCCTTACCCTTACCCTTGCTTTGACCCTTAGGCTTACCCTTACCCTTACCCTTACCCTTACCCTTAAGCTTACCCTTACACTTACCCTCACCCTTACCCTTACCCTTACCCTTACCCTTACCCTTACCCTTGCTCTTACCCTTAAGCTTACCCTTACCCTTAACCTTACCCTTACCCTTACCCTTACCCTTACCCTTGCTTTGACCCTTAGGCTTACCCTTACCTTTACCCTTACCCTTACCCTTACCCTTACCCTTACCCTTACCCTTACCCTTACCCTTACCCTTGCTTTTACCCTTAAGCCTACCCTTACCCTTACCCTTACCCTTACCCTTACCCTTACCCTTACCCTTGCTTTTACCCTTAAGCTTACCCTTACCCTTACCCTTACCCTTACCCTTACCCTTGCTTTTACCCTTAGGCTTACCCTTACCCTTACCCTTACCCTTACCCTTGCTTTTACCCTTAAGCTTACATTTACCCTTACCCTTACCCTTACCCTTACCCTTACCCTTACCCTTACCCTTACCCTTACCCTTACCCTTGCTTTTACCCTTAAGCTTACCCTTACCCTTACCCTTACCCTTACCCTTACCCTTACCCTTACCCTTACCCTTACCCTTACCCTTACCCTTACCCTCACCCTTGCTTTTACCCTTAAGCTTACCCTTACCCTTACCCTTACCCTTACCCTTACCCGTACCCTTGCTTTTACCCTTAAGCTTACCCTTACCCTTACCCTTACCCTTACCCTTACCCTTGCTTTTACCCTTAGGCTTACCCTTACCCTTACCCTTACCCTTACCCTTGCTTTTACCCTTAAGCTTACCCTTACCCTTACCCTTACCCTTACTCTTACACTTACCCTTACCCTTACCCTTACCCTTGCTTTTACCCTTAGGCTTACCCTTACCTTTACCCTTACCCTTACCCTTACCCTTACCCTTACCCTTACCCTTACCCTTACCCTTACCCTTGCTTTTACCCTTAAGCTTACCCTTACCCTTACCCTTACCCTTACCCTTACCCTTACCCTTACCCTTACCCTTACCCTTACCCTTACCCTTACCCTTGCTTTTACCCTTAAGCTCACCCTTACCCTTACCCTTACCCTTACCCTTACCCTTACCCTTACTCTTACCCTTACCCTTGCTTTTACCCTTAAGCTTACCCTTACCCTTACCCTTACCCTTACCCTTAAGCTTACCCTTACCCTTACCCTTACCCTTACCCTTACACTTACCCTTACCCTTACCCTTGCTTTTACCCTTAAGCTTACCCTTACCCTTACCCTTACCCTTACCCTTACCCTTGCTTTTACCCTTACGCTTACCCTTACCCTTACCCTTACCCTTACCCTTAAGCTTACCCTTACCCTTACTCTTACCCTTACCCTTACCCTTACCCTTACCCTTACCCTTACCCTTACCCTTACCCTTAACCTTACCCTTACCCTTGCTTTTACCCTTAAGCTTACCCTTACCCTTACCCTTACCCTTACCCTTACCCTTACCCTTGCTTTTACCCTTAAGCTTACCCTTACCCTTACCCTTACCCTTACCCTTACCCTTACCCTAACCCTTACCCTTGCTTTTACCCTTAAGCTTACCCTTACCCTTACCCTTACCCTTACTCTTACCCTTACCCTTACCCTTACCCTTACCCTTACCCTTACCCTTACCCTTGCTTTTACCATTAAGCTTACCCTTACCCTTACCCTTACCCTTACCCTTACCCTTACCCTTACCCTTACCCTTATCCTTACCCTTGCTTTTACCCTTAAGCTTACCCTTACCCTTACCCTTACCCTTACCCTTACCCTTACCCTTACCCTTACCCTTACCCTTACCCTTACCCTTACCCTTACCCTTACCCTTACCCTTGCTTTTACTCTTAGGCTTACCCTTACCTTTACCCTTACCCTTACCCTTACCCTCACCCTCACCCTTACCCTTACCCTTGCTTTTACCCTTAAGCTTACCCTTACCCTTACCCTTACCCTTACCCTTGCTTTTACCCTTAAGCTTACCCTTACCCTTAATCTTAACCTTACCCTTACCCTTGCTTTTACCCTTAGGCTCACCCTTACCCTTACCCTTACCCTTACCCTTGCTTTTACCCTTAAGCTTACCCTTACCCTTACCCTTACTCTTACCCTTACCCTTACCCTTACCCTTACCCTTACCCTTACCCTTACCCTTACCCTTACCCTTACCCTTACCCTTGCTTTTACCCTTAGGCTTACCCTTACCTTTACCCTTACCCTAACCCTTACCCTTACCCTTACCCTTACCCTTACCCTTGCTTTTACCCTTAAGCTTACCCTTACCCTTACCCTTACCCTTACCCTTACCCTTACCCTTACCCTTACCCTTACCCTTAGCCTTACCCTTACCCTTGCTTTTACCCTTAAGCTTACCCTTACCCTTACCCTTACCCTTACCCTTACCCTTACCCTTACCCTTGCTTTTACCCTTAAGCTTACCCTTACCCTTACCCTTACCCTTACCCTTACCCTTACCCTTACCCTTACCCTTACCCTTACCCTTACCCTTACCCTTGCTTTTACCCTTAGGCTTACCCTTACCTTTACCCTTACCCTTACCCTTACCCTTACCCTTACCCTTACCCTTGCTTTTACCCTTAAGCTTACCCTTACCCTTACCCTTACCCTTAAGCTTACCCTTACCCTTACCCTTACCCTTACCCTTACCCTTACCCTTACCCTTACCCTTACCCTTACCCTTACCCTTACCCTTACCCTTGCTTTTACCCTTAAGCTTACCCTTACCCTTACCCTTACCCTTACCCTTACCCTTACCCTTGCTTTTACCCTTAAGCTTACCCTTACCCTTACCCTTACCCTTAAGCTTACCCTTACCCTTACCCTTACCCTTACCCTTACCCTTACCCTTACCCTTACCCTTACCCTTACCCTAACCCTTACCCTTACCCTTACCCTTACCCTTGCTTTTACCCTTAAGCTTACCCTTACCCTTACCCTTACCCTTACCCTTAAGCTTACCCTTACCCTTACCCTTACCCTTACCCTTACCCTTACCCTTAACCTTACCCTTGCTTTTACCCTTAAGCTTACCCTTACCCTTACCCTTACCCTTACCCTTAAGCTTACCCTTACCCTTACCCTTACCCTTACCCTTACCCTTGCTTTTACCCTTAAGCTTACCCTTATCCTTACCCTTACCCTTACTCTTAAGCTTACCCTTACCCTTACCCTTACCCTTACCCTTACCCTTACCCTTACCCTTGCTTTTACCCTTAAGCTTACCCTTACCCTTACCCTTACCCTTACCCTTGCTTTTACCCTTAAGCTTACCCTTACCCTTACCCTTACCCTTACCCTTAAGCTTACCCTTACCCTTACCCTTACCCTTACCCTTACCCTTACCCTTACCCTTACCCTTACCCTTACCCTTACCCTTGCTTTTACCCTTAAGCTTACCCTTACCCTTACCCTTACCCTTACCCTTACCCTTACCCTTACCCTTACCCTTACCCTTACCCTTGCTTTTACCCTTAGGCTTACCCTTACCTTTACCCTTACCCTTACCCTTACCCTTACCCTTACCCTTACCCTTACCCTTACCCTTGCTTTTACCCTTAAGCTTACCCTTACCCTTACCCTTACCCTTACCCTTACCCTTACCCTTACCCTTACCCTTGCTTTTACCCTTAAGCTTACCCTTACCCTTACCCTTACCCTTACCCTTACCCTTGCTTTTACCCTTAGGCTTACCCTTACCCTTACCCTTACCCTTACCCTTGCTTTTACCCTTAAGCTTACCCTTACCCTTACCCTTACCCTTACCCTTACCCTTACCCTTACCCTTACCCTTACCCTTACCCTTACCCTTACCCTTACCCTTACCCTTACCCTTACCCTTACCCTTACCCTTACCCTTACCCTTACCCTTACCCTTACGCTTACCCTTACCCTTACCCTTACCCTTACCCTTGCTTTTACCCTTAGGCTTACCCTTACCTTTACCCTTACCCTTACCCTTACCCTTACCCTTACCCTTACCCTTACCCTTGCTTTTACCCTTAAGCTTACCCTTACCCTTACCCTTACCCTTACCCTTACCCTCACCCTTACCCTTACCCTTACCCTTACCCTTGCTTTTACCCTTAAGCTTACCCTTACCCTTACCCTTACCCTTACCCTTACCCTTACCCTTACCCTTACCCTTACCGTTACCCTTACCCTTACCCTTACCCTCACCCTTGCTTTTACCCTTAAGCTTACCCTTACCCTTACCCTTACCCTTACCCTTACCCTTACCCTTGCTTTTACCCTTAAGCTTACCCTTACCCTTACCCTTACCCTTACCCTTACCCTTGCTTTTACCCTTAGGCTTACCCTTACCCTTACCCTTACCCTTACCCTTGCTTTTACCCTTAAGCTTACCCTTACCCTTACCCTTACCCTTACTCTTACCCTTACCCTTACCCTTACCCTTACCCTTGCTTTTACCCTTAGGCTTACCCTTACCTTTACCCTTACCCTTACCCTTACCCTTACCCTTACCCTTACCCTTACCCTTACCCTTACCCTTACCCTTGCTTTTACCCTTAAGCTTACCCATACCCTTACCCTTACCCTTACCCTTACCCTTACCCTTACCCTTACCCTTACCCTTACCCTTGCTTTTACCCTTAAGCTCACCCTTACCCTTACCCTTACCCTTACCCTTACCCTTACCCTTACTCTTACCCTTACCCTTGCTTTTACCCTTAAGCTTACCCTTACCCTTACCCTTACCCTTACCCTTAAGCTTACCCTTACCCTTACCCTTACCCTTACCCTTACCCTTACCCTTACCCTTACCCTTACCCTTACCCTTGCTTTTACCCTTAAGCTTACCCTTACCCTTACCCTTACCCTTACCCTTACCCCTGCTTTTACCCTTACGCTTACCCTTACCCTTACCCTTACCCTTACCCTTAAGCTTACCCTTACCCTTACCCTTACCCTTACCCTTACCCTTACCCTTACCCTTACCCTTACCCTTACCCTTACCCTTACCCTTACCCTTGCTTTCACCCTTAAGCTTACCCTTACCCTTACCCTTACCCTTACCCTTACCCTTACCCTTACCCTTACCCTTACCCTTAACCTTACCCTTGCTTTTACCCTTAGGCTTACCCTTACCTTTACCCTTACCATTACCCTTACCCTTACCCTTACCCTTACCCTTACTCTTACCCTTGCTTTTACCCTTAAGCTTACCCTTACCCTTACCCTTACCCTTACCTTTACCCTTACCCTTACCCTTACCCTTATCCTTACCCTTACCCTTACCCTTGCTTTTACCCTTAAGCTTACCCTTATCCTTACCCTTACCCTTACCCTTACCCTTACCCTTGCTTTTACCCTTAAGCTTACCCTTACCCTTACTCTTACCCCTACCCTTACCCTTACCCTTACCCTTACCCTTACCCTTACCCTTACCCTTACCCTTGCTTTTACCCTTAGGCTTACCCTCACCTTTACCCTTACCCTTACCCTTACCCTTACCCTTACCCTTACCCTTGCTTTTACCCTTAAGCTTACCCTTACCCTTACCCTTACCCTTACCCTTAGCCTTACCCTTACCCTTGCTTTTACCCTTAAGCTTACCCTTACCCTTACCCTTACCCTTACCCTTGCTTTTATCCTTAGGCTTACCCTTACCCTTACCCTTACCCTTACCCTTAAGCTTACCCTTACCCTTACCCTTACCCTTACCCTTACCCTTACCCTTACCCTTACCCTTACCCTTACCCTTACCCTTACCCTTACCCTTACCCTTACCCTTGCTTTTACCCTTAAGCTTACCCTTACCCTTACCCTTACCCTTACCCTTACCCTTACCCTTACCCTTACCCTTACCCTTACCCTTACCCTTACCCTTTCCCTTGCTTTTACCCTTAAGCTTACCCTTACCTTTACCCTTACCCTTACCCTTACCCTTACCCTTACCCTTACCCTTACCCTTACCCTTACTTTTACCCTTAAGCTTACCCTTACCCTTACCCTTACCCTTACCCTTACCCTAACCCTTACCCTTGCTTTTACCCTTAAGCTTACCCTTACCCTTACCCTTACCCTTACCCTTACCCTTACCCTTACCCTTACCCTTACCCTTACCCTTACCCTTACCCTTACCCTTACCCTTACCCTTATCCTTACCCTTGCTTTTACCCTTAAGCTTACCCTTACCCTTACCCTTACCCTTACCCTTACCCTTACCCTTACCCTTACCCTTACCCTTACCCTTACCCTTACCCTTACCCTTACCCTTACCCTTGCTTTTACTCTTAGGCTTACCCTTACCTTTACCCTTACCCTTACCCTTACCCTCACCCTCACCCTTACCCTTACCCTTGCTTTTACCCTTAAGCTTACCCTTACCCTTACCCTTACCCTTACCCTTACCCTTGCTTTTACCCTTAAGCTTACCCTTACCCTTACCCTTAACCTTACCCTTACCCTTGCTTTTACCCTTAGGCTTACCCTTACCCTTACCCTTACCCTTACCCTTGCTTTTACCCTTAAGCTTACCCTTACCCTTACCCTTACTCTTACCCTTACCCTTACCCTTACCCTTACCCTTACCCTTACCCTTACCCTTACCCTTACCCTTACCCTTACCCTTGCTTTTACCCTTAGGCTTACCCTTACCTTTACCCTTACCCTAACCCTTACCCTTACCCTTACCCTTACCCTTACCCTTACCCTTGCTTTTACCCTTAAGCTTACCCTTACCCTTACCCTTACCCTTACCCTTACCCTTACCCTTACCCTTACCCTTACCCTTACCCTTACCCTTGCTTTTACCCTTAAGCTTACCCTTACCCTTACCCTTACCCTTACCCTTACCCTTACCCTTACCCTTGCTTTTACCCTTAAGCTTACCCTTACCCTTACCCTCACCCTTACCCTTACCCTTACCCTTACCCTTACCCTTACGCTTACCCTTACCCTTGCTTTTACCCTTAGGCTTACCCTTACCTTTACCCTTACCCTTACCCTTACCCTTACCCTTACCCTTACCCTTGCTTTTACCCTTAAGCTTACCCTACCCTTACCCTTACCCTTACCCTTACCCTTGCTTTTACCCTTAAGCTTACCCTTACCCTTACCCTTACCCTTAAGCTTACCCTTACCCTTACCCTTACCCTTACCCTTACCCTTACCCTTACCCTTACCCTTACCCTTACCCTTACCCTTACCCTTACCCTTACCCTTGCTTTTACCCTTAAGCTTACCCTTACCCTTACCCTTACCCTTACCCTTAAGCTTACCCTTACCCTTACCCTTACCCTTACCCTTACCCTTACCCTTACCCTTAACCTTACCCTTGCTTTTACCCTTAAGCTTACCCTTACCCTTACCCTTACCCTTAAGCTTACCCTTACCCTTACCCTTACCCTTACCCTTACCCTTACCCTTGCTTTTACCCTTAAGCTTACCCTTACCCTTACCCTTACCCTTACCCTTAAGCTTACCCTTACCCTTACCCTTACCCTTACCCTTACCCTTGCTTTAACCCTTAAGCTTACCCTTACCCTTACCCTTACCCTTACCCTTGCTTTTACCCTTAAGCTTACCCTTACCCTTACCCTTACCCTTACCCTTAAGCTTACCCTTACCCATACCCTTACCCTTACCCTTACCCTTACACTTACCCTTACCCTTGCTTTTACCCTTAAGCTTACCCTTACCCTTACCCTTACCCTTACCCTTACCCTTACCCTTACCCTTGCTTTTACCCTTAGGCTTACCCTTACCTTTACCCTTACCCTTACCCTTACCCTTACCCTTACCCTTGCTTTTACCCTTAAGCTTACCCTTACCCTTACCCTTACCCTTACCCTTACCCTTACCCTTACCCTTGCTTTTACCCTTAAGCTTACCCTTACCCTTACCCTTACCCTTACCCTTACCCTTGCTTTTACCCTTAGGCTTACCCTTTCCCTTACCCTTACCCTTACCCTTGCTTTTACCCTTAAGCTTACCCTTACCCTTACCCTTACCCTTACCCTTACCCTTACCCTTACCCTTACCCTTACCCTTACCCTTACCCTTACCCTTACCCTTACCCTTACCCTTACCCTTACCCTTACCCTTGCTTTTACCCTTAAGCTTACCCTTACCCTTACCCTTATCCTTACCCTTACCCTTACCCTTACCCTTGCTTTTACCCTTAAGCTTACCCTTACCCTTACCCTTACCCTTACCCTTACCCTTGCTTTTACCCTTAGGCTTACCCTTACCCTTACCCTTACCCTTACCCTTGCTTTTACCCTTAGGCTTACCCTTACCCCTACCCTTACCCTTACCCTTACCCTTACCCTTACCCTTACCCTTACCCTTACCCTTACCCTTACACTTGCTTTTACCCTTAAGCTTACCCTTACCCTTACCCTTACCCTTACCCTTACCCTTACCCTTGCTTTTACCCTTAAGCTTACCCTTACCCTTACCCTTACCCTTACCCTTACCCTTGCTTTTACCCTTAGGCTTACCCTTACCCTTATCCTTACCCTTACCCTTGCTTTCACCCTTAAGCTTACCCTTACCCTTACCCTTACTCTTACCCTTACCCTTACCCTTACCCTTACCCTAACCCTTACCCTTACCCTTGCTTTTACCCTTAGGCTTACCCTTACCTTTACCCTTACCCTAACCCTTACCCTTACCCTTACCCTTACCCTTACCCTTGCCTTTACCCTTAAGCTTACCCTCACCCTTACCCTTACCCTTACCCTTACCCTAACCCTTACTCTTGCTTTTACCCTTAAGCTTACCCTTACCCTTACCCTTACCCTTACCCTTACCCTTACCCTTACCCTTACCCTTACCCTTACCCTTACCCTTACCCTTACCCTTACCCTTACCCTTACCCTTACCCTTACCCTTACCCTTGCTTTTACCCTTAAGCTTACCCTTACCCTTACCCTTACCCTTACCCTTACCCTAACCCTTACCCTTGCTTTTACCCTTAAGCTTACCCTTACCCTTACCCTTACCCTTACCCTTACCCTTACCCTTACCTTTACCCTTACCCTTACCCTTACCCTTACCCTTACCCTTACCCTTACCCTTACCCTTACCCTTACCCTTGCTTTTACCCTTAAGCTTACCCTTACCCTTACCCTTACCCTTACCCTTACCCTTACCCTTACCCTTACCCTTACCCTTGCTTTTACCCTTAAGCTTACCCTTACCCTTACCCTTACCCTTACCCTTACCCTTACCCTTACCCTTACCCTTGCTTTTACCCTTAGGCTCACCCTTACCTTTACCCTTACCCTTACCCTTACCCTTACCCTTACCCTTGCTTTTACCCTTAAGCTTACCCTTACCCTTACCCTTACCCTTACCCTTACCCTTACCCTTGCTTTTACCCTTAAGCTTACCCTTACCCTTACCCTTACCCTAACCCTTCCCCTTGCTTTTACCCTTAGGCTTACCCTTACCCTTACCCTTACCCTTACCCTTGCTTTTACCCTTAAGCTTACCCTTACCCTTACCCTTACTCTTACCCTTACCCTTACCCTTACCCTTACCCTTACCCTTACCCTTACCCTTACCCTTACCCTTACCCTTACCCTTACCCTTGCTTTTACCCTTAGGCTTACCCTTACCTTTACCCTTACCCTAACCCTTACCCTTACCCTTACCCTTACCCTTACCCTTACCCTTGCTTTTACCCTTAAGCTTACCATTACCCTTACCCTTACCCTTACCCCTACCCTCACCCTTGCTTTTACCCTTAAGCTTACCCTTACCCTTACCCTTACCCTTACCCTTACCCTTACCCTTACCCTTACCCTTACCCTTACCCTTACCCTTACCCTTACCCTTGCTTTTACCCTTAAGCTTACCCTTACCCTTACCCTTACCCTCACCCTTACCCTTACCCTTATCCTTGCTTTTACCCTTAGGCTTACCCTTACCTTTACCCTTACCCTTACCCTTACCCTTACCCTTACCCTTGCTTTTACCCTTAAGCTTACCCTTACCCTTACCCTTACCCTTACCCTTAAGCTTACCCTTACCCTTACCCTTACCCTTACCCTTACCCTTACCCTTACCCTTACCCTTACCCTTACCCTTGCTTTTACCCTTAAGCTTACCCTTACCCTTACCCTTACCCTTAACCTTACCCTTAACCTTACCCTTGCTTTTACCCTTAAGCTTACCCTTACCCTTACCCTTACCCTTACCCTTAAGCTTTCCCTTACCCTTACCCTTACCCTTACCCTTACCCTTACCCTTACCCTTACCCTTACCCTTACCCTTACCCTTACCCTTACCCTTACCCTTACCCTTACCCTTACCCTTACCCTTACCCTTGCTTTTACCCTTAAGCTTACCCTTACCCTTACCCTTACCCTTACCCTTAAGCTTACCCTTACCCTTACCCTTACCCTTACCCTTACCCTCACCCTCACCCTTACCCTTGCTTTTACCCTTAAGCTTACCCTTACCCTTACCCTTACCCTTACCCTTACCCTTAAGCTTACCCTTACCCTTACCCTTACCCTTACCCTTACCCTTACCCTTGCTTTTACCCTTAAGCTTACCCTTACCCTTACCCTTACCCTTACCCTTAAGCTTACCCTTACCCTTACCCTTACCCTTACCCTTACCCTTACCCTTACCCTTACCCTTACCCTTACCCTTACCCTTACCCTTGCTTTTACCCTTAAGCTTACCCTTACCCTTACCCTTACCCTTACCCTTGCTTTTACCCTTAAGCTTACCCTTACCCTTACCCTTAAGCTTACCCTTACCCTTACCCTTAACCTTACCCTTACCCTTACCCTTACCCTTACCCTTACCCTTACCCTTACCCTTACCCTTACCCTTACCCTTACCCTTGCTTTTACCCTTAAGCTTACCCTCACCCTTACCCTTCACCTTACCCTTACCCTTACCCTTACCCTTACCCTTACCCTTACCCTTGCTTTTACCCTTAGGCTTACCCTTACCTTTACCCTTACCCTTACCCTTACCCTTACCCTTACCCTTACCCTTACCCTTACCCTTACCCTTACCTTTACCCTTACCCTTGCTTTTACCCTTAAGCTTACCCTTACCCTTACCCTTACCCTTACTCTTGCTTTTACCCTTAAGCTTACCCTTACCCTTACCCTTACCCTTACCCTTACCCTTGCTTTTACCCTTAGGCTTACCCTTACCCTTTCCCTTACCCTTACCCTTGCTTTTACCCTTAAGCTTACCCTTACCCTTACCCTTACCCTTACCCTTACCCTTACCCTTACCCTTACCCTTACCCTTACCCTTACCCTTACCCTTACCCTTACCCTTACCCTAACCCTTACCCTTACCCTTACCCTTACCCTTACCCTTGCTTTTACCCTTAGGCTTACCCTTACCTTTACCCTTACCCTTACCCTTACCCTTACCCTTACCCTTGCTTTTACCCTTAAGCTTACCCTTACCCTTACCCTTACCCTTACCCTTACCCTTACCCTTACCCTTACCCTTACCCATACCCTTACCCTTACCCTTGCTTTTACCCTTAAGCTTACCCTTACCCTTACCCTTACCCTTACCCTTACCCTTACCCTTACCCTTACCCTTACCCCCACCCTTGCTTTTACCCTTAAGCTTACCCTTACCCTTACCCTTACCCTTACCCTTACCCTTACCCTTGCTTTTACCCTTAAGCTTACCCTTACCCTTACCCTTGCTTTTACCCTTAGGCTTACCCTTACCCTTACCCTTACCCTTACCCTTGCTTTTACCCTTAAGCTTACCCTTACCCTTACCCTTACCCTTACTTTTACCCTTACCCTTACCCTTACCCTTACCCTTGCTTTTACCCTTAGGCTTACCCTTACCTTTACCCTTACCCTTACCCTTACCCTTACCCTTACCCTTACCCTTACCCTTACCCTTACCCTTGCTTTTACCCTTAAGCTAACCCTTACCCTTACCCTTACCCTTACCCTTACCCTTAACCTTACCCTTACCCTTGCTTTTACCCTTAAGCTCACCCTTACCCTTACCCTTACCCTTACCCTTACACTTACCCTTACCCTGACCCTTACCCTTGCTTTTACCCTTAAGCTTACCCTTACCCTTACCCTTACCCTTACCCTTACCCTTAAGCTTACCCTTACCCTAACCCTTACCCTTACCCTTACCCTTACCCTTACCCTTGCTTTTACCCTTAAGCTTACCCTTTCCCTTTCCCTTACCCTTACCCTTACCCTTGCTTTTACCCTTAAGCTTACCCTTACCCTTACCCTTACCCTTACCCTTACCCTTAAGCTTACCCTTACCCTTACCCTTACCCTTACCCTTACCCTTACCCTTACCCTTACCCTTACCCTTACCCTTACCCTTGCTTTTACCCTTAAGCTTACCCTTACCCTTACCCTTACCCTTACCCTAACCCTTACCCTTAACCTTACCCTTACCCTTACCCTTACTCTTACCCTTACCCTTACCCTTACCCTTGCTTTTACCCTTAGGCTTACCCTTACCTTTACCCTTACCATTACCCTTACCCTTACCCTTACCCTTACCCTTACCCTTACCCTTGCTTTTACCCTTAAGCTTACCCTTACCCTTACCCTTACCCTTACCCTTACCCTTACCCTTACCCTTACCCTTACCCTTACCATTGCTTTTACCCTTAAGCTTACCCTTACCCTTACCCTTACCCTTACCCTTACCCTTGCTTTTACCCTTAAGCTTACCCTTACCCTTACCCTTACTCTTACCCTTACCCTTACCCTTACCCTTACCCTTGCTTTTACCCTTAAGCTTACCCTTACCCTTACCTTTACCCTTACCCTTACCCTTACCCTTACCCTTACCCTTACCCTTACTCTTACCCTTACCCTAACCCTTGCTTTTACCCTTAGGCTTACCCTTACCTTTAGCCTTACCCTTACCCTTACCCTTACCCTTACCCTTACCCTTGCTTTTACCCTTAAGCTTACCCTTACCCTTACCCTGACCCTTACCCTTGCTTTTACCCTTAAGCTTACCCTTACCCTTACACTTACCCTTGCTTTTACCCTTAGGCTTACCCTTACCCTTACCCTTATCCTTACCCTTAAGCTTACCCTTACCCTTACCCTTACCCTCACCCTTACCCTTACCCTTACCCTTACCCTTACCCTTACCCTTACCCTTACCCTTGCTTTTACCCTTAAGCTTACCCTTACCCTTACCCTTACCCTTACCCTTACCCTTACCCTTACCCTTACCCTTACCCTTACCCTTAACCTTACCCTTGCTTTGACCCTTAGGCTTACCCTTACCTTTACCCTTACCCTTACCCTTACCCTTACCCTTACCCTTACCCTTACCCTTACCCTTACCCTTGCTTTTACCCTTAAGCTTACCCTTACCCTTACCCTTACCCTTACCCTTACCCTTACCCTTACCCTTACCCTTGCTTTTACCCTTAAGCTTACCCTTACCCTTACCCTTACCCTTACTCTTACCCTTGCTTTTACCCTTAGGCTTACCCTTACCCTTACCCTTACCCTTACCCTTGCTTTTACCCTTAAGCTTACCCTTACCCTTACCCTTACCCTTACCCTTACCCTTACCCTTACCCTTACCCTTACCCTTGCTTTTACCCTTAGGCTTAACCTTACCTTTACCCTTACCCTTACCCTTACCCTTACCCTTACCCTTACCCTTACCCTTACCCTTACCCTTACCTTTACCCTTGCTTTTACCCTTAAGCTTACCCTTACCCTTACCCTTACCCTTACCCTTACCCTTACCCTTACCCTTGCTTTTACCCTTAAGCTTACCCTTACCCTAACCCTTACCCTTACCCTTACCCTCACCCTTACCCTTACCCTTACCCTTGCATATACCCTTAAGCTTACCCTTACCCTTACCCTTACCCTTACCCTTACCCTTACCCTTACCCTTACCCTTACCCTTACCCTTACCCTTACCCTTACCCTTACCCTTACCCTTACCCTTACCCTTACCCTTACCCTTACCCTTACCCTTACCCTTACCCTTACCCTTGCTTTTACCCTTAGGCTTACCCTTACCTTTACCCTTACCCTTACCCTTACCCTTACCCTTACCCTTACCCTTGCTATTACCCTTAAGCTTACCCTTACCCTTACCCTTACCCTTACCCTTACCCTAACCCTTACCCTTGCTTTTACCCTTAAGCTTACCCTTACCCTTACCCTTACCCTTACCCTTACCCTTACCCTTACCCTTACCCTTACCCTTACCCTTGCTTTTACCCTTAATCTTACCCTTACCCTTACCCTTACCCTTACCCTTACCCTTATCCTTACCCTTGCTTTTACCCTTAAGCTTACCCTTACCCTTACCCTTACCCTTACCCTTACCCTTACCCTTACCCTTACCCTTACCCTTGCTTTTACTCTTAGGCTTACCCTTACCTTTACCCTTACCCTTACAATTACCCTTACCCTCACCCTTACCCTTACCCTTGCTTTTACCCTTAAGCTTACCCTTACCCTTACCCTTACCCTTACCCTTACCCTTGCTTTTACCCTTAAGCTTACCCTTACCCTTACCCTTAACCTTACCCTTACCCTTGCTTTTACCCTTAGGCTTACCCTTACCCTTACCCTTACCCTTACCCTTGCTTTTACCCTTAAGCTTACCCTAACCCTTACCCTTACTCTAACCCTTACCCTTACCCTTACCCTTACCCTTACCCTTACCCTTACCCTTACCCTTACCCTTACCCTTGCTTTTACCCTTAGGCTTACCCTTACCTTTACCCTTACCCTAACCCTTACCCTTACCCTTACCCTTACCCTTACCCTTGCTTTTACCCTTAAGCTTACCCTTACCCTTACCCTTACCCTTACCCTTACCCTTACCCTTACCCTTACCCTTACCCTTACCCTTACCCTTACCCTTGCTTTTACCCTTAAGCTTACCCTTACCCTTACCCTTACCCTTACCCTTACCCTTAGCCTTACCCTTACCCTTACCCTTGCTTTTACCCTTAAGCTTACCCTTACCCTTACCCTTACCCTTACCCTTACCCTTACCCTTACCCTTACCCTTACCCTTACCCTTACCCTTACCCTTACCCTTACCCTTGCTTTTACCCTTAGGCTTACCCTTACCTTTACCCTCACCCTTACCCTTACCCTTACCCTTACCCTTGCTTTTACCCTTAAGCTTACCCTTACCCTTACCCTTACCCTTAAGCTTACCCTTACCCTTACCCTTACCCTTAACCTTACCCTTACCCTTACCCTTACCCTTACCCTTACCCTTACCCTTGCTTTCACCCTTAAGCTTACCCTTACCCTTACCCTTACCCTTACCCTTACCCTTGCTTTTACCCTTAAGCTTACCCTTACCCTTACCCTTACCCTTGAGCTTACCCTTACCCTTACCCTTACCCTTACCCTTACTCTTACCCTTACCCTTACCCTTACCCTTACCCTTACCCTTACCCTTACCCTTACCCTTAACCTTACCCTTACCCTTGCTTTTACCCTTAAGCTTACCCTTACCCTTACCCTTACCCTTACCCTTAAGCTTACCCTTACCCTTACCCTTACCCTTACCCTTACCCTTAACCTTACCCTTGCTTTTACCCTTAAGCTTACCCTTACCCTTACCCTTACCCTTACCCTTAAGCTTACCCTTACCCTTACCCTTACCCTTACCCTTACCCTTACCCTTACCCTTACCCTTAACCTTGCTTTTACCCTTAAGCTTACCCTTACCCTTACCCTTACCCTCACCCTTAAGCTTACCCTTACCCTTACCCTTACCCTTACCCTTACCCTTACCCTTACCCTTACCCTTACCCTTACCCTTACCCTTACCCTTGCTTTTACCCTTAAGCTTACCCTTACCCTTACCCTTACCCTTACCCTTACCCTTACCCTTACCCTTACCCTTACCCTTACCCTTGCTTTTACCCTTAGGCTTACCCTTACCTTTACCCTTACCCTTACCCTTACCCTTACCCTTACCCTTGCTTTTACCCTTAAGCTTACCCTTACCCTTACCCTTACCCTTACCCTTACCCTTACCCTTGCTTTTACCCTTAAGCTTACCCTTACCCTTACCCTTACCCTTACCCTTACCCTTGCTTTTACCCTTAGGCTTACCCTTACCCTTACCCTTGCTTTTACCCTTAAGCTTACCCTTACCCTTACCCTTACCCTTACCCTTACCCTTACCCTTACCCTTACCCTTACCCTTACCCTTACCCTTACCCTTACCCTTACCCTTACCCTTACCCTTACCCTTACCCTTACCCTTACCCTTACCCTTACCCTTACCCTTACCCTTACCCTTACCCTTACCCTTACCCTTACCCTTACCCTTACCCTTACCCTTGCTTTTACCCTTAGGCTTACCCTTACCTTTACCCTTACCCTTACCCTTACCCTTACCCTTACCCTTACCCTTGCTTTTACCCTTAAGCTTACCCTTACCCTTACCCTTACCCTTACCCTTACCCTTACCCTTACCCTTACCCTTACCCTTGCTTTTACCCTTAAGCTTACCCTTACCCTTACCCTTACCCTTACCCTTCCCCTTACCCTTACCCTTACCCTTACCCTCAACCTTGCTTTTACCCTTAAGCTTACCCTTACCCTTACCCTTACCCTTACCCTTACCCTTACCCTTGCTTTTACCCTTAGGCTTACCCTTACCCTTACCCTTACCCTTACCCTTGCTTTTACCCTTAAGCTTACCCTTACCCTTACCCTTACCCTTACTCTTACCCTTACCCTTACCCTTACCCTTACCCTTGCTTTTACCCTTAGGCTTACCCTTACCTTTACCCTTACCCTTACCCTTACCCTTACCCTTACCCTTACCCTTACCCTTACCCTTACCCTTACCCTTACCCTTGCTTTTACCCTTAAGCTTACCCTTACCCTTACCCTTACCCTTACCCTTACCCTTACCCTTGCTTTTACCCTTAGGCTTACCCTTACCTTTACCCTTACACTTACCCTTACCCTTACCCTTGCTTTTACCCTTAAGCTTACCCTTACCCTTACCCTTACCCTTACCCTTACCCTTGCTTTCACCCTTAGGCTTACCCTTACCCTTACCCTTACCCTTACCCTTGCTTTTACCCTTAAGCTTACCCTTACCCTTACCCTTACCCTTACCCTTACCCTTACCCTTACCCTTACCCTTACCCTTACCCTTACCCTTACCCTTACCCTTACCCTTACCCTTACCCTTACCCTTACCCTTACCCTTACCCTTACCCTTACCCTTACCCTTACCCTTACCCTTACCCTTACCCTTACCCTTACCCTTAACCTTACCCTTGCTTTTACCCTTAGGCTTACCCTTACCCTTGCTTTTACCCTTAGGCTTACCCTTACCTTTACCCTTACCCTTACCCTTACCCTTACCCTTACCCTTGCTTTTACCCTTAAGCTTACCCTTACCCTTACCCTTACCCTTACCCTCACCCTTACCCTTACCCTTACCCTTACCCTTACCCTTGCTTTTACCCTTAAGCTTACCCTTACCCTTACCCTTACCCATACCCTTACCCTTACCCTTACCCTTACCCTTACCCTCACCCTTGCTTTTACCCTTAAGCTTACCCTTACCCTTACCCTTACCCTTACCCTTACCCTTACCCTTGCTTTTACCCTTAGGCTTACCCTTACCCTTACCCTTACCCTTACCCTTGCTTTTACCCTTAAGCTTACCCTTACCCTTACCCTTACCCTTACTCTTACCCTTACCCTTACCCTTACCCTTACCCTTGCTTTTACCCTTAGGCTTACCCTTACCTTTACCCTTACCCTTACCCTTACCCTTACCCTTACACTTACCCTTACCCTTACCCTTACCCTTACCCTTGCTTTTACCCTTAAGCTTACCCTTACCCTTACCCTTACCCTTACCCTTACCCTTACCCTTACCCTTACCCTTACCCTTACCCTTACCCTTACCCTTACCCTTGCTTTTACCCTTAAGCTCACCCTTACCCTTACCCTTACCCTTACCCTTACCCTTACCCTTACTCTTACCCTTACCCTTGCTTTTACCCTTAAGCTTACCCTTACCCTTACCCTTACCCTTACCCTTAAGCTTACCCTTACCCTTACCCTTACCCTTACCCTTACCCTTACCCTTACCCTTACCCTTGCTTTTACCCTTAAGCTTACCCTTACCCTTACCCTTACCCTTACCCTTACCCTTGCTTTTACCCTTAAGCTTACCCTTACCCTTACCCTTACCCTTACCCTTAAGCTTACCCTTACCCTTACCCTTACCCTTACCCTTACCCTTACCCTTACCCTTACCCTTGCTTTTACCCTTAAGCTTACCCTTACCCTTACCCTTACCCTTACCCTTACCCTCACCCTTACCCTTACCCTTACCCTTACCCTAACCCTTACCCTTGCTTTTACCCTTAGGCTTACCCTTACCTTTACCCTTACCATTACCCTTACCCTTACCCTTACCCTTACCCTTGCTTTTACCCTTAAGCTTACCCTTACCCTTACCCTTACCCTTACCCTTACCCTTACCCTTACCCTTACCCTTACCCTTACCCTTACCCTTACCCTTACCCTTACCCTTACCCTTACCCTTACCCTTACCCTTACCCTTACCCTTACCCTTACCCTTACCCTTACCCTTACCCTTACCCTTACCCTTACCCTTACCCTTACCCTTGCTTTTACCCTTAAGCTTACCCTTACCCTTACCCTTACCCTTACCCTTGCTTTTACCCTTAAGCTTACCCTTACCCTTACTCTTACCCCTACCCTTACCCTTACCCTTACCCTTACCCTTACCCTTACCCTTACCCTTGCTTTTACCCTTAGGCTTACCCTCACCTTTACCCTTACCCTTACCCTTACCCTTACCCTTACCCTTACCCTTACCTTTGCTTTTACCCTTAAGCTTACCCTTACCCTTACCCTTACCCTTAGCCTTACCCTTACCCTTGCTTTTACCCTTAAGCTTACCCTTACCCTTACCCTTACCCTTACCCTTACCCTTACCCTTGCTTTTACCCTTAGGCTTACCCTTACCCTTACCCTTACCCTTACCCTTACCCTTACCCTTACCCTTACCCTTACCCTTACCCTTACCCTTACCCTTACCCTTACCCTTACCCTTGCTTTTACCCTTAAGCTTACCCTTACCCTTACCCTTACCCTTACCCTTGCTTTTACCCTTAAGCTTACCCTTACCCTTACTCTTACCCCTACCCTTACCCTTACCCTTACCCTTACCCTTACCCTTACCCTTACCCTTGCTTTTACCCTTAGGCTTACCCTCACCTTTACCCTTACCCTTACCCTTACCCTTACCCTTACCCTTACCCTTACCTTTGCTTTTACCCTTAAGCTTACCCTTACCCTTACCCTTACCCTTAGCCTTACCCTTACCCTTGCTTTTACCCTTAAGCTTACCCTTACCCTTACCCTTACCCTTACCCTTACCCTTACCCTTGCTTTTACCCTTAGGCTTACCCTTACCCTTACCCTTACCCTTACTTTTAAGCTTACCCTTACCCTTACCCTTACCCTTACCCTTACCCTTACCCTTACCCTTACCCTTACCCTTACCCTTACCCTTACTTAGGGTAAGGGTAAGGGTAAGCTTAAGGGTAAAAGCAAGGGTAAGGGTAAGGGTAAGGGTAAGGGTAAGGGTAAGGGTAAGGGTAAGGGTAAGGGTAAGCTTGAGGGTAAGGGTAAGGGTAAGGGTAAGGGTAAGGGTAAGCTTAAGGGTAAAAGCAAGGGTAAGGGTAAGGGTAAGGGTAAGGGTAAGGGTAAGCTTAAGGGTAAGGGTAAGGGTAAGGGTAAGGGTAAGCTTAAGGGTAAAAGCAAGGGTAAGGTTAAGGGTAAGGTTAAGGGTAAGGGTAAGGGTAAGGGTAAGCTTAAGGGTAAGGGTAAGGGTAAGGGTAAGGGTAAGCTTAAGGGTAAAAGCAAGGGTAAGGGTAAGGGTAAGGGTAAGGTTAAGGGTAAGGGTAAGGGTAAGGGTAAGGATAAGGGTAAGGGTAAGGGTAAGCTTAAGGGTAAGGGTAAGGGTAAGGGTAAGCTTAAGGGTAAAAGCAAGGGTAAGGGTAAGGGTAATGGTAAGGGTAAGGGTAAGCTTAAGGGTAAAAGCAAGGGTAAGGGTAAGGGTAAGGGTAAGGGTAAGGGTAAGGGTAAGGGTAAGGGTAAGGGTAAGGGTAAGGGTAAGCTTAAGGGTAAGGGTAAGGGTAAGGGTAAGCTTAAGGGTAAAAGCAAGGGTAAGGGTAAGGGTAAGGGTAAGGGTAAGGGTAAAGGTAAGGGTAAGCCTAAGGGTAAAAGCAAGGGTAAGGGTAAGGGTAAGGGTAAGGGTAAGGGTAAGGGTAAGGGTAAGGGTAAGGGTAAGCTTAAGGGTAAAAGCAAGGGTAAGGGTAAGGGTAAGGGTAAGGGTAAGGGTAAGGGTAAGGGTAAGGGTAAGGGTAAGGGTAAGGGTAAGCTTAAGGGTAAAAGCAAGGGTAAGGGTAAGGGTAAGGGTAAGGGTAAGGGTGAGGGTAAGGGTAAGGGTAAGGGTAAGGGTAAGCTTAAGGGTAAAAGCAAGGGTGAGGGTAAGGGTAAGGGTAAGGGTAAGGGTTAGGGTAAGGGTAAAGGTAAGGGTAAGCCTAAGGGTAAAAGCAAGGGTAAGGGTAAGGGTAAGGGTAAGGGTAAGGGTAAGGGTAAGGGTAAGGGTAAGGGTAAGGGTAAGAGTAAGGGTAAGGGTAAGGGTAAGCTTAAGGGTAAAAGCAAGGGTAAGGGTAAGGGTAAGGGTAAGGGTAAGCCTAAGGGTAAAAGCAAGGGTAAGGGTAAGGTTAAGGGTAAGGGTAAGGGTAAGCTTAAGGGTAAAAGCAAGGGTAAGGGTAAGGGTAAGGGTAAGGGTAAGGGTGAGCTTAAGGGTAAAAGCAAGGGTAAGGGTAAGGGTGAGGGTAAGGGTGAGGGTAAGGGTAAGGGTAAAGGTAAGGGTAAGCCTAAGAGTAAAAGCAAGGGTAAGGGTAAGGGTAAGGGTAAGGGTAAGGGTAAGGGTTAGGGTAAGGGTAAGGGTAAGGGTAAGGGTGAGCTTAAGGGTAAAAGCAAGGGTAAGGATAAGGGTAAGGGTAAGGGTAAGGGTAAGGGTAAGGGTAAGGGTAAGGGTAAGGGTAAGGGTAAGCTTAAGGGTAAGAGCAAGGGTAAGGGTAAGGGTAAGGGTAAGGGTAAGGGTAAGGGTAAGCTTACCCTTACCCTTACCCTTACCCTTACACTTACCCTTGCTTTTACCCTTAGGCTTACCCTTACCCTTACCCTTACCCTTACCCTTAAGCTTACCCTTACACTTACCCTCACCCTTACCCTTACCCTTACCCTTACCCTTACCCTTACCCTTACCCTTACCCTTGCTTTTACCCTTAAGCTTACCCTTACCCTTAACCTTACCCTTACCCTTACCCTTACCCTTACCCTTACCCTAACCCTTACCCTTGCTTTGACCCTTAGGCTTACCCTTACCTTTACCCTTACCCTTACCCTTACCCTTACCCTTACCCTTACCCTTACCCTTACCCTTACCCTTACCCTTGCTTTAACCCTTAAGCTTACCCTTACCCTTACCCTTACCCTTACCCTTACCCTTACCCTTACCCTTGCTTTTACCCTTAAGCTTACCCTTACCCTTACCCTTACCCTTACCCTTACCCTTGCTTTTACCCTTAGGCTTACCCTTACCCTTACCCTTACCCTTACCCTTGCTTTTACCCTTAAGCTTACATTTACCCTTACCCTTACCCTTACCCTTACCCTTACCCTTACCCTTACCCTTACCCTTACCCTTACCCTTACCCTTACCCTTACCCTTGCTTTTACCCTTAGGCTTAACCTTACCTTTACCCTTACCCTTACCCTTACCCTTACCCTTACCCTTACCCTTACCCTTACCCTTACCCTTGCTTTTACCCTTAAGCTTACCCTTACCCTTACCCTTACCCTTACCCTTACCCTTACCCTTGCTTTTACCCTTAAGCTTACCCTTACCCTTACCCTTACCTTTACCCTCACCCTTACCCTTACCCTTACCCTTGCTTATACCCTTAAGCTTACCCTTACCCTTACCCTTACCCTTACCCTTACCCTTACCCTTACCCTTACCCTTACCCTTACCCTTACCCTTACCCTTACCCTTGCTTTTACCCTTAGGCTTACTCTTACCTTTACCCTTACCCTTACCCTTACCCTTACCCTTACCCTTACCCTTACCCTTACCCTTACCCTTACCCTTACCCTTACCCTTACCCTTGCTTTTACCCTTAAGCTTACCCTTACCCTTACCCTTACCCTTACCCTTACCCTAACCCTTACCCTTGCTTTTACCCTTAAGCTTACCCTTACCCTTACCCTTACCCTTACCCTAACCCTTACCCTTACCCTTACCCTTACCCTTACCCTAACCCTTACACTTGCTTTTACCCTTAAGCTTACCCTTACCCTTACCCTTACCCTTACCCTTACCCTTACCCTTACCCTTACCCTTATCCTTACCCTTGCTTTTACCCTTAAGCTTACCCTTACCCTTACCCTTACCCTTACCCTTACCCTTACCCTTACCCTTACCCTTACCCTTACCCTTACCCTTACCCTTACCCTTACCCTTGCTTTTACTCTTTGGCTTACCCTTACCTTTACCCTTACCCTTACCCTTACCCTTACCCTTACCCTTACCCTTACCCTCACCCTTACCCTTGCTTTTACCCTTAAGCTTACCCTTACCCTTACCCTTACCCTTGCTTTTACCCTTAAGCTTACCCTTACCCTTACCCTTAACCTTACCCTTACCCTTGCTTTTACCCTTAGGCTTACCCTTACCCTTACCCTTACCCTTACCCTTGCTTTTACCCTTAAGCTTACCCTTACCCTTACCCTTACTCTTACCCTTACCCTTACCCTTACCCTTACCCTTACCCTTACCCTTACCCTTACCCTTACCCTTACCCTTGCTTTTACCCTTAGGCTTACCCTTACCTTTACCCTTACCCTAACCCTTACCCTTACCCTTACCCTTACCCTTACCCTTGCTTTTACCCTTAAGCTTACCCTTACCCTTACCCTAACCCTTACCCTTACCCTTACCCTTACCCTTACCCTTACCCTTACCCTTACCCTTGCTTTTACCCTTGAGCTTACCCTTACCCTTACCCTTACCCTTACCCTTACCCTTACCCTTACCCTTGCTTTTACCCTTAAGCTTACCCTTACACTTACCCTTACCCTTACCCTTACCCTTACCCTTACCCTTACCCTTACCCTTGCTTTTACCCTTAGGCTTACCCTTACCTTTACCCTTACCCTTACCCTTACCCTTACCCTTACCCTTGCTTTTACCCCTAAGCTTACCCTTACCCTTACCCTTACCCTTAAGCTCACCCTTACCCTTACCCTTACCCTTACCCTTACCCTTACCCTTACCCTTACCCTTACCCTTGCTTTTACCCTTAAGCTTACCCTTACCCTTACCCTTACCCTTACCCTTGCTTTTACCCTTAAGCTTACCCTTACCCTTACCCTTACCCTTAAGCTTACCCTTACCCTTACCCTTACCCTTACCCTTACCCTTACCCTTACCCTTACCCTTACCCTTACCCTTACCCTTACCCTTACCCTTACCCTTACCCTTGCTTTTACCCTTAAGCTTACCCTTACCCTTACCCTTACCCTTACCCTTAAGCTTACCCTTACCCTTACCCTTACCCTTACCCTTAACCTTACCCTTGCTTTTACCCTTAAGCTTACCCTTACCCTTACCCTTACCCTTACCCTTAAGCTTACCCTTACCCTTACCCTTACCCTTACCCTTACCCTTGCTTTTACCCTTAATCTTACCCTTACCCTTACCCTTACCCTTACCCTTAAGCTTACCCTTACCCTTACCCTAAGTAAGGGTAAGGGTAAGGGTAAGGGTAAGGGTAAGGGTAAGGGTAAGGGTAAGGGTAAGGGTAAGGGTAAGGGTAAGGGTAAGGGTAAGGGTAAGGGTAAGGGTAAGGGTAAGGGTAAGGGTAAGGGTAAGGGTAAGCTTAAGGGTAAAAGCAAGGGTAAGGGTAAGGGTAAGGGTAAGGGTAAGGGTAAGGGTAAGGGTAAGGGTAAGGGTAAGCTTAAGGGTAAGGGTAAGGGTAAGGGTAAGGGTAAGCCTAAGGGTAAAAGCAAGGGTAAGGGTAAGGGTAAGGGTAAGGGTAAGCTTAAGGGTAAAAGCAAGGGTAAGGGTAAGGCTAAGGGTAAGGGTAAGGGTAAGGGTAAGGGTAAGCTTAAGGGTAAAAGCAAGGGTAAGGGTAAGGGTAAGGGTAAGGGTAAGGGTAAGGGTAAAGGTGAGGGTAAGCCTAAGGGTAAAAGCAAGGGTAAGGGTAAGGGTAAGGGTAAGGGTAAGGGTAAGGGTAAGGGTAAGGGTAGGGGTAAGAGTAAGGGTAAGGGTAAGCTTAAGGGTAAAAGCAAGGGTAAGGGTAAGGGTAAGGGTAAGGGTAAGGGTAAGGGTAAGGGTAAGCTTAAGGGTAAAAGCAAGGGTAAGGGTAAGGGTAAGGGTAAGGGTAAGGGTAAGGGTAAGGGTAAGGGTAAGGGTAAGGGTAAGGGTAAGGGTAAGGGTAAGGGTAAGGGTAAGGGTAAGCTTAAGGGTAAAAGCAAGGGTAAGGGTAAGGGTAAGGGTAAGGGTAAGGGTAAGGGTAAGGGTAATGGTAAGGTTAAAGGTAAGGGTAAGCCTAAGGGTAAAAGCAAGGGTAAGGGTAAGGGTAAGGGTAAGGGTAAGGGTAAGGGTAAGGGTAAGGGTAAGGGTAAGGGTAAGGGTAAGCTTAAGGGTAAAAGCAAGGGTAAGGGTAAGGGTAAGGGTAAGGGTAAGGGTAAGGGTAAGGGTAAGGGTAAGGGTAAGCTCAAGGGTAAGGGTAAGGGTAAGGGTAAGGGTAAGCGTAAGGGTAAAAGCAAGGGTAAGGGTAAGGGTAAGGGTAAGCTTAAGGGTAAAAGCAAGGGTAAGGGTAAGGGTAAGGGTAAGGGTAAGGGTAAGGGTAAGCTTAAGGGTAAGGGTAAGGGTAAGGGTAAGGGTAAGGGTAAGCTTAAGGGTAAAAGCAAGGGTAAAGGTAAGAGTAAGGGTAAGGGTAAGGGTAAGGGTAAGGGTAAGGGTAAGGGTGAGCTCAAGGGTAAAAGCAAGGGTAAGGGTAAGGGTAAGGGTAAGGGTAAGGGTAAGGGTAAGGGTAAGGGTAAGGGTAAGGGTAAGCTAAAGGGTAAAAGCAAGGGTAAGTGTAAGGGTAAGGGTAAGGGTAAGGGTAAGGGTAAGGGTAAGGGTAAGGGTAAAGGTAAGGGTAAGCCTAAGGGTAAAAGCAAGGGTAAGGGTAAGGGTAAGGGTAAGGGTAAGAGTAAGGGTAAGGGTAAGGGTAAGGGTAAGCTTAAGGGTAAAAGCAAGGGTAAGGGTAAGGGTAAGGGTAAGGGTAAGCCTAAGGGTAAAAGCAAGGGTAAGGGTAAGGGTAAGGGTAAGGGTAAGGGTAAGCTTAAGGGTAAAAGCAAGGGTAAAGGTAAGGGTAAGGGTAAGGGTAAGGGTAAGGGTAAGCTTAAGGGTAAAAGCAAGGGTGAGGGTAAGGGTAAGGGTAAGGGTAAGGGTAAGGGTAAGGGTAAGGGTAAGGGTAAGGGTAAGGGTAAGGGTAAGGGTAAGGGTAAGCTTAAGGGTAAAAGCAAGGGTAAGGGTAAGGGTAAGGGTAAGGGTAAGGGTAAGGGTAAGGGTAAGGGTAAGCTTAAGGGTAAAAGCAAGGGTAAGGGTAAGGGTAAGGGTAAGGGTAAGGGTAAGGGTAAAGGTAAGGGTAAGCCTAAGGGTAAAAGCAAGGGTAAGGGTAAGGGTAAGGGTAAGGGTAAGGGTAAGGGTAAGGGTAAGGGTAAGGGTAAGGGTAAGGGTAAGGGTAAGGGTAAGGGTAAGGGTAAGGGTAAGGGTAAGGGTAAGGGTAAGGGTAAGGGTAAGGGTAAGGGTAAGGGTAAGGGTAAGGGTAAGGGTAAGGGTAAGGGTAAGGGTAAGGGTAAGGGTAAGGGTAAGGGTAAGGGTAAGCTTAAGGGTAAAAGCAAGAGTAAGGGTAAGGATAAGGGTAAGGGTAAGCCTAAGGGTAAAAGCAAGGGTAAGGGTAAGGGTAAGGGTAAGGGTAAGGGTAAGCTTAAGGGTAAAAGCAAGGGTAAGGGTAAGGGTAAGGGTAAGGGTAAGGGTAAGGGTAAGGGTAAGCTTAAGGGTAAAAGCAAGGGTAAGGGTAAGGGTAAGGGTAAGGGTAAGGGTAAAGGTAAGGGTAAGCCTAAGGGTAAAAGCAAGGGTAAGGGTAAGGGTAAGGGTAAGGGTAAGGGTAAGGGTAAGGGTAAGGGTAAGCTTAAGGGTAAAAGCAAGGGTGAGGGTAAGTGTAAGGGTAAGGGTAAGGGTAAGGGTATGGGTAAGGGTAAGCTTAAGGGTAAGGGTAAGGGTAAGGGTAAGGGTAAGCTTAAGGGTAAAAGCAAGAGTAAGGGTAAGGGTAAGGGTAAGGGTAAGCTTAAGGGTTAAAGCAAGGGTAAGGGTAAGGGTAAGGGTAAGGGTAAGGGTAAGCTTAAGGGTAAGGGTAAGGGTAAGGGTAAGCTTAAGGGTAAAAGCAAGGGTAAGGGTAAGGGTAAGGGTAAGGGTAAGGGTAAGCTTAAGGGTAAGGGTAAGGGTAAGGGTAAGGGTAAGCTTAAGGGTAAAAGCAAGGGTAAGGTTAAGGGTAAGGGTAAGGGTAAGGGTAAGGGTAAGGGTAAGGGTAAGCTTAAGGGTAAGGGTAAGGGTATGGGTAAGGGTAAGCTTAAGGGTAAAAGCAAGGGTAAGGGTAAGGGTAAGGGTAAGGGTAAGGGTAAGGGTAAGGGTAAGGGTAAGGGTAAGGGTAAGGGTAAGCTTAAGGGTAAGGGTAAGGGTAAGGGTAAGCTTAAGGGTAAAAGCAAGGGTAAGGGTAAGGGTAAGGGTAAGGGTAGGTTAAGCTTAAGGGTAAAAGCAAGGGTAAGGGTAAGGGTAAGGGTAAGGGTAAGGGTAAGGGTAAGGGTAAGGGTAAGGGTAAGGGTAAGGGTAAGGGTAAGGGTAAGGGTAAGCTTAAGGGTAAGGGTAAGGGTAAGGGTAAGCTTAAGGGTAAAAGCAAGGGTAAGGGTAAGGGTAAGGGTAAGGGTAAGGGTAAAGGTAAGGGTAAGCCTAAGGGTAAAAGCAAGGGTAAGGGTAAGCGTAAGGGTAAGGGTAAGGGTAAGGGTAAGGGTAAGGGTAAGGGTAAGGGTAAGGGTAAGGGTAAGGGTAAGGGTAAGGTTAAGGGTAAAAGCAAGGGTAAGGGTAAGGGTAAGGGTAAGGGTAAGGGTAAGGGTAAGGGTAAGGGTAAGCTTAAGGGTAAAAGCAAGGGTAAGGGTAAGGGTAAGGGTAAGGGTAAGGGTAAGGGTAAGGGTAAGGGTAAGGGTAAGGGTAAGGGTAAGCTTAAGGGTAAAAGCAAGGGTAAGGGTAAGGGTAAGGGTAAGGGTAAGGGTAAGGGTAAGGGTTAGGGTAAGGGTAAAGGTAAGGGTAAGCCTAAGGGTAAAAGCAAGGGTAAGGGTAAGGGTAAGGGTAAGGGTAAGGGTAAGGGTAAGGGTAAGGGTAAGGGTAAGGGTAAGGGTAAGAGTAAGGGTAAGGGTAAGGGTAAGCTTAAGGGTAAAAGCAAGGGTAAGGGTAAGGGTAAGGGTAAGGGTAAGGGTAAGGGTAAGGGTAAGGGTAAGGGTAAGGGTAAGGGTAAGGGTAAGGGTAAGCTTAAGGGTAAAAGCAAGGGTAAGGGTAAGGGTAAGGGTAAGGGTAAGGGTAAGGGTAAGGGTAAGGGTAAGGGTAAGGGTAAGCTTAAGGGTAAGGGTAAGGGTAAGGGTAAGGGTAAGCCTAAGGGTAAAAGCAAGGGTAAGTGTAAGGGTAAGGGTAAGGGTAAGGGTAAGCTTAAGGGTAAAAGCAAGGGTAAGGGTAAGGGTAAGGGTAAGGGTAAGGGTAAGGGTAAGGGTAAGGGTAAGCTTAAGGGTAAAAGCAAGGGTAAGGGTAAGGGTAAGGGTAAGGGTAAGGGTAAGGGTAAGGCTAAAGGTAAGGGTAAGCCTAAGGGTAAAAGCAAGGGTAAGGGTAAGGGTAAGGGTAAGGGTAAGGGTAAGGGTAAGGGTAAGGGTAAGGGTAAGGGTAAGGGTAAGGGTAAGGGTAAGGGTAAGGGTAAGGGTAAGGGTAAGGGTAAAGGTAAGGGTAAGGGTAAGCTTAAGGGTAAAAGCAAGGGTAAGGGTAAGGGTAAGGGTAAGGGTAAGAGTAAGGGTAAGGGTAAGGGTAAGCTAAAAGGTAAAAGCAAGGGTAAGGGTAAGGGTAAGGGTAAGGGTAAGGGTAAGGGTAAGGGTAAGGGTAAGGGTAAGGGTAAGGGTAAGGGTAAGGGTAAGGGTAAGCTTAAGGGTAAAAGCAAGGGTAAGGGTAAGGGTAAGGGTAAGGGTAAGGGTAAGGGTAAGGGTAAGGGTAAGGGTAAAGGTAAGGGTAAGCCTAAGAGTAAAAGCAAGGGTAAGGGTAAGGGTAAGGGTAAGGGTAAGGGTAAGGTTAAGGGTAAGGGTTAGGGTAAGGATAAGGGTAAGGGTAAGGGTAAGCTTAAGGGTAAAAGCAAGGGTAAGGGTAAGGGTAAGGGTAAGGGTAAGGGTAAGGGTAAGGGTAAGGGTAAGCTTAAGGGTAAGGGTAAGGGTAAGCTTAAGGGTAAAAGCAAGGGTAAGGGTAAGGGTAAGGGTAAGGGTAAGGGTAAGCTTAAGGGTAAAAGCAAGGGTAAGGGTAAGGGTAAGGGTAAGGGTAAGGGTAAGGGTAAGGGTAAGCTTAAGGGTAAGGGTGAGGGTAAGGGTAAGGGTAAGCTTAAGGGTAAAAGCAAGGGTAAGGGTCAGGGTAAGGGTAAGTGTAAGGGTAAGGGTAAGGGTAAGGGTATGGGTGAGCTTAAGGGTAAAAGCAAGGGTAAGGGTAAGGTTAAGGGTAAGGGTAAGGGTAAGGGTAAGGGTAAGGGTTAGCTTAAGGGTAAAAGCAAGGGCAAGGGTAAGGGTAAGGTTAAGGGTAAGGGTAAGGGTAAGGGTAAGGGTAAGGGTTAGCTTAAGGGTAAAAGCAAGGGTAAGGGTAAGGGTAAGGGTAAGGGTAAGGGTAAGGGTAAGGGTAAGGGTAAGGGTAAGCTTAAGGGTAAAAGCAAGGGTAAGGGTAAGGGTAAGGGTAAGGGTAAGCCTAAGGGTAAAAGCAAGGGTAAGGGTAAGGGTAAGGGTAAGGGTAAGTGTAAGCTTAAGGGTAAAAGCAAGGGTAAGGGTAAGGGTAAGGGTAAGGGTAAGGGTAAGGGTAAGCTTAAGGGTAAAAGCAAGGGTGAGGGTAAGGGTAAGGGTAAGGGTAAGGGTAAGGGTAAGGGTAAGGGTAAGGGTAAGGGTAAGGGTAAGCTTAAGGGTAAAAGCAAGGGTAAGGGTAAGGGTAAGGGTAAGGGTAAGGGTAAGCTTAAGGGTAAAAGCAAGGGTAAGGGTAAGGGTAAGGGTAAGGGTAAGGGTAAAGGTAAGGGTAAGCCTAAGGGTAAAAGCAAGGGTAAGGGTAAGGGTAAGGGTAAGGGTAAGGGTTAGGGTAAGGGTAAGGGTAAGGGTAAGGGTAAAGGTAAGGGTAAGGGTAAGGGTAAGGGTAAGGGTAAGGGTAAGGGTAAGGGTAAGCTTAAGGGTAAAAGCAAGGGTAAGGGTAAGGGAAAGGGTAAGGGTAAGCCTAAGGGTAAAAGCAAGGGTAAGGGTAAGGGTAAGGGTAAGGGTAAGGGTAAGCTTAAGGGTAAAAGCAAGAGTAAGGGTAAGGGTAAGGGTAAGGGTAAGGGTAAGGGTAAGCTTAAGGGTAAAAGCAAGGGTAAGGGTAAAGGTAAGGGTAAGGGTAAGGGTTAGGGTAAGGGTAAGGGTAAGGGTAAAGGTAAGGGTAAGCCTAAGGGTAAAAGCAAGGGTAAGGGTAAGGGTAAGGGTAAGGGTAAGGGTAAGGGTAAGGGTAAGGGTAAGGGTAAGGTTAAGGGTAAGGGTAAGGGTAAGCTTAAGGGTAAAAGCAAGGGTAAGGGTAAGAGTGAGGGTAAGGGTAAGGGTAAGGGTAAGGGTAAGGGTAAGGGTAAGGGTAAGGGTAAGGGTAAGGGTAAGGGTAAGCTTAAGGGTAAGGGTAAGGGTAAGGGTAAGCTTAAGGGTAAAAGCAAGGGTAAGGGTAAGGGTAAGGGTAAGGGTAAGCTAAAGGGTAAAAGCAAGGGTAAGGGTAAGGGTAAGGGTAAGGGTAAGGGTAAGGGTAAGGGTAAGGGTAAGGGTGAGGGTAAGGGTAAGGGTAAGCTTAAGGGTAAGGGTAAGGGTAAGGGTAAGGGTAAGCTTAAGGGTAAAAGCAAGGGTAAGGGTAAGGGCAAGGGTAAGGGTAAGGGTAAGGGTAAGGGTAAGCTTAAGGGTAAGGGTAAGGGTAAGGGTAAGGGTAAGCTTAAGGGTAAAAGCAAGGGTAAGGGTAAGGGTGAGGGTAAGGGTAAGGGTAAGGGTAAGGGTAAGCTTAAGGGTAAGGGTAAGGGTAAGGGTAAGGGTAAGCTTAAGGGTGAAAGCAAGGGTAAGGGTAAGGGAAAGGGTAAGGGTAAGGGTAAGGGTAAGGGTAAGGGTAAGGGTAAGGGTAAGGGTAAGGGTAAGGGAAAGCTTAAGGGTAAGGGTAAGGGTAAGGGTAAGGGTAAGGGTAAGGGTAAGCTTAAGGGTAAAAGCAAGGGTAAGGGTAAGGGTAAGGGTAAGCTTAAGGGTAAAAGCAAGGGTAAGGGTAAGGGTAAGGGTAAGGGTAAGGGTAAGGGTAAGGGTAAGGGTAAGGGTAAAGGTAAGGGTAAGGGTAAGCTTAAGGGTAAGGGTAAGGGTAAGGGTAAGGGTAAGCTTAAGGGTAAAAGCAAGGGTAAGGGTAAGGGTAAGGGTAAGGGTAAAGGTAAGGGTAAGCCTAAGGGTAAAAGCAAGGATAAGGGTAAGGGTAAGGGTAAGGGTAAGGGTAAGGGAAGGGTAAGGGTGAGGGTAAGGGTAAGGGTAAGCTTAAGGGTAAAAGCAAGGGTAAGGGTAAGGGTAAGGGTAAGGGTAAGGGTAAGGGTAAGGGTAAGGGTAAGGGTAAGGGTAAGGGTAAGGGTAAGGGTAAGGGTAAGCTCAAGGGTAAAAGCAAGGGTAAGGGTAAGGGTAAGGGTAAGGGTAAGCTTCTTGCTTTTACCCTTAGGCTTACCCTTATCCTTACCCTTACCCTTACCCTTAAGCTTACCCTTACCCTTACCCTTACCCTTACCCTTACCCTCACCCTTACCCTTACCCTTACCCTTACCCTTACCCTTGCTTTTACCCTTAAGCTTACCCTTACCCTTACCCTTACCCTTACCCTTACCCTTACCCTTACCCTTACCCTTACCCTTACCCTTACCCTTACCCTTACCCTAACCCTTACCCTTGCTTTGACCCTTAGGCTTACCCTTACCTTTACCCTTACCCTTACCCTTATCCTTACCCTTACCCTTACCCTTACCCTTACCCTTACCCTTACCCTTGCTTTTACCCTTAAGCTTACCCTTACCCTTACCCTTACCCTTGCTTTTACCCTTAAGCTTACCCTTACCCTTACCCTTACCCTTACCCTTCCCTTGCTTTTACCCTTAGGCTAACCCTTACCCTTACCCTTACCCTTACCCTTGCTTTTACCCTTAAGCTTACCCTTAACCTTACCCTTACCCTTACCCTTACCCTTACCCTTACCCTTACCCTTACCCTTACCCTTACCCTTACCCTTACCCTTACCCTTACCCTTACCCTTACCCTTACCCTTGCTTTTACCCTTAGGCTTAACCTTACCTTTACCCTTACCCTTACCCTCACCCTTACCCTTACCCTTACCCTTACCCTTACCCTTACCCTTACCCTTACCCTTACCCTTACCCATACCCTTGCTTTTACCCTTAAGCTTACCCTTACCCTTACCCTTACCCTTACCCTTACCCTTACCCTTACCCTTGCTTTTACCCTTAAGCTTACCCTTACCCTTACCCTTACCCTTACCCTCACCCTTACCCTTACCCTTACCCTTGCTTATACCCTTAAGCTTACCCTTACCCTTACCCTTACCCTTACCCTTACCCTTACCCTTACCCTTACCCTTACCCTTACCCTTGCTTTTACCCTTAGGCTTACCCTTACTTTTACCCTTACCCTTACCCTTACCCTTACCCTTACCCTTACCCTTACCCTTACCCTTGCTTTTACCCTTAAGCTTACCCTTACCCTTACCCTTACCTTTACCCTTACCTTAACCCTTACCCTTGCTTTTACCCTTAAGCTTACCCTTACCCTTACCCTTACCCTTACCCTTACCCTTACCCTTACCCTTACCCTTACCCTTGCTTTTACCCTTAAGCTTACCCTTACCCTTACCCTTACCCTTACCCTTACCCTTACCCTTACCCTTACCCTTACCCTTATCCTTACCCTTGCTTTTACCCTTAAGCTTACCCTTACCCTTACCCTTACCCTTACCCTTACCCTTACCTTTACCCTTACCCTTACCCTTACCCTTACCCTTACCCTTGCTTTTACTCTTAGGCTTACCCTTACCTTTACCCTTACCCTTACCATTACCCTTACCCTTACCCTTACCCTTACCCTTACCCTTACCCTTGCTTTTACCCTTAAGCTTACCCTTACCCTTACCCTTAACCTTACCCTTACCCTTGCTTTTACCCTTAGGCTTACCCTTACCCTTACCCTTACCCTTACCCTTGCTTTTACCCTTAAGCTTACCCTTACCCTTACCCTTACTCTAACCCTTACCCTTACCCTTACCCTTACCCTTACCCTTACCCTTACCCTTACCCTTACCCTTACCCTTACCCTTGCTTTTACCCTTAGGCTTACCCTTACCTTTACCCTTACCCTAACCCTTACCCTTACCCTTACCCTTACCCTTACCCTTGCTTTTACCCTTAAGCTTACCCTTACACTTACCCTTACCCTTACCCTTACCCTTACCCTTACCCTTACCCTTACCCTTACCCTGGCTTTTACCCTTAAGCTTACCCTTACCCTTACCCTTACCCTTACCCTTACCCTTACCCTTACCCTTACCCTTACCCTTACCCTTGCTTTTACCCTTAAGCTTACCCTTACCCTTACCCTTACCCTTACCCTTACCCTTACCCTTACCATTACCCTTACCCTTACCCTTACCCTTGCTTTTACCCTTAGGCTTACCCTTACCTTTACCCTTACACTTACCCTTACCCTTACCCTTACCCTTGCTTTTACCCTTAAGCTTACCCTTACCCTTACCCTTACCCTTAAGCTTACCCTTACCCTTACCCTTACCCTTACCCTTACCCTTACCCTTACCCTTACCCTTACCCTTACCCTTACCCTTACCCTTACTCTTACCCTTACCCTTACCCTTGCTTTTACCCTTAAGCTTACCCTTACCCTTACCCTTACCCTTACCCTTACCCTTGCTTTTACCCTTAAGCTTACCCTTACCCTTACCCTTACCCTTAAGCTTACCCTTACCCTTACCCTTACCCTTACCCTTACCCTTACCCTTACCCTTACCCTTACCCTTACCCTTACCCTTACCCTTACCCTTACCCTTGCTTTTACCCTTAAGCTTACCCTTACCCTTACCCTTACCCTTACCCTTAAGCTTACCCTTACCCTTACCCTTACCCTTACCCTTACCCTTACCCTTAACCTTACCCTTGCTTTTACCCTTAAGCTTACCCTTACCCTTACCCTTACCCTTACCCTTAAGCTTACCCTTACCCTTACCCTTACCCTTACCCTTACCCTTGCTTTTACCCTTAAGCTTACCCTTACCCTTACCCTTACCCTTACCCTTACCCTTACCCTTAAGCTTACCCTTACCCTTACCCTAAAACTTACCCTTACCCTTACCCTTACCCTTACCCTTACCCTTGCTTTTACCCTTAAGCTTACCCTTACCCTTACCCTAAGTAAGGGTAAGGGTAAGGGTAAGGGTAAGGGTAAGGGTAAGGGTAAGGGTAAGGGTAAGGGTAAGGGTAAGGGTAAGCTTAAGGGTAAAAGCAAGGGTAAGGGTAAGGGTAAGGGTAAGGGTAAGGGTAAGGGTAAGGGTAAGGGTAAGGGTAAGGGTAAGGGTAAGCTTAAGGGTAAAAGCAAGGGTAAGGGTAAGGGTAAGGGTAAGGGTAAGGGTAAGGGTAAGGGTAAGGGTAAGGGTAAGGGTCAGGGTAAGGGTAAGGGTAAGCTTAAGGGTAAAAGCAAGGGTAAGGGTAAGGCTAAGGGTAAGGGTAAGGGTAAGGGTAAGGGTAGGCTTAAGGGTAAAAGCAAGGGTAAGGGTAAGGGTAAGGGTAAGGGTAAGGGTAAGGGTAAGGGTAAAGGTGAGGGTAAGCCTGAGGGTAAAAGCAAGGGTAAGGGTAAGGGTAAGGGTAAGGGTAAGGGTAAGGGTAAGGGTAAGGGTAAGGGTAAGGGTAGGGGTAAGAGTAAGGGTAAGGGTAAGCTTAAGGGTAAAAGCAAGGGTAAGGGTAAGGGTAAGGGTAAGGGTAAGGGTAAGGGTAAGCTAAAGGGTAAAAGCAAGGGTAAGGGTAAGGGTAAGGGTAAGGGTAAGGGTAAGGGTAAGGGTAAGGGTAAGGGTAAGGGTAAGGGTAAGGGTAAGGGTAAGGGTAAGGGTAAGCTTAAGGGTAAAAGCAAGGGTAAGGGTAAGGGTAAGGGTAAGGGTAAGGGTAAGGGTAAGGGTAAGGGTAATGGTAAGGGTAAAGGTAAGGGTAAGCCTAAGGGTAAAAGCAAGGGTAATGGTAAGGGTAAGGGTAAGGGTAAGGGTAAGGGTAAGGGTAAGGGTAAGGGTAAGGGTAAGGGTAAGGGTAAGGGTAAGGGTAAGGGTAAGGGTAAGGGTAAGCTTAAGGGTAAAAGCAAGGGTAAGGGTAAGGGTAAGGGTAAGGGTAAGGGTAAGGGTAAGCTTAAGGGTAAGGGTAAGGGTAAGGGTAAGGGTAAGCTTATGGGTAAAAGCAAGGGTAAGGGTAAGGGTAAGGGTAAGGGTAAGGGTAAGCTTAAGGGTAAAAGCAAGGGTAAGGGTAAGGGTAAGGGTAAGGGTAAGGGTAAGGGTAAGGGTAAGCTTAAGGGTAAGGGTAAGGGTAAGGGTAAGGGTAAGCTTAAGGGTAAAAGCAAGGGTAAGGGTAAGAGTAAGGGTGAGGGTAAGGGTAAGGGTAAGGGTAAGGGTAAGGGTGAGCTTAAGGGTAAAAGCAAGGGTAAGGGTAAGGGTAAGGGTAAGGGTAAGGGTAAGGGTAAGGGTAAGGGTAAGGGTAAGCTTAAGGGTAAAAGCAAGGGTAAGGGTAAGGGTAAGGGTAAGGGTAAGGGTAAGGGTAAGGGTAAGGGTAAGGGTAAGGGTAAGGGTAAGGGTAAAGGTAAGGGTAAGCCTAAGGGTAAAAGCAAGGGTAAGGGTAAGGGTAAGGGTAAGGGTTAGGGTAAGAGTAAGGGTAAGGGTAAGGGTAAGGGTAAGCTTAAGGGTAAAAGCAAGGGTAAGGGTAAGGGTAAGGGTAAGGGTAAGCCTAAGGGTAAAAGCAAGGGTAAGGGTAAGGGTAAGGGTAAGGGTAAGGGTAAGCTTAAGGGTAAAAGCAAGGGTAAGGGTAAGGGTAAGGGTAAGGGTAAGGGTAAGGGTAAGCTTAAGGGTAAAAGCAAGGGTGAGGGTAAGGGTAAGGGTAAGGGTAAGGGTAAGGGTAAGGGTAAGGGTAAGGGTAAGGGTAAGCTTAAGGGTAAAAGCAAGGGTAAGGGTAAGGGTAAGGGTAAGGGTAAGGGTAAGGGTAAGGGTAAGGGTAAGGGTAAGGGTAAGGGTAAGGGTAAGGGTAAGGGTAAGGGTAAGGGTAAGCTTAAGGGTAAAAGCAAGGGTAAGGTTAAGGGTAAGGGTAAGGGAAAGGGTAAAGGTAAGGGTAAGCCTAAGGGTAAAAGCAAGGGTAAGGGTAAGGGTAAGGGTAAGGGTAAGGGTAAGGGTAAGGGTAAGGGTAAGGGTAAGGGTAAGGGTAAGGGTAAGGGTAAGGGTAAGGGTAAGGGTAAGGGTAAGGGTAAGGGTAAGGGTAAGGGTAAGGGTAAGGGTAAGGGTAAGGGTAGGGGTAAGGGTAAGGGTAAGGGTAAGCTTAAGGGTAAAAGCAACGGTAAGGGTAAGGGTAAGGGTAAGGGTAAGCCTAAGGGTAAAAGCAAGGGTAAGGGTAAGGGTAAGTGTAAGGGTAAGGGTAAGGGTAAGCTTAAGGGTAAAAGCAAGGGTAAGGGTAAGGGTAAGGGTAAGGGTAAGGGTAAGGGTAAGCTCAAGGGTAAAAGCAAGGGTAAGGGTAAAGGTAAGGGTAAGGGTAAAGGTAAGGGTAAGCCTAAGGGTAAAAGCAAGGGTAATGGTAAGGGTAAGGGTAAGGGTAAGGGTAAGGGTAAGGGTAAGGGTAAGGGTAAGCTTAAGGGTAAAAGCAAGGGTAAGGGTAAGGGTAAGGGTAAGGGTAAGGGTAAGGGTAAGGGTAAGGGTAAGGGTAAGGGTAAGGGTAAGCTTAAGGGTAAGGGTAAGGGTAAGGGTAAGCTTAAGGGTAAAAGCAAGGGTAAGGGTAAGGGTAAGGGTAAGGGTAAGCTTAAGGGTAAAAGCAAGGGTAAGGGTAAGAGTAAGGGTAAGGGTAAGGGTAAGGGTAAGGGTAAGGGTAAGGGTGAGCTTAAGGGTAAAAGCAAGGGTAAGGGTAAGGGTAAGGGTAAGGGTAAGGGTAAGGGTAAGGGTAAGGGTAAGGGTAAGCTTAAGGGTAAAAGCAAGGGTAAGGGTAAGGGTAAGGGTAAGGGTAAGGGTAAGGGTAAGGGTAAGGGTAAGGGTAAAGGTAAGGGTAAGCCTAAGGGTAAAAGCAAGGGTAAGGGTAAGGGTTAGGGTAAGGGTAAGGGTAAGGGTAAGAGTAAGGGTAAGGGTAAGGGTAAGGGTAAGCTTAAGGGTAAAAGCAAGGGTAAGGGTAAGGGTAAGGGTAAGGGTAAGCCTAAGGGTAAAAGCAAGGGTAAGGGTAAGGGTAAGGGTAAGGGTAAGGGTAAGCTTAAGGGTAAAAGCAAGGGTAAGGGTAAGGGTAAGGGTAAGGGTAAGGGTAAGGTTAAGCTTAAGGGTAAAAGAAAGGGTGAGGGTAAGGGTAAGGGTAAGGGTAAGGGTAAGGGTAAGTGTAAGGGTAAGGGTAAGGGTAAGGGTAAGGGTAAGCTTAAGGGTAAAAGCAAGGGTAAGGGTAAGGGTAAGGGTAAGGGTAAGGGTAAGGGTAAGGGTAAGGGTAAGGGTAAGGGTAAGGGTAAGGGTAAGGGTAAGGGTAAGGGTAAGGGTAAGCTTAAGGGTAAAAGCAAGGGTAAGGGTAAGGGTAAGGGTAAGGGTAAGGGTAAAGGTAAGGGTAAGCCTAAGGGTAAAAGCAAGGGTAAGGGTAAGGGTAAGGGTAAGGGTAAGGGTAAGGGTAAGGGTAAGGGTAAGGGTAAGGGTAAGGTTAAGGGTAAGGGTAAGGGTAAGCTTAAGGGTAAAAGCAAGGGTAAGGGTAAGGGTAAGGGTAAGGGTAAGGGTAAGGGTAAGGGTAAGGGTAAGGGTAAGCTTAAGGGTAAAAGCAAGGGTAAGGGTAAGGGTAAGGGTAAGGGTAAGGGTAAGGGTAAGGGTAAGGGTAAGGGTAAGGGTCAGGGTAAGGGTAAGGGTAAGCTTAAGGGTAAAAGCAAGGGTAAGGGTAAGGCTAAGGGTAAGGGTAAGGGTAAGGGTAAGGGTAAGCTTAAGGGTAAAAGCAAGGGTAAGGGTAAGGGTAAGGGTAAGGGTAAGGGTAAGGGTAAGGGTAAAGGTGAGGGTAAGCCTGAGGGTAAAAGCAAGGGTAAGGGTAAGGGTAAGGGTAAGGGTAAGGGTAAGGGTAAGGGTAAGGGTAAGGGTAAGGGTAGGGGTAAGAGTAAGGGTAAGGGTAAGCTTAAGGGTAAAAGCAAGGGTAAGGGTAAGGGTAAGGGTAAGGGTAAGGGTAAGGGTAAGCTAAAGGGTAAAAGCAAGGGTAAGGGTAAGGGTAAGGGTAAGGGTAAGGGTAAGGGTAAGGGTAAGGGTAAGGGTAAGGGTAAGGGTAAAGGTAAGGGTAAGGGTAAGGGTAAGGGTAAGGGTAAGCTTAAGGGTAAAAGCAAGGGTAAGGGTAAGGGTAAGGGTAAGGGTAAGGGTAAGGGTAAGGGTAATGGTAAGGGTAAAGGTAAGGGTAAGCCTAAGGGTAAAAGCAAGGGTAAGGGTAAGGGTAAGGGTAAGGGTAAGGGTAAGGGTAAGGGTAAGGGTAAGGGTAAGGGTAAGGGTAAGGGTAAGGGTAAGGGTAAGGGTAAGGGTAAGGGTAAGCTTAAGGGTAAAAGCAAGGGTAAGGGTAAGGGTAAGGGTAAGGGTAAGGGTAAGGGTAAGGGTAAGCTTAAGGGTAAGGGTAAGGGTAAGGGTAAGGGTAAGCTTAAGGGTAAAAGCAAGGGTAAGGGTAAGGGTAAGGGTAAGGGTAAGGGTAAGCTTAAGGGTAAAAGCAAGGGTAAGGGTAAGGGTAAGGGTAAGGGTAAGGGTAAGGGTAAGGGTAAGCTTAAGGGTAAGGGTAAGGGTAAGGGTAAGGGTAAGCTTAAGGGTAAAAGCAAGGGTAAGGGTTAGAGTAAGGGTAAGGGTAAGGGTAAGGGTAAGGGTAAGGGTAAGGGTGAGCTTAAGGGTAAAAGCAAGGGTAAGGGTAAGGGTAAGGGTAAGGGTAAGGGTAAGGGTAAGGGTAAGGGTAAGGGTAAGCTTAAGGGTAAAAGCAAGGGTAAGGGTAAGGGTAAGGGTAAGGGTAAGGGTAAGGGTAAGGGTAAGGGTAAGGGTAAGGGTAAGGGTAAGGGTAAAGGTAAGGGTAAGCCTAAGGGTAAAAGCAAGGGTAAGGGTAAGGGTAAGGGTAAGGGTAAGGGTAAGAGTAAGGGTAAGGGTAAGGGTAAGGGTAAGCTTAAGGGTAAATGCAAGGGTAAGGGTAAGGGTAAGGGTAAGGGTAAGCCTAAGGGTAAAAGCAAGGGTAAGGGTAAGGGTAAGGGTAAGGGTAAGGGTAAGCTTAAGGGTAAAAGCAAGGGTAAGGGTAAGGGTAAGGGTAAGGGTAAGGGTAAGGGTAAGCTTAAGGGTAAAAGCAAGGGTGAGGGTAAGGGTAAGGGTAAGGGTAAGGGTAAGGGTAAGGGTAAGGGTAAGGGTAAGGGTAAGCTTAAGGGTAAAAGCAAGGGTAAGGGTAAGGGTAAGGGTAAGGGTAAGGGTAAGGGTAAGGGTAAGGGTAAGGGTAAGGGTAAGGGTAAGGGTAAGGGTAAGGGTAAGGGTAAGCTTAAGGGTAAAAGCAAGGGTAAGGGTAAGGGTAAGGGTAAGGGTAAGGGTAAAGGTAAGGGTAAGCCTAAGGGTAAAAGCAAGGGTAAGGGTAAGGGTAAGGGTAAGGGTAAGGGTAAGGGTAAGGGTAAGGGTAAGGGTAAGGGTAAGGGTAAGGGTAAGGGTAAGGGTAAGGGTAAGGGTAAGGGTAAGGGTAAGGGTAAGGGTAAGGGTAAGGGTAAGGGTAAGGGTAAGGGTAAGGGTAAGGGTAAGCTTAATGGTAAAAGCAACGGTAAGGGTAAGGGTAAGGGTAAGGGTAAGCCTAAGGGTAAAAGCAAGGGTAAGGGTAAGGGTAAGTGTAAGGGTAAGGGTAAGGGTAAGCTTAAGGGTAAAAGCAAGGGTAAGGGTAAGGGTAAGGGTAAGGGTAAGGGTAAGGGTAAGCTCAAGGGTAAAAGCAAGGGTAAGGGTAAGGGTAAGGGTAAGGGTAAAGGTAAGGGTAAGGGTAAAGGTAAGGGTAAGCCTAAGGGTAAAAGCAAGGGTAAGGGTAAGGGTAAGGGTAAGGGTAAGGGTAAGGGTAAGGGTAAGGGTAAGGGTAAGCTTAAGGGTAAAAGCAAGGGTAAGGGTAAGGGTAAGGGTAAGGGTAAGGGTAAGGGTAAGGGTAAGGGTAAGGGTAAGGGTAAGCTTAAGGGTAAGGGTAAGGGTAAGGGTAAGCTTAAGGGTAAAAGCAAGGGTAAGGGTAAGGGTAAGGGTAAGGGTAAGCTTAAGGGTAAAAGCAAGGGTAAGGGTAAGAGTAAGGGTAAGGGTAAGGGTAAGGGTAAGGGTAAGGGTAAGGGTGAGCTTAAGGGTAAAAGCAAGGGTAAGGGTAAGGGTAAGGGTAAGGGTAAGGGTAAGGGTAAGGGTAAGGGTAAGGGTAAGCTTAAGGGTAAAAGCAAGGGTAAGGGTAAGGGTAAGGGTAAGGGTAAGGGTAAGGGTAAGGGTAAGGGTAAGGGTAAAGGTAAGGGTAAGCCTAAGGGTAAAAGCAAGGGTAAGGGTAAGGGTAAGGGTAAGGGTAAGGGTAAGAGTAAGGGTAAGGGTAAGGGTAAGGGTAAGCTTAAGGGTAAAAGCAAGGGTAAGGGTAAGGGTAAGGGTAAGGGTAAGCCTAAGGGTAAAAGCAAGGGTAAGGGTAAGGGTAAGGGTAAGGGTAAGGGTAAGGGTAAGGGTAAGGGTAAGGGTAAGCTTAAGGGTAAAAGCAAGGGTAAGGGTAAGGGTAAGGGTAAGGGTAAGGGTAAGGGTAAGGGTAAGGGTAAGGGTAAGGGTAAGGGTAAGGGTAAGGGTAAGGGTAAGGGTAAGGGTAAGGGTAAGCTTAAGGGTAAAAGCAAGGGTAAGGGTAAGGGTAAGGGTAAGGGTAAGGGTAAGGGTAAGGGTAAGGGTAAGGGTAAGCTTAAGGGTAAAAGCAAGGGTAAGGGTAAGGGTAAGGGTAAGGGTAAGGGTAAGGGTAAGGGTAAGGGTAAGGGTCAGGGTAAGGGTAAGGGTAAGCTTAAGGGTAAAAGCAAGGGTAAGGGTAAGGCTAAGGGTAAGGGTAAGGGTAAGGGTAAGGGTAAGCTTAAGGGTTAAAGCAAGGGTAAGGGTAAGGGTAAGGGTAAGGGTAAGGGTAAGGGTAAGGGTAAGGGTAAAGGTGAGGGTAAGCCTGAGGGTAAAAGCAAGGGTAAGGGTAAGGGTAAGGGTAAGGGTAAGGGTAAGGGTAAGGGTAAGGGTAAGGGTAAGGGTAGGGGTAAGAGTAAGGGTAAGGGTAAGCTTAAGGGTAAAAGCAAGGGTAAGGGTAAGGGTAAGGGTAAGGGTAAGGGTAAGGGTAAGCTAAAGGGTAAAAGCAAGGGTAAGGGTAAGGGTAAGGGTAAGGGTAAGGGTAAGGGTAAGGGTAAGGGTAAGGGTAAGGGTAAGGGTAAGGGTAAGGGTAAGGGTAAGGGTAAGGGTAAGGGTAAGCTTAAGGGTAAAAGCAAGGGTAAGGGTAAGGGTAAGGGTAAGGGTAAGGGTAAGGGTAAGGGTAATGGTAAGGGTAAAGGTAAGGGTAAGCCTAAGGGTAAAAGCAAGGGTAAGGGTAAGGGTAAGGGTAAGGGTAAGGGTAAGGGTAAGGGTAAGGGTAAGGGTAAGGGTAAGGGTAAGGGTAAGGGTAAGGGTAAGGGTAAGGGTAAGCTTAAGGGTAAAAGCAAGGGTAAGGGTAAGGGTAAGGGTAAGGGTAAGGGTAAGGGTAAGGGTAAGCTTAAGGGTAAGGGTAAGGGTAAGGGTAAGGGTAAGCTTAAGGGTAAAAGCAAGGGTAAGGGTAAGGGTAAGGGTAAGGGTAAGGGTAAGCTTAAGGGTAAAAGCAAGGGTAAGGGTAAGGGTAAGGGTAAGGGTAAGGGTAAGGGTAAGGGTAAGCTTAAGGGTAAGGGTAAGGGTAAGGGTAAGGGTAAGCTTAAGGGTAAAAGCAAGGGTAAGGGTAAGAGTAAGGGTAAGGGTAAGGGTAAGGGTAAGGGTAAGGGTAAGGGTGAGCTTAAGGGTAAAAGCAAGGGTAAGGGTAAGGGTAAGGGTAGGGGTAAGGGTAAGGGTAAGGGTAAGGGTAAGGGTAAGCTTAAGGGTAAAAGCAAGGGTAAGGGTAAGGGTAAGGGTAAGGGTAAGGGTAAGGGTAAGGGTAAGGGTAAGGGTAAGGGTAAGGGTAAGGGTAAGGGTAAAGGTAAGGGTAAGCCTAAGGGTAAAAGCAAGGGTAAGGGTAAGGGTAAGGGTAAGGGTAAGGGTAAGAGTAAGGGTAAGGGTAAGGGTAAGGGTAAGCTTAAGGGTAAAAGCAAGGGTAAGGGTAAGGGTAAGGGTAAGGGTAAGCCTAAGGGTAAAAGCAAGGGTAAGGGTAAGGGTAAGGGTAAGGGTAAGGGTAAGCTTAAGGGTAAAAGCAAGGGTAAGGGTAAGGGTAAGGGTAAGGGTAAGGGTAAGGGTAAGCTTAAGGGTAAAAGCAAGGGTGAGGGTAAGGGTAAGGGTAAGGGTAAGGGTGAGGGTAAGGGTAAGGGTAAGGGTAAGGGTAAGCTTAAGGGTAAAAGCAAGGGTAAGGGTAAGGGTAAGGGTAAGGGTAAGGGTAAGGGTAAGGGTAAGGGTAAGGGTAAGGGTAAGGGTAAGGGTAAGGGTAAGGGTAAGGGTAAGGGTAAGGGTAAGCTTAAGGGTAAAAGCAAGGGTAAGGGTAAGGGTAAGGGTAAGGGTAAGGGTAAAGGTAAGGGTAAGCCTAAGGGTAAAAGCAAGGGTAAGGGTAAGGGTAAGGGTAAGGGTAAGGGTAAGGGTAAGGGTAAGGGTAAGGGTAAGGGTAAGGGTAAGGGTAAGGGTAAGGGTAAGGGTAAGGGTAAGGGTAAGGGTAAGGGTAAGGGTAAGGGTAAGGGTAAGGGTAAGGGTAAGGGTAAGGGTAAGGGTAAGGGTAAGGGTAAGGGTAAGGGTAAGGGTAAGGGTAAGGGTAAGCTTAAGGGTAAAAGCAACGGTAAGGGTAAGGGTAAGGGTAAGGGTAAGCCTAAGGGTAAAAGCAAGGGTAAGGGTAAGGGTAAGTGTAAGGGTAAGGGTAAGGGTAAGCTTAAGGGTAAAAGCAAGGGTAAGGGTAAGGGTAAGGGTAAGGGTAAGGGTAAGGGTAAGCTCAAGGGTAAAAGCAAGGGTAAGGGTAAGGGTAAGGGTAAGGGTAAAGGTAAGGGTAAGGGTAAAGGTAAGGGTAAGCCTAAGGGTAAAAGCAAGGGTAAGGGTAAGGGTAAGGGTAAGGGTAAGGGTAAGGGTAAGGGTAAGGGTAAGGGTAAGCTTAAGGGTAAAAGCAAGGGTAAGGGTAAGGGTAAGGGTAAGGGTAAGGGTAAGGGTAAGGGTAAGGGTAAGGGTAAGGGTAAGCTTAAGAGTAAGGGTAAGGGTAAGGGTAAGCTTAAGGGTAAAAGCAAGGGTAAGGGTAAGGGTAAGGGTAAGGGTAAGCTTAAGGGTAAAAGCAAGGGTAAGGGTAAGAGTAAGGGTAAGGGTAAGGGTAAGGGTAAGGGTAAGGGTAAGGGTGAGCTTAAGGGTAAAAGCAAGGGTAAGGGTAAGGGTAAGGGTAAGGGTAAGGGTAAGGGTAAGGGTAAGGGTAAGGGTAAGCTTAAGGGTAAAAGCAAGGGTAAGGGTAAGGGTAAGGGTAAGGGTAAGGGTAAGGGTAAGGGTAAGGGTAAGGGTAAGGGTAAGGGTAAAGGTAAGGGTAAGCCTAAGGGTAAAAGCAAGGGTAAGGGTAAGGGTAAGGGTAAGGGTAAGGGTAAGAGTAAGGGTAAGGGTAAGGGTAAGGGTAAGCTTAAGGGTAAAAGCAAGGGTAAGGGTAAGGGTAAGGGTAAGGGTAAGCCTAAGGGTAAAAGCAAGGGTAAGGGTAAGGGTAAGGGTAAGGGTAAGGGTAAGCTTAAGGGTAAAAGCAAGGGTAAGGGTAAGGGTAAGGGTAAGGGTAAGGGTAAGGGTAAGCTTAAGGGTAAAAGAAAGGGTGAGGGTAAGGGTAAGGGTAAGGGTAAGGGTAAGGGTAAGGGTAAGGGTAAGGGTAAGGGTAAGGGTAAGGGTAAGCTTAAGGGTAAAAGCAAGGGTAAGGGTAAGGGTAAGGGTAAGGGTAAGGGTAAGGGTAAGGGTAAGGGTAAGGGTAAGGGTAAGGGTAAGGGTAAGGGTAAGGGTAAGGGTAAGCTTAAGGGTAAAAGCAAGGGTAAGGGTAAGGGTAAGGGTAAGGGTAAGGGTAAAGGTAAGGGTAAGCCTAAGGGTAAAAGCAAGGGTAAGGGTAAGGGTAAGGGTAAGGGTAAGGGTAAGGGTAAGGGTAAGGGTAAGGGTAAGGGTAAGGGTAAGGGTAAGGGTAAGGGTAAGGGTAAGGGTAAGGGTAAGGGTAAGGGTAAGGGTAAGGGTAAGGGTAAGGGTAAGCTTAAGGGTAAAAGCAAGGGTAAGGGTAAGGGTAAGGGTAAGCCTAAGGGTAAAAGCAAGGGTAAGGGTAAGGGTAAGGGTAAGGGTAAGGGTAAGCTTAAGGGTAAAAGCAAGGGTAAGGGTAAGGGTAAGGGTAAGGGTAAGGGTAAGCTCAAGGGTAAAAGCAAGGGTAAGGGTAAGGGTAAGGGTAAGGGTAAAGGTAAGGGTAAGGGTAAAGGTAAGGGTAAGCCTAAGGGTAAAAGCAAGGGTAAGGGTAAGGGTGAGGGTAAGGGTAAGGGTAAGGGTAAGGGTAAGGGTAAGGGTAAGCTTAAGGGTAAAAGCAAGGGTGAGGGTAAGGGTAAGGGTAAGGGTAAGGGTAAGGGTAAGGGTAAGGGTAAGGGTAAGGGTAAGGGTAAGCTTAAGGGTAAGGGTAAGGGTAAGGGTAAGCTTAAGGGTAAAAGCAAGGGTAAGGGTAAGGGTAAGGGTAAGGGTAAGCTTAAGGGTAAAAGCAAGGGTAAGGGTAAGGGTAAGGGTAAGGGTAAGGGTAAGGGTAAGGGTAAGGGTAAGCTTAAGGGTGAGGGTAAGGGTAAGAGTAAGGGTAAGCTTAAGGGTAAAAGCAAGGGTAAGGGTAAGGGTAAGGGTAAGGGTAAGGGTAAGGGTAAGGGTAAGCTTAAGGGTAGGGGTAAGGGTAAGGGTAAGCTTAAGGGTAAAAGCAAGGGTAAGGTTAAGGGTAAGGGTAAGGGTAAGGGTAAGGGTAAGCTTAAGGGTAAGGGTAAGGGTAAGGGTAAGGGTAAGGGTAAGGGTAAGCTTAAGGGTAAAAGCAAGGGTAAGGGTAAGGGTAAGGGTAAGGGTAAGGGTAAGGGTAAGGGTAAGGGTAAGGGTAAGGGTAAGGGTAAGGGTAAGGGTAAGGGTAAGGGTAAGGGTAAGGGTAAGGGTAAGGGTAAGCTTAAGGGTAAGGGTAAGGGTAAGGGTAAGTTTAAGGGTAAAAGCAAGGGTAAGGGTAAGGGTAAGGGTAAGGGTAAGGGTAAGCTTAAGGGTAAAAGCAGGGGTAAGGGTAAGGGTAAGGGTAAGGGTAAGGGTAAGGGTAAGGGTAAGGGTAAGGTTAAGGGTAAGCTTAAGGGTAAGGGTAAGGGTAAGGGTAAGCTTAAGGGTAAAAGCAAGGGTAAGGGTAAGGGTAAGGTTAAGGGTAAGGGTAAAGGTAAGGGTAAGCCTAAGGGTAAAAGCAAGGGTAAGGGTAAGGGTAAGGGTAAGGGTAAGGGTAAGGGTAAGGGTAAGGGTAAGGGTAAGGGTAAGGGTAAGCTTAAGGGTAAAAGCAAGGGTAAGGGTAAGGGTAAGGGTAAGGGTAAGGGTAAGGGTAAGGTTAAGGGTAAGGGTAAGGGTAAGCTTAAGGGTAAAAGCAAGGGTAAGGGTAAGGGTAAGGGTAAGGGTAAGGGTAAGGGTAAGGGTAAGGGTAAGGGTAAGCTTAAGGGTAAAAGCAAGGGTAAGGGTAAGGGTAAGGGTAAGGGTAAGGGTTAGGGTAAGGGTAAAGGTAAGGGTAAGCCTTAGGGGAAAAGCAAGGGTAAGGGTAAGGGTAAGGGTAAGGGTAAGGGTAAGGGTAAGGGTAAGGGTAAGGGTAAGAGTAAGGGTAAGGGTAAGGGTAAGCTTAAGGGTAAAAGCAAGGGTAAGGGTAAGGGTAAGGGTAAGGGTAAGCCTAAGGGTAAAAGCAAGGGTAAGGGTAAGGTTAAGGGTAAGGGTAAGGGTAAGCTTAAGGGTAAAAGCAAGGGTAAGGGTAAGGGTAAGGGTGAGGGTAAGGGTAAGCTTAAGGGTAAAAGCAAGGGTAAGGGTAAGGGTGAGGGTAAGGGTAAGGGTAAGGGTAAGGGTAAAGGTAAGGGTAAGCCTAAGAGTAAAAGCAAGGGTAAGGGTAAGGGTAAGGGTAAGGGTAAGCTTAAGGGTAAAAGCAAGGGTAAGGGTAAGGGTAAGGGTAAGGGTAAGGGTAAGGGTAAGGGTAAGGATAAGGGTAAGGGTAAGGGTAAGGGTAAGCTTAAGGGTAAAAGCAAGGGTAAGGGTAAGGGTAAGGGTAAGGGTAAGGGTAAAGGTAAGGGTAAGCCTAAGGGTAAAAGCAAGGGTAAGGGTAAGGGTAAGGGTAAGGGTAAGGGTAAGGGTAAGGGTAAGGGTAAGGGTAAGGGTAAGGGTAAGGGTAAGGGTAAGGGTAAGGGTAAGGGTAAGGGTAAGGGTAAGGGTAAGGGTAAGGGTAAGGGTAAGGGTAAGGGTAAGGGTAAGGGTAAGGGTAAGGGTAAGGGTAAGCTTAAGGGTAAAAGCAAGGGTAAGGGTAAGGGTAAGGGTAAGGGTAAGGGTAAGCCTAAGGGTAAAAGCAAGGGTAAGGGTAAGGGTAAGGGTAAGGGTAAGGGTAAGGGTAAGCTTAAGGGTAAAAGCAAGGGTAAGGGTAAGGGTAAGGGTAAGGGTAAGGGTAAGCTCAAGGGTAAAAGCAAGGGTAAGGGTAAGGGTAAGGGTAAGGGTAAAGGTAAGGGTAAGGGTAAAGGTAAGGGTAAGCCTAAGGGTAAAAGCAAGGGTAAGGGTAAGGGTAAGGGTAAGGGTAAGGGTAAGGGTAAGGGTAAGGGTAAGGGTAAGCTTAAGGGTAAAAGCAAGGGTAAGGGTAAGGGTAAGGGTAAGGGTAAGGGTAAGGGTAAGGGTAAGGGTAAGGGTAAGGGTAAGGGTAAGGGTAAGCTTAAGGGTAAGGGTAAGGGTAAGGGTAAGCTTAAGGGTAAAAGCAAGGGTAAGGGTAAGGGTAAGGGTAAGGGTAAGCTTAAGGGTAAAAGCAAGGGTAAGGGTAAGGGTAAGGGTAAGGGTAAGGGTAAGGGTAAGGGTAAGGGTAAGGGTAAGCTTAAGGGTAAGGGTAAGGGTAAGGGTAAGGGTAAGCTTAAGGGTAAAAGCAAGGGTAAGGGTAAGGGTAAGGGTAAGGGTAAGGGTAAGGGTAAGCTTAAGGGTAAGGGTAAGGGTAAGGGTAAGGGTAAGCTTAAGGGTAAAAGCAAGGGTAAGGTTAAGGGTAAGGGTAAGGGTAAGGGTAAGGGTAAGGGTAAGCTTAAGGGTAAGGGTAAGGGTAAGGGTAAGGGTAAGGGTAAGGGTAAGGGTAAGGGTAAGGGTAAGGGTAAGGGTAAGGGTAAGGGTAAGGGTAAGGGTAAGGGTAAGGGTAAGCTTAAGGGTAAGGGTAAGGGTAAGGGTAAGCTTAAGGGTAAAAGCAAGGGTAAGGGTAAGGGTAAGGGTAAGGGTAAGGGTAAGCTTAAGGGTAAAAGCAAGGGTAAGGGTAAGGGTAAGGGTAAGGGTAAGGGTAAGGGTAAGGGTAAGGGTAAGGGTAAGGGTAAGGGTAAGGGTAAGGGTAAGCTTAAGGGTAAGGGTAAGGGTAAGGTTAAGCTTAAGGGTAAAAGCAAGGGTAAGGGTAAGGGTAAGGGTAAGGGTAAGGGTAAAGGTAAGGGTAAGCCTAAGGGTAAAAGCAAGGGTAAGGGTAAGGGTAAGGGTAAGGGTAAGGGTAAGGGTAAGGGTAAGGGTAAGGGTAAGGGTAAGGGTAAGGGTGAGGGTAAGGGTAAGCTTAAGGGTAAAAGCAAGGGTAAGGGTAAGAGTAAGGGTAAGGGTAAGGGTAAGGGTCAGGGTAAGGGTAAGGGTGAGGTTAAGGGTAAGGGTAAGGGTAAGCTTAAGGGTAAAAGCAAGGGTAAGGGTAAGGGTAAGGGTAAGGGTAAGGGTAAGGGTAAGGGTAAGGGTAAGGGTAAGGGTAAGGGTAAGGGTAAGGGTAAGGGTAAGGGTAAGCTTAAGGGTAAAAGCAAGGGTAAGGGTGAGGGTAAGGCTAAGGGTAAGGGTTAGGGTAAGGGTAAAGGTAAGGGTAAAGGTAAGGGTAAGCCTAAGGGTAAAAGCAAGGGTAAGGGTAAGGGTAAGGGTAAGGGTAAGGGTAAGGGTAAGGGTAAGGGTAAGGGTAAGGGTTAGGGTAAGGGTAAGGGTAAGGGTAAGAGTAAGGGTAAGGGTAAGGGTAAGCTTAAGGGTAAAAGCAAGGGTAAGGGTGAGGGTAAGGGTAAGGGTAAGCCTAAGGGTAAAAGCAAGGGTAAGGGTAAGGTTAAGGGTAAGGGTAAGGGTAAGCTTAAGGGTAAAAGCAAGGGTAAGGGTAAGGGTAAGGGTAAGGGTAAGGGTAAGGGTAAGGGTAAGGGTAAGCTTAAGGGTAAGGGTAAGGGTAAGGGTAAGCTTAAGGGTAAAAGCAAGGGTAAGGTTAAGGGTAAGGGTGAGGGTAAGGGTAAGGGTAAGGGTAAGCTTAAGGGTAAGGGTAAGGGTAAGGGTAAGGGTAAGCTTAAGGGTAAAAGCAAGGGTAAGGGTAAGGGTGAGGGTAAGGGTAAGGGTAAGGGTAAGGGTAAGGGTAAGGGTAAGGGTAAGGGTAAGGGTAAGGGTAAGGGTAAGCTTAAGGGTAAGGGTAAGGGTAAGGGTAAGTTTAAGGGTAAAAGCAAGGGTAAGGGTAAGGGTAAGGGTAAGGGTAAGCTTAAGGGTAAAAGCAAGGGTAAGGGTAAGGGTAAGGGTAAGGGTAAGGGTAAGGGTAAAGGTAAGGGTAAGGGTAAGGGTAAGGTTAAGGGTAAGCTTAAGGGTAAGGGTAAGGGTAAGGGTAAGCTTAAGGGTAAAAGCAAGGGTAAGGGTAAGGGTAAGGGTAAGGGTAAGGGTAAAGGTAAGGGTAAGCCTAAGGGTAAAAGCAAGGGTAAGGGTAAGGGTAAGGGTAAGGGTAAGGGTAAGGGTAAGGGTAAGGGTAAGGGTAAGGGTAAGGGTAAGGGTAAGCTTAAGGGTAAAAGCAAGGGTAAGGGTAAGGGTAAGGGTAAGGGTAAGGGTAAGGGTAAGGGTAAGGTTAAGGGTAAGGGTAAGGGTAAGCTTAAGGGTAAAAGCAAGGGTAAGGGTAAGGGTAAGGGTAAGGGTAAGGGTAAGGGTAAGGGTAAGGGTAAGGGTAAGGGTAAGCTTAAGGGTAAAAGCAAGGGTAAGGGTAAGGGTAAGGGTAAGGGTAAGGGTTAGGGTAAGGGTAAAGGTAAGGGTAAGCCTAAGGGTAAAAGCAAGGGTAAGGGTAAGGGTAAGGGTAAGGGTAAGGGTAAGGGTAAGGGTAAGGGTAAGGGTAAGAGTAAGGGTAAGGGTAAGGGTAAGCTTAAGGGTAAAAGCAAGGGTAAGGGTAAGGGTAAGGGTAAGGGTAAGCCTAAGGGTAAAAGCAAGGGTAAGGGTAAGGTTAAGGGTAAGGGTAAGGGTAAGCTTAAGGGTAAAAGCAAGGGTAAGGGTAAGGGTAAGGGTAAGGGTAAGGGTAAGCTTAAGGGTAAAAGCAAGGGTAAGGGTAAGGGTGAGGGTAAGGGTAAGGGTAAGGGTAAGGGTAAAGGTAAGGGTAAGCCTAAGAGTAAAAGCAAGGGTAAGGGTAAGGGTAAGGGTAAGGGTAAGGGTAAGCTTAAGGGTAAAAGCAAGGGTGAGGGTAAGGGTAAGGGTAAGGGTAAGGGTAAGGGTAAGGGTAAGGGTAAGGGTAAGGGTAAGGGTAAGGGTAAGGGTAAGCTTAAGGGTAAAAGCAAAAGTAAGGGTAAGGGTAAGGGTAAGGGTAAGGGTAAAGGTAAGGGTAAGCCTAAGGGTAAAAGCAAGGGTAAGGGTAAGGGTAAGGGTAAGGGTAAGGGTAAGGGTAAGGGTAGGGGTAAGGGTAAGGGTAAGGGTAAGGGTAAGGGTAAGGGTAAGGGTAAGGGTAAGGGTAAGGGTAAGGGTAAGGGTAAGGGTAAGGGTAAGGGTAAGGGTAAGGGTAAGGGTAAGCTTAAGGGTAAAAGCAAGGGTAAGGGTAAGGGTAAGGGTAAGGGTAAGCCTAAGGGTAAAAGCAAGGGTAAGGGTAAGGGTAAGGGTAAGGGTAAGGGTAAGCTTAAGTGTAAAAGCAAGGGTAAGGGTAAGGGTAAGGGTAAGGGTAAGGGTAAGGGTAAGCTCAAGGGTAAAAGCAAGGGTAAGGGTAAGGGTAAGGGTAAGGGTAAAGGTAAGGGTAAGGGTAAAGGTAAGGGTAAGCCTAAGGGTAAAAGCAAGGGTAAGGGTAAGGGTAAGGGTAAGGGTAAGGGTAAGGGTAAGGGTAAGGGTAAGCTTAAGGGTAAAAGCAAGGGTAAGGGTAAGGGTAAGGGTAAGGGTAAGGGTAAGGGTAAGGGTAAGGGTAAGGGTAAGGGTAAGGGTAAGCTTAAGGGTAAGGGTAAGGGTAAGGGTAAGCTTAAGGGTAAAAGCAAGGGTAAGGGTAAGGGTAAGGGTGAGGGTAAGCTTAAGGGTAAAAGCAAGGGTAAGGGTAAGGGTAAGGGTAAGGGTAAGGGTAAGGGTAAGGGTAAGGGTAAGGGTAAGCTTAAGGGTAAGGGTAAGGGTAAGGGTAAGGGTAAGCTTAAGGGTAAAAGCAAGGGTAAGGGTAAGGGTAAGGGTAAGGGTAAGGGTAAGGGTAAGCTTAAGGGTAAGGGTAAGGGTAAGGGTAAGGGTAAGCTTAAGGGTAAAAGCAAGCGTAAGGTTAAGGGTAAGGGTAAGGGTAAGGGTAAGGGTAAGGGTAAGCTTAAGGGTAAGGGTAAGGGTAAGGGTAAGGGTAAGGGTAAGGGTAAGGGTAAGGGTAAGGGTAAGGGTAAGGGTAAGGGTAAGGGTAAGCTTAAGGGTAAAAGCAAGGGTAAGGGTAAGGGTAAGGGTAAGGGTAAGGGTAAGGGTAAGGGTAAGGGTAAGGGTAAGGGTAAGCTTAAGGGTAAGGGTAAGGGTAAGGTTAAGCTTAAGGGTAAAAGCAAGGGTAAGGGTAAGGGTAAGGGTAAGGGTAAGGGTAAAGGTAAGGGTAAGCCTAAGGGTAAAAGCAAGGGTAAGGGTAAGGGTAAGGGTAAGGGTAAGGGTAAGGGTAAGGGTAAGGGTAAGGGTAAGGGTAAGGGTAAGGGTGAGGGTAAGGGTAAGCTTAAGGGTAAAAGCAAGGGTAAGGGTAAGGGTAAGGGTAAGGGTAAGGGTCAGGGTAAGGGTAAGGGTGAGGTTAAGGGTAAGGGTAAGGGTAAGCTTAAGGGTAAAAGCAAGGGTAAGGGTAAGGGTAAGGGTAAGGGTAAGGGTAAGGGTAAGGGTAAGGGTAAGGGTAAGGGTAAGGGTAAGGGTAAGGGTAAGGGTAAGGGTAAGCTTAAGGGTAAAAGCAAGGGTAAGGGTAAGGGTAAGGCTAAGGGTAAGGGTTAGGGTAAGGGTAAAGGTAAGGGTAAGCCTAAGGGTAAAAGCAAGGGTAAGGGTAAGGGTAAGGGTAAGGGTAAGGGTAAGGGTAAGGGTAAGGGTAAGGGTAAGGGTAAGGGTAAGGGTAAGAGTAAGGGTAAGGGTAAGGGTAAGCTTAAGGGTAAAAGCAAGGGTAAGGGTGAGGGTAAGGGTAAGGGTAAGCCTAAGGGTAAAAGCAAGGGTAAGGGTAAGGTTAAGGGTAAGGGTAAGGGTAAGCTTAAGGGTAAAAGCAAGGGTAAGGGTAAGGGTAAGGGTAAGGGTAAGGGTAAGCTTAAGGGTAAAAGCAAGGGTAAGGGTAAGGGTGAGGGTAAGGGTAAGGGTAAGGGTAAGGGTAAAGGTAAGGGTAAGCCTAAGAGTAAAAGCAAGGGTAAGGGTAAGGGTAAGGGTAAGGGTAAGGGTAAGGGTAAGCTTAAGGGTAAAAGCAAGGGTAAGGATAAGGGTAAGGGTAAGGGTAAGGGTAAGGGTAAGGGTAAGGGTAAGGGTAAGCTTAAGGGTAAAAGCAAGGGTAAGGGTAAGGGTAAGGGTAAGGGTAAGGGTAAGGGTAAGGGTAAGCTTAAGGGTAAAAGCAAGGGTAAGGGTTAGGGTAAGGGTAAGGGTAAGGGTAAGGGTAAGGGTAAGCTTAAGGGTAAAAGCAAGGGTAAGGGTAAGGGTAAGGGTAAGGGTAAGGGTAAGGGTAAGGGTAAAGGTAAGGGAAAGCCTAAGGGTAAAAGCAAGGGTAAGGGTAAGGGTAAGGGTAAGGGTAAGGGTAAGGGTAAGGGTAAGGGTAAGGGTAAGGGTAAGGGTAAGGGTAAGGGTAAGGGTAAGGGTAAGGGTAAGGGTAAGGGTAAGGGTAAGGGTAAGGGTAAGCTTAAGGGTATAAGCAAGGGTAAGGGTAAGGGTAAGGGTGAGGGTAAGTGTAAGGGTAAGGGTAAGGGTAAGCTTAAGGGTAAAAGCAAGGGTAAGGGTAAGGGTAAGGGTAAGGGTAAGGGTAAGGGTAAGGGTAAGGGTAAGCTTAAGGGTAAAAGCAAGGGTAAGGGTAAGGGTAAGGGTAAGGGTAAGGGTAAGGGTAAGGGTAAGGGTAAGGGTAAGGGTAAGGGTAAGGGTAAGGGTAAGGGTAAGGGTAAAGGTAAGGTTAAGCCTAAGGGTAAAAGCAAGGGTAAGGGTAAGGGTAAGGGTAAGGGTAAGGGTAAGGGTAAGGGTAAGGGTAAGGGTAAGGGTAAGGGTAAGGGTAAGGGTAAGGGTAAGGGTAAGGGTAAGGGTAAGGGTAAGGGTAAGGGTAAGGGTAAGGGTAAGGGTAAGGGTAAGCTTAAGGGTAAAAGCAAGGGTAAGGGTAAGGGTAAGGGTAAGGGTAAGCCTAAGGGTAAAAGCAAGGGTAAGGGTAAGGGTAAGGGTAAGGGTAAGGGTAAGCTTAAGGGTAAAAGCAAGGGTAAGGGTAAGGGTAAGGGTAAGGGTAAGGGTAAGGGTAAGGGTAAGGGTAAGCTTAAGGGTAAAAGCAAGGGTAAGGGTAAGGGTAAGGGTAAGGGTAAGGGTAAGGGTAAGGGTAAGGGTAAGGGTAAAGGTAAGGGTAAGCCTAAGGGTCAAAGCAAGGGTAAGGGTAAGGGTAAGGGTAAGGGTAAGGGTAAGGGTAAGGGTAAGGGTAAGCTTAAGGGTTAAAGCAAGGGTAAGGGTAAGGGTAAGGGTAAGGGTAAGGGTAAGGGTAAGGGTAAGGGTAAGGGTAAGGGTAAGGGTAAGCTTAAGGGTAAGGGTAAGGGTAAGGGTAAGGGTAAGCCTAAGGGTAAAAGCAAGGGTAAGTGTAAGGGTAAGGGTAAGGGTAAGGGTAAGCTTAAGGGTAAAAGCAAGGGTAAGGGTAAGGGTAAGGGTAAGGGTAAGGGTAAGCTTAAGGGTAAAAGCAAGGGTAAGGGTAAGGGTAAGGGTAAGGGTAAGGGTAAGGGTAAGGCTAAAGGTAAGGGTAAGCCTAAGGGTAAAAGCAAGGGTAAGGGTGAGGGTAAGGGTAAGGGTAAGGGTAAGGGTAAGGGTAAGGGTAAGGGTAAGGGTAAGGGTAAGGGTAAAGGTAAGGGTAAGGGTAAGCTTAAGGGTAAAAGCAAGGGTAAGGGTAAGGGTAAGGGTTAGGGTAAGGGTAAGAGTAAGGGTAAGGGTAAGGGTAAGCTAAAGGGTAAAAGCAAGGGTAAGGGTAAGGGTAAGGGTAAGGGTAAGGGTAAGGGTAAGGGTAAGGGAAAGGGTAAGGGTAAGGGTAAGGGTAAGGGTAAGCTTAAGGGTAAAAGCAAGGGTAAGGGTAAGGGTAAGGGTAAGGGTAAGGGTAAGGGTAAGGGTAAGGGTAAAGGTAAGGGTAAGCCTAAGAGTAAAAGCAAGGGTAAGGGTAAGGGTAAGGGTAAGGGTAAGGGTAAGGGTAAGGTTAAGGGTAAGGGTTAGGGTAAGGGTAAGGGTAAGGGTAAGGGTAAGCTTAAGGGTAAAAGCAAGGGTAAGGGTAAGGGTAAGGGTAAGGGTAAGGGTAAGGGTAAGCTTAAGGGTAAGGGTAAGGGTAAGGGTAAGGGTAAGCTTAAGGGTAAAAGCAAGGGTAAGGGTAAGGGTAAGGGTAAGGGTAAGGGTAAGGGTAAGCTTAAGGGTAAAAGCAAGGGTAAGGGTAAGGGTAAGGGTAAGGGTAAGGGTAAGGGTAAGCTTAAGGGTAAGGGTGAGGGTAAGGGTAAGGGTAAGCTTAAGGGTAAAAGCAAGGGTAAGGGTCAGGGTAAGGGTAAGTGTAAGGGTAAGGGTAAGGGTAAGGGTATGGGTGAGCTTAAGGGTAAAAGCAAGGGTAAGGGTAAGGTTAAGGGTAAGGGTAAGGGTAAGGGTAAGGGTAAGGGTTAGCTTAAGGGTAAAAGCAAGGGCAAGGGTAAGGGTAAGGTTAAGGGTAAGGGTAAGGGTAAGGGTAAGGGTAAGGGTTAGCTTAAGGGTAAAAGCAAGGGTAAGGGTAAGGGTAAGGGTAAGGGTAAGGGTAAGGGTAAGGGTAAGGGTAAGGGTAAGCTTAAGGGTAAAAGCAAGGGTAAGGGTAAGGGTAAGGGTAAGCCTAAGGGTAAAAGCAAGGGTAAGGGTAAGGGTAAGGGTAAGGGTAAGTGTAAGCTTAAGGTTAAAAGCAAGGGTAAGGGTAAGGGTAAGGGTAAGGGTAAGGGTAAGGGTAAGCTTAAGGGTAAAAGCAAGGGTGAGGGTAAGGGTAAGGGTAAGGGTAAGGGTAAGGGTAAGGGTAAGGGTAAGGGTAAGGGTAAGGGTAAGCTTAAGGGTAAAAGCAAGGGTAAGGGTAAGGGTAAGGGTAAGGGTAAGCTTAAGGGTAAAAGCAAGGGTAAGGGTAAGGGTAAGGGTAAGGGTAAGGGTAAGGGTAAGGGTAAAGGTAAGGGTAAGCCTAAGGGTAAAAGCAAGGGTAAGGGTAAGGGTAAGGGTAAGGGTAAGGGTTAGGGTAAGGGTAAGGGTAAGGGTAAGGGTAAGGGTAAGGGTAAGGGTAAGGGTAAGGGTAAGGGTAAGGGTAAGCTTAAGGGTAAAAGCAAGGGTAAGGGTAAGGGAAAGGGTAAGGGTAAGCCTAAGGGTAAAAGCAAGGGTAAGGGTAAGGGTAAGGGTAAGGGTAAGGGTGAGCTTAAGGGTAAAAGCAAGAGTAAGGGTAAGGGTAAGGGTAAGGGTAAGGGTAAGGGTAAGCTTAAGGGTAAAAGCAAGGGTAAGGGTAAAGGTAAGGGTAAGGGTAAGGGTAAGGGTAAGGGTAAGGGTAAGGGTAAAGGTAAGGGTAAGCCTAAGGGTAAAAGCAAGGGTAAGGGTAAGGGTAAGGGTAAGGGTAAGGGTAAGGGTAAGGGTAAGGGTAAGGTTAAGGGTAAGGGTAAGGGTAAGCTTAAGGGTAAAAGCAAGGGTAAGGGTAAGGGTAAGGGTAAGGGTAAGGGTAAGGGTAAGGGTAAGGGTAAGGGTAAGGGTAAGGGTAAGGGTAAGGGTAAGGGTAAGGGTAAGGGTAAGGGTAAGGGTAAGCTTAAGGGTAAGGGTAAGGGTAAGGGTAAGGGTAAGCTTAAGGGTAAAAGCAAGGGTAAGGGTAAGGGTAAGGGTAAGGGTAAGGGTAAGGGTAAGGGTAAGCTTAAGGGTAAGGGTAAGGGTAAGGGTAAGGGTAAGCTTAAGGGTAAAAGCAAGGGTAAGGGTAAGGGTGAGTGTAAGGGTAAGGGTAAGGGTAAGGGTAAGCTTAAGGGTAAGGGTAAGGGTAAGGGTAAGGGTAAGCTTAAGGGTAAAAGCAAGGGTAAGGGTAAGGGTAAGGGTAAGGGTAAGGGTAAGGGTAAGGGTAAGGGTAAGGGTAAGGGTAAGTGTAAGGGTAAGGGAAAGCTTAAGGGTAAGGGTAAGGGTAAGGGTAAGGGTAAGGGTAAGCTTAAGGGTAAAAGCAAGGGTAAGGGTAAGGGTAAGGGTAAGCTTAAGGGTAAAAGCAAGGGTAAGGGTAAGGGTAAGGGTAAGGGTAAGGGTAAGGGTAAGGGTAAGGGTAAAGGTAAGTGTAAGGGTAAGCTTAAGGGTAAGGGTAAGGGTAAGGGTAAGGGTAAGCTTAAGGGTAAAAGCAAGGGTAAGGGTAAGGGTAAGGGTAAAGGTAAGGGTAAGCCTAAGGGTAAAAGCAAGGATAAGGGTAAGGGTAAGGGTAAGGGTAAGGGTAAGGGTAAGGGTAAGGGTAAGGGTAAGGGTAAGGGTAAGCTTAAGGGTAAAAGCAAGGGTAAGGGTAAGGGTAAGGGTAAGGGTAAGGGTAAGGGTAAGGGTAAGGGTAAGGGTAAGGGTAAGGGTAAGCTTAAGGGTAAAAGCAAGGGTAAGGGTAAGGGTAAGGGTAAGGATAAGGGTAAGGGTAAGGGTAAGGGTAAGCTTAAGGGTAAAAGCAAGGGTAAGGGTAAGGGTAAGGGTAAGGGTAAGGGTTAGGGTAAGGGTAAAGGTAAGGGTAAGCCTAAGGGTAAAAGCAAGGGTAAGGGTAAGGGTAAGGGTAAGGGTAAGGGTAAGGGTAAGGGTAACGGTAAGGGTAAGAGTAAGGGTAAGGGTAAGGGTAAGCTTAAGGGTAAAAGCAAGGGTAAGGGTAAGGGTAAGGGTAAGGGTAAGCCTAAGGGTAAAAGCAAGGGTAAGGGTAAGGGTAAGGGTAAGGGTAAGGGTAAGCTTAAGGGTAAAAGCAAGGGTAAGGGTATGGGTAAGAGTAAGGGTAAGGGTAAGGGTAAGGGTAAGCTTAAGGGTAAAAGCAAGGGTAAGGGTAAGGGTAAGGGTAAGGGTAAGGGTAAGGGTAAGGGTAAGGGTAAAGGTAAGGGTAAGCCTAAGGGTAAAAGCAAGGGTAAGGGTAAGGGTAAGGGTAAGGGTAAGGGTAAGGGTAAGGGTAAGCTTAAGGGTAAAAGCATGGGTAAGGGTAAGGGTAAGGGTAAGGGTTAGGGTAAGGGTGAGGGTAAGGGTAAGCTTAAGGGTAAAAGCAAGGGTAAGGGTAAGGGTAAGGGTAAGGGTAAGGGTAAGGGTAAGGGTAAGGGTAAGGGTAAAGGTAAGGGTAAGCCTAAGGGTAAAAGCAAGGGTAAGGGTAAGGGTAAGGGTAAGGGTAAGAGTAAGGGTAAGGGTAAGGGTAAGGGTAAGCTTAAGGGTAAAAGCAAGGGTAAGGGTGAGGGTAAGGGTAAGGGTAAGCCTAAGGGTAAAAGCAAGGGTAAGGGTAAGGGTAAGGGTAAGGGTAAGTGTAAGCTTAAGGGTAAAAGCAAGGGTAAGGGTAAGGGTAAGGGTAAGGGTATGCTTAAGGGTAAAAGCAAGGGTGAGGGTAAGGGTAAGGGTAAGGGTAAGGGTAAGGGTAAGGGTAAGGGTAAGGGTAAGGGTAAGGGTAAGCTTAAGGGTAAAAGCAAGGGTAAGGGTAAGGGTAAGGGTAAGGGTAAGGGTAAGGGTAAGCTTAAGGGTAAAAGCAAGGGTAAGGGTAAGGGTAAGGGTAAGGATAAGGGTAAAGGTAAGGGTAAGCCTAAGGGTAAAAGCAAGGGTAAGGGTAAGGGTAAGGGTAAGGGTAAGGGTAAGGGTTAGGGTAAGGGTAAGGGTAAGGGTAAGGGTAAGGGTAAGGGTAAGGGTAAGGGTAAGGGTAAGGGTAAGGGTAAGGGTAAGGGTAAGGGTAAGGGTAAGCTTAAGGGTAAAAGCAAGGGTGAGGGTAAGGGAAAGGGTAAGGGTAAGCCTAAGGGTAAAAGCAAGGGTAAGGGTAAGGGTAAGGGTAAGGGTAAGCTTAAGGGTAAAAGCAAGAGTAAGGGTAAGGGTAAGGGTAAGGGTTAGGGTAAGGGTAAGCTTAAGGGTAAGGGTAAGGGTAAGGGTAAGGGTAAGCTTAAGGGTAAAAGCAAGGGTAAGGGTAAGGGTAAGGGTAAGGGTAAGGGTAAGAAAAGGGTAAGCTTAAGGGTAAAAGCAAGGGTAAGGGTAAGGGTAAGGGTAAGGGTAAGCCTAAGGGTAAAAGCAAGGGTAAGGGTAAGGGTAAGGGTAAGGGTAAGGGTAAGGGTAAGCTTAAGGGTAAAAGCAAGGGTAAGGGTAAGGGTAAGGGTAAGGGTAAGGGTAAGGGTAAGCTTAAGGGTAAAAGCAAGGGTAAGGGTAAGGGTAAGGGTAAGGGTAAGTGTAAGGGTAAGGGTAAAGGTAAGGGTAAGCCTAAGGGTAAAAGCAAGGGTAAGGGTAAGGGTAAGGGTAAGGGTAAGGGTAAGGGTAAGCTTAAGGGTAAAAGCAAGGGTAAGGGTAAGGGTAAGGGTAAGGGTAAGGGTAAGGGTGAGGGTAAGGGTAAGCTTAAGGGTAAAAGCAAGGGTAAGGGTAAGGATAAGGGTAAGGGTAAGGGTAAGGGTAAGGGTAAGGGTAAGGGTAAGGGTAAGGGTAAGGGTAAGGGTAAGGGTAAGGGTAAAGGTAAGGGTAAGGGTAAGGGTAAGGGTAAGGGTAAGGGTAAGGGTAAGGGTAAGCTTAAGGGTAAAAGCAAGGGTAAGGGTTAGGGTAAGGGTAAGGGTAAGGGTAAAGGTAAGGGTAAGCTTAAGGGTAAAAGCAAGGGTAAGGGTAAGGGTAAGGGTAAGGGTAAGGGTAAGGGTAAGGGTAAGGGTAAGGGTAAGGGTAAGCTTAAGTGTAAAAGCAAGGGTAAGGGTAAGGGTAAGGGTAAGGGTAAGCTTAAGGGTAAAAGCAAAGGTAAGGGTAAGGTAAGGGTAAGGATAAGGGTAAGGGTAAGGGTAAAGGTAAGGGTAAGCCTAAGGGTAAAAGCAAGGGTAAGGGTAAGGGTAAGGGTAAGGGTAAGGGTAAGGGTAAGGGTAAGGGTAAGGGTAAGGGTAAGGGTAAGAGTAAGGGTAAGGGTAAGGGTAAGCTTAAGGGTAAAAGCAAGGGTAAGGGTAAGGGTAAGGGTAAGGGTAAGCCTAAGGGTAAAAGCAAGGGTAAGGGTAAGGGTAAGGGTAAGGGTAAGGGTAAGCTTAAGGGTAAAAGCAAGGGTAAGGGTAAGGGTAAGGGTAAGGGTAAGGGTAAGGGTAAGGGTAAGGGTAAGGGTAAGCTTAAGGGTAAAAGCAAGGGTAAGGGTAAGGGTAAGGGTAAGGGTAAGGGTAAGGGTAAGGGTAAGGGTAAAGGTAAGGGTAAGCCTAGGGGTAAAAGCAAGGGTAAGGGTAAGGGTAAGGGTAAGGGTAAGGGTAAGCTTAAGGGTAAAAGCAAGGGTAAGGGTAAGGGTAAGGGTAAGGGTAAGGGTAAGGGTAAGGGTAAGGGTAAGCTTAAGGGTAAAAGCAAGGGTAAGGGTAAGGGTAAGGGTAAGGGTAAGGGTAAGGGTAAGGGTAAGGGTAAGGGTAAGGGTAAGGGTAAGGGTAAGGGTAAGGGTAAGGGTAAGCTAAAGGGTAAAAGCAAGGGTAAGGGTTAGGGTAAGGGTAAGGGTAAGGGTAAGGGTAAGGGTAAGGGTAAGCTTAAGGGTAAAAGCAAGGGTAAGGGTAAGGGTAAGGGTAAGGGTAAGGGTAAGGGTAAGGGTAAGGGTAAGGGTAAGGGTAAGGGTAAGGGTAAGGGTAAAGGTAAGGGTAAGCCTAAGGTTAAAAGCAAGGGTAAGGGTAAGGGTAAGGGTAAGGGTAAGGGTAAGGGTAAGGGTAAGGGTAAGGGTAAGGGTAAGGGTAAAGGTAAGGGTAAGCCTAAGGGTAAAAGCAAGGGTAAGGGTAAGGGTAAGGGTAAGGGTAAGGGTAAGGGTAAGGGTAAGGGTAAGGGTAAGGGTAAAGGTAAGGGTAAGCCTAAGGGTAAAAGCAAGGGTAAGGGTAAGGGTAAGGGTAAGGGTAAGGGTAAGGGTAAGGGTAAGGGTAAGGGTAAGGGTAAGGGTAAGGGTAAGTGTAAGGGTAAGCTTAAGGGTAAAAGCAAGGGTAAGGGTAAGGGTAAGGGTAAGCCTAAGGGTAAAAGCAAGGGTAAGGGTAAGGGTAAGGGTAAGGGTAAGGGTAAGCTTAAGGGTAAAAGCAAGGGTAAGGATAAGGGTAAGGGTAAGGGTAAGGGTAAGGGTAAGGGTAAGGGTAAGGGTAAGGGTAAGGGTAAGCCTAAGGGTAAAAGCAAGGGTAAGGGTAAGGGTAAGGGTAAGGGTAAGGGTAAGGGTAAGGGTAAGGGTAAGGGTAAAGGTAAGGGTAAGCCTAAGGGTAAAAGCAAGGGTAAGGGTAAGGGTAAGGGTAAGGGTAAGGGTAAGGGTAAGGGTAAGGGTAAGGGTAAGGGTAAGGGTAAGGGTAAGGGTAAGTGTAAGGGTAAGCTTAAGGGTAAAAGCAAGGGTAAGGGTAAGGGTAAGGGTAAGGGTAAGGGTAAGCCTAAGGGTAAAAGCAAGGGTAAGGGTAAGGGTAAGGGTAAGGGTAAGGGTAAGCTTAAGGGTAAAAGCAAGGGTAAGGGTAAGGGTAAGGGTAAGGGTAAGGGTAAGGGTAAGCTTAAGGGTAAAAGCAAGGGTAAGGGTAAGGGTAAGGGTAAGGGTGAGGGTAAGGGTAAAGGTAAGGGTAAGCCTAAGGGTAAAAGCAAGGGTAAGGGTAAGGGTAAGGGTAAGGGTAAGGGTAAGGGTAAGGGTAAGGGTAAGGGTAAGGGTAAGGGTAAGGGTAAGGGTAAGGGTAAGGGTAAGGGTAAGGGTAAGGGTAAGGGTAAGGGTAAGCTTAAGGGTAAAAGCAAGGGTAAGGGTAAGGGTAAGGGTAAGGGTAAGGGTAAGGGTAAGGGTAAGGGTAAGGGTAAGCTTAAGGGTAAAAGCAAGGGTAAGGGTAAGGGTAAGGGTAAGGGTAAGGGTAAGGGTAAGGGTAAGGGTAAGCTTAAGGGTAAAAGCAAGGGTAAGGGTAAGGGTAAGGGTAAGGGTAAGCTTAAGGGTAAAAGCAAGGGTAAGGGTAAGGGTAAGGGTAAGGGTAAGGGTAAGGGTAAGGGTAAGGGTAAGGGTAAGGGTAAGGGTAAAGGTAAGGGTAAGCCTAAGGGTAAAAGCAAGGGTGAGGGTAAGGGTAAGGGTAAGGGTAAGGGTAAGGGTAAGGGTAAGGGTAAGGGTAAGGGTAAGGGTAAGGGTAAGGGTAAGGGTAAGGGTAAGGGTAAGGGTAAGCTTAAGGGTAAAAGCAAGGGTGAGGGTAAGGGTAAGGGTAAGGGTAAGGGTAAGGGTAAGGGTAAGGGTTAGGGTGAGGGTAAGGGTAAGGGTAAGCCTAAGGGTAAAAGCAAGGGTAAGGGTAAGGGTAAGGGTAAGGGTAAGGGTAAGCTTAAGGGTAAAAGCAAGGGTAAGGGTAAGGGTAAGGGTAAGGGTAAGGGTAAGGGTAAGCTTAAGGGTAAAAGCAAGGGTAAGGGTAAGGGTAAGGGTAAGGGTAAGGGTAAGGGTAAGGGTAAGGGTAAGGGTAAGGGTAAGGGTGAGGGTAAAGGTAAGGGTAAGCCTAAGGGTAAAAGCAAGGGTATGGGTAAGGGTAAGGGTAAGGGTAAGGGTAAGGGTAAGGGTAAGGGTAAGGGTAAGGGTAAGGGTAAGGGTAAGGGTAAGGGTAAGGGTAAGCTTAAGGGTAAAAGCAAGGGTGAGGGTAAGGGTAAGGGTAAGGGTAAGGGTAAGGGTAAGGGTAAGGGTAAGGGTAAGGGTAAGGGTAAGGGTAAGGGTAAGGGTAAGCTTAAGGGTAAAAGCAAGGGTAAGGGTAAGGGTAAGGGTGAGGGTAAGGGTAAGGGTAAGGGTAAGGGTAAGGGTAAGGGTAAGGGTAAGGGTAAGGGTAAGCTTAAGGGTAAAAGCAAGGGTAAGGGTAAGGGTAAGGGTAAGGGTAAGGGTAAGGGTAAGCTTAAGGGTAAAAGCAAGGGTAAGGGTAAGGGTAAGGGTAAGGGTAAGGGTAAGGGTAAGGGTAAGCCTAAGGGTAAAAGCAAGGGTAAGGGTAAGGGTAAAAGCAAGGGTAAGGGTAAGGGTAAGGGTAAGGGTAAGGGTAAGGGTAAGGGTGAGGGTAAGGGTAAGGGTAAGCTTAAGGGTAAAAGCAAGGGTAAGGGAAAGGGTAAGGGTAAGGGTAAGTGTAAGCTTAAGGGTAAAAGCAAGGGTAAGGGTAAGGGTAAGGGTAAAGGTAAGGGTAAGCCTTAGGGTAAAAGCAAGGGTAAGGGTAAGGGTAAGGGTAAGGGTAAGGGTAAGGGTAAGGGTAAGGGTAAGGGTAAGGGTAAGGGTAAGGGTGAGCTTAAGGGTAAAAGCAAGGGTAAGGGTAAGGGTAAGGGTAAGGGTAAGGGTAAGGGTAAGGGTAAGGGTAAGGGTAAGCTTAACGGTAAAAGCAAGGGTAAGGGTAAGGGTAAGGGTAAGGGTAAGGGTAAGGGTAAGGGTAAGGGTAAGGGTAAGGGTAAGCTTAAGGGTAAAAGCAAGGGTAAGGGTTAGGGTAAGGGTAAAGGTAAGGGTAAGGGTAAGCTTGAGGGTAAAAGCAAGGGTAAGGGTAAGGGTAAGGGTAAGGGTAAAGGTAAGGGTAAGCCTAAGGGTAAAAGCAAGGGTAAGTGTAAGGGTAAGGGTAAGGGTAAGGGTAAGGGTAAGGGTAAGGGTAAGGGTAAGGGTAAGGGTAAGCTTAAGGGTATAAGCAAGGGTAAGGGTAAGGGTAAGGGTGAGGGTAAGGGTAAGGGTAAGGGTAAGCTTAAGGGTAAAAGCAAGGGTAAGGGTAAGGGTAAGGGTAAGGGTAAGGGTAAGGGTAAGGGTAAGCTTAAGGGTGAAAGCAAGGGTAAGGGTAAGGGTAAGGGTAAGGGTAAGGGTAAGGGTAAGGGTAAGGGTAAGGGTAAGGGTAAGGGTAAGGGTAAAGGTTAGGGTAAGCCTAAGGGTAAAAGCAAGGGTAAGGGTAAAGGTAAGGGTAAGGGTAAGGGTAAGGGTAAGGGTAAGGGTAAGGGTAAGGGTAAGGGTAATGGTAAGCTTAAGGGTAAAAGCAAGGGTAAGGGTAAGGGTAAGGGTAAGGGTAAGCCTAAGGGTAAAACAAGGGTAAGGGTAAGGGTAAGGGTAAGGGTAAGCTTAAGAGTAAAAGCAAGGGTAAGGGTAAGAGTAAGGGTGAGGGTAAGGGTAAGCTTAAGGGTTAAAGCAAGGGTAAGGGTAAGGGTAAGGGTAAGGGTAAGGGTAAAGGTAAGGGTAAGCCTAAGGGTAAAAGCAAGGGTAAGGGTAAGGGTAAGGGTAAGGGTAAGGGTAAGGGTAAGGGTAAGGGTAAGGGTAAGGGTAAGGGTAAGGGTAAGGGTGAGCTTAAGGGTAAAAGCAAGGGTAAGGGTAAGGGTAAGGGTAAGGGTAAGGGTAAGGGTCAAGGGTAAGGGTAAGGGTAAGGGTAAGGGTAAGGGTAAGGGTAAGGGTAAGCTTAAGGGTAAAAGCAAGGGCAAGGGTAAGGGTAAGGGTGAGGGTAAGGGTAAGGGTAAGGGTAAGGGTAAGCTTAAGGGTAAAAGCAAGGGTAAGGGTAAGGGTAAGGGTAAGGGTAAGGGTAAGGGTAAGGGTAAGGGTAAGGGTAAGCTTAAGGGTAAAAGCAAGGGTAAGGGTAAGGGTAAGGGTAAGGGTAAGGGTAAGGGTAAGGGTAAGGGTAAAGGTAAGGGTAAGCCTAAGAGTAAAAGCAAGGGTAAGGGTAAGGGTTAGGTTAAGGGTAAGGGTAAGGGTAAGGGTAAGGGTAAGGGTAAGGGTAAGGGTAAGGGTAAGGGTAAGGGTAAGGGTAAGAGTAAGTGTAAGGGTAAGGGTAAGGGTAAGCTTAAGGGTAAAAGCAAGGGTAAGGGTAAGGGTAAGGGTAAGGGTGAGGGTAAGGGTAAGGGTAAGGGTAAGGGTAAGGGTAAGGGTAAGGGTAAGGGTAAGCTTAAGGGTAAGGGTAAGGGTAAGGGTAAAGGTAAGGGTAAGCCTAAGGGTAAAAGCAAGGGTAAGGGTAAGGGTTAGGGTAAGGGTAAGGGTAAGGGTAAGGGTAAGGGTAAGGGTAAGTATAAGGGTAAGGGTAAGGGTAAGCTTAAGGGTAAAAGCAAGGGTAAGGGTAAGGGTAAGGGTAAGGGTAAGGGTAAGGGTAAGGGTAAGGGTAAGGGTAAGGGTAAGGGTAAGGGTAAGGGTAAGGGTAAGCTTAAGGGTAAGGGTAAGGGTAAGGGTAAGGGTAAGCCTAAGGGTAAAAGCAAGGGTAAGGGTAAGGGTAAGGGTAAGGGTAAGCTTAAGGGTAAAAGCAAGGGTAAGGGTAAGGGTAAGGGTAAGGGTAAGGGTAAGGGTAAGCTTAAGGGTAAAAGCAAGGGTAAGGGTAAGGGTAAGGGAAAGGGTAAGGGTAAAGGTAAGGGTAAGCCTAAGGGTAAAAGCAAGGGTAAGGGTAAGGGTAAGGGTAAGGGTAAGGGTAAGGGTAAGGGTAAGGGTAAGGGTAAGGGAAAGGGTAAGGGTAAGAGTAAGGGTAAGGGTAAGGGTAAGGGTAAGGGTAAGGGTAAGGGTAAGCTTAAGGGTAAAAGCAAGGGTAAGGGTAAGGGTAAGGGTAAGGGTAAGGGTAAGGGTAAGGGTAAGGGTAAGGGTAAGGGTAAGGGTAAGGGTAAGGGTAAGGGTAAGGGTAAGGGTAAGGGTAAGGGTAAGGGTAAGGGTGAGGGTAAGGGTAAGGGTAAGCTTAAAGGTAAAAGCAAGGGTGAGGGTAAGGGTGAGGGTAAGGGTAAGGGTAAGGGTAAGGGTAAGGGTAAGGGTAAGGGTAAGGGTAAGTTTAAGGGTAAAAGCAAGGGTAAGGGTAAGGGTAAGGGTAAGGGTAAGGGTAAGGGTAAGGATAAGGGTAAAGGTAAGGGTAAGCCTAAGGGTAAAAGCAAGGGTAAGGGTAAGGGTAAGGGTAAGGGTAAGGGTAAGCTTAAGGGTAAAAGCAAGGGTAAGGGTAAGGGTAAGGGTAAGGGTAAGGGTAAGGGTAAGGGTAAGGGTAAGCTTAAGGGTAAGGATAAGGGTAAGGGTAAAAGCAAGGGTAAGGGTAAGGGTAAGGGTAAGGGTAAGGGTAAGGGTAAGCTTAAGGGTAAAAGCAAGGGTAAGGGTAAGGGTAAGAGTAAGGGTAAGGGTAGGGTAAGGGTAAGGGTAAGCTTAAGGGTAAGGGTAAGGGTAAGGGTAAGGGTAAGCTTAAGGGTAAAAGCAAGGGTTAGGGTAAGGGTAAGGGTAAGGGTAAGGGTAAGGGTAAGGGTAAGGGTAAGGGTAAGGGTAAGCTTAAGGGTAAAAGCAAGGGTAAGGGTAAGGGTAAGGGTAAGGGTAAGGGTAAGGGTAAGGGTAAGGGTAAGGGTAAGGGTAAGCTTAAGGGTAAAAGCAAGGGTAAGTGTAAGGGTAAGGGTAAGGGAAAGGGTAAGGGTAAGGGTAAGGGTAAGGGTAAGGGTAAGGGTAAGGGTAAGCTTAAGGGTAAGGGTAAGGGTAAGGGTAAGGGTAAGCTTAAGGGTAAAAGCAAGGGTAAACGTAAGGGTAATGGTAAGGGTAAGGGTAAGCTTAAGGGTAAGGGTAAGGGTAAGGGTAAGGGTAAGCTTAAGGGTAAAAGCAAGGGTAAGGTTAAGGGTAAGGGTAAGGGTAAGGGTAAGGGTAAGGGTAAGCTTAAGGGTAAGGGTAAGGGTAAGGGTAAGGGTAAGCTTAAGGGTAAAAGCAAGGGTAAGGGTAAGGGTAAGGGTAAGGGTAAGGGTAAGGGTAAGGGTAAGGGTAAGGATAAGGGTAAGGGTAAGGGTAAGGGTAAGGGTAAGGGTAAGCTTAAGGGTAAGGGTAAGGGTAAGGGTAAGTTTAAGGGTAAAAACAAGGGTAAGGGTAAGGGTAAGGGTAAGGGTAAGGGTGAGCTTAAGGGTAAAAGCAAGGGTAAGGGTAAGGGTAAGGGTAAGGGTAAGGGTAAGGGTAAGGGTTAGGGTAAGGGTAAGGTTAAGGGTAAGCTTAAGGGTAAGGGTAAGGGTAAGGGTAAGCTTAAGGGTAAAAGCAAGGGTAAGGGTAAGGGTAAGGGTAAGGGTAAGGGTAAAGGTAAGGGTAAGCCTAAGGGTAAAAGCAAGGGTAAGGGTAAGGGTAAGGGTAAGGGTAAGGGTAAGGGTAAGGGTAAGGGTAAGGGTAAGGGTAAGGGTAAGGGTAAGCTTAAGGGTAAAAGCAAGGGTAAGGGTAAGGGTAAGGGTAAGGGTAAGGGTAAGGGTAAGGTTAAGGGTAAGGGTAAGGGTAAGCTTAAGGGTAAAAGCAAGGGTAAGGGTAAGGGTAAGGGTAAGGGTAAGGGTAAGGGTAAGGGTAAGGGTAAGGGTAAGGGTAAGGGTAAGGGTAAGGGTAAGGGTAAGCTTAAGGGTAAAAGCAAGGGTAAGGGTAAGGGTAAGGGTAAGGGTAAGGGTTAGGGTAAGGGTAAATGTAAGGGTAAGCCTAAGGGTAAAAGCAAGGGTAAGGGTAAGGGTTAGGGTAAGGGTAAGGGTAAGGGTAAGGGTAAGGGTAAGGGTAAGAGTAAGGGTAAGGGTAAGGGTAAGCTTAAGGGTAAAAGCAAGGGTAAGGGTAAGGGTAAGGGTAAGGGTAAGCCTAAGGGTAAAAGCAAGGGTAAGGGTAAGGTTAAGGGTAAGGGTAAGGGTAAGCTTAAGGGTAAAAGCAAGGGTAAGGGTAAGGGTAAGGGTAAGGGTAAGGGTAAGCTTAAGGGTAAAAGCAAGGGTAAGGGTAAGGGTGAGGGTAAGGGTAAGGGTAAGGGTAAGGGTAAAGGTAAGGGTAAGCCTAAGAGTAAAAGCAAGGGTAAGGGTAAGGGTAAGAGTAAGGGTAAGCTTAAGGGTAAAAGCAAGGGTAAGGGTAAGGGTAAGGGTAAGGGTAAGGGTAAGGGTAAGGGTAAGGGTATGGGTAAGGGTGAGGGTAAGCTTAAGGGTAAAAGCAAGGGTAAGGGTAAGGGTAAGGGTAAGGGTAAGGGTAAAGGTAAGGGTAAGCCTAAGGGTAAAAGCAAGGGTAAGGGTAAGGGTAAGGGTAAGGGTAAGGGTAAGGGTAAGGGTAAGGGTAAGGGTAAGGGTAAGGGTAAGGGTAAGGGTAAGGGTAAGGGTAAGGGTAAGGGTAAGGGTAAGGGTAAGGGTAAGGGTAAGGGTAAGGGTAAGGGTAAGGGTAAGGGTAAGGGTAAGCTTAAGGGTAAAAGCAAGGGTAAGGGTAAGGGTAAGGGTAAGGGTAAGCCTAAGGGTAAAAGCAAGGGTAAGGGTAAGGGTAAGGGTAAGGGTAAGGGTAAGCTTAAGGGTAAAAGCAAGGGTAGGGGTAAGGGTAAGGGTAAGGGTAAGGGTAAGGGTAAGCTCAAGGGTAAAAGCAAGGGTAAGGGTAAGGGTAAGGGTAAGGGTAAAGGTAAGGGTAAGGGTAAAGGTAAGGGTAAGCCTAAGGGTAAAAGCAAGGGTAAGGGTAAGGGTAAGGGTAAGGGTAAGGGTAAGGGTAAGGGTAAGCTTAAGGGTAAAAGCAAGGGTAAGGGTAAGGGTAAGGGTAAGGGTAAGGGTAAGGGTAAGGGTAAGGGTAAGGGTAAGGGTAAGGGTAAGCTTAAGGGTAAGGGTAAGGGTAAGGGTAAGCTTAAGGGTAAAAGCAAGGGTAAGGGTAAGGGTAAGGGTAAGGGTAAGCTTAAGGGTAAAAGCAAGGGTAAGGGTAAGGGTAAGGGTAAGGGTAAGGGTAAGGGTAAGGGTAAGGGTAAGCTTAAGGGTAAGGTTAAGGGTAAGGGTAAGGGTAAGCTTAAGGGTAAAAGCAAGGGTAAGAGTAAGGGTAAGGGTAAGGGTAAGGGTAAGCTTAAGGGTAAGGGTAAGGGTAAGGGTAAGGGTAAGCTTAAGGGTAAAAGCAAGGGTAAGGTTAAGGGTAAGGGTAAGGGTAAGGGTAAGGGTAAGGGTAAGCTTAAGGGTAAGGGTAAGGGTAAGGGTAAGGGTAAGCTTAAGGGTAAAAGCAAGGGTAAGGGTAAGGGTAAGGGTAAGGGTAAGGGTAAGGGTAAGGGTAAGGGTAAGGGTAAGGGTAAGGGTAAGGGTAAGGGTAAGGGTAAGGGTAAGGGTAAGGGTAAGGGTAAGCTTAAGGGTAAGGGTAAGGGTAAGGGTAAGCTTAAGGGTAAAAGCAAGGGTAAGGGTAAGGGTAAGGGTAAGGGTAAGGGTAAGCTTAAGGGTAAAAGCAAGGGTAAGGGTAAGGGTAAGGGTAAGGGTAAGGGTAAGGGTAAGGGTAAGGGTAAGGGTAAGGGTAAGGGTAAGGGTAAGGGTAAGCTTAAGGGTAAGGCTAAGGGTAAGGGTAAGCTTAAGGGTAAAAGCAAGGGTAAGGGTAAGGGTAAGGGTAAGGGTAAGGGTAAAGGTAAGGGTAAGCCTAAGGGTAAAAGCAAGGGTAAGGGTAAGGGTAAGGGTAAGGGTAAGGGTAAGGGTAAGGGTAAGTGTAATGGTAAGGGTAAGGGTAAGGGTAAGGGTAAGCTTAAGGGTAAAAGCAAGGGTAAGGGTAAGGGTAAGGGTAAGGGTCAGGGTAAGGGTAAGGGTGAGGTTAAGGGTAAGGGTAAGGGTAAGCTTAAGGGTAAAAACAAGGGTAAGGGTAAGGGTAAGGGTAAGGGTAAGGGTAAGGGTAAGGGTAAGGGTAAGGGTAAGGGTAAGGGTAAGCTTAAGGGTAAAAGCAAGGGTAAGGGTAAGGGTAAGGGTAAGGGTAAGGGTTAGGGTAAGGGTAAAGGTAAGGGTAAGCCTAAGGGTAAAAGCAAGGGTAAGGGTAAGGGTAAGGGTAAGGGTAAGGGTAAGGGTAAGGGTAAGGGTAAGGGTAAGAGTAAGGGTAAGGGTAAGGGTAAGCTTAAGGGTAAAAGCAAGGGTAAGGGTAAGGGTAAGGGTAAGGGTAAGGGTAAGCTTTAGGGTAAAAGCAAGGGTAAGGGTAAGGGTGACGGTAAGGGTAAGGGTAAGGGTAAGGGTAAAGGTAAGGGTAAGCCTAAGAGTAAAAGCAAGGGTAAGGGTAAGGGTAAGGGTAAGGGTAAGGGTAAGGGTAAGGGTAAGGGTAAGCCTAAGGGTAAAAGCAAGGGTGAGGGTAAGGTTAAGGGTAAGGGTAAGGGTAAGCTTAAGGGTAAAAGCAAGGGTAAGGGTAAGGGTAAGGGTAAGGGTAAGGGTAAGCTTAAGGGTAAAAGCAAGGGTAAGGGTAAGGGTGAGGGTAAGGGTAAGGGTAAGGGTAAGGGTAAAGGTAAGGGTAAGCCTAAGAGTAAAAGCAAGGGTAAGGGTAAGGGTAAGGGTAAGGGTAAGCTTAAGGGTATAAGCAAGGGTAAGGATAAGGGTAAGGGTAAGGGTAAGGGTAAGGGTAAGGGTAAGGGTAAGGGTAAGGGTAAGCTTAAGGGTAAAAGCAAGGGTAAGGGTAAGGGTAAGGGTAAGGGTAAGGGTAAGGGTAAGGGTAAGGGTAAGGGTAAGCTTAAGGGTAAAAGCAAGGGTAAGGGTTAGGGTAAGGGTAATGGTAAGGGTAAGGGTAAGGGTAAGCTTAAGGGTAAAAGCAAGGGTAAGGGTAAGGGTAAGGGTAAGGGTAAGGGTAAGGGTAAGGGTAAAGGTAAGGGTAAGCCTAAGGGTAAAAGCAAGGGTAAGGGTAAGGGTAAGGGTAAGGGTAAGGGTAAGGGTAAGGGTAAGGGTAAGGGTAAGGGTAAGGGTAAGGGTAAGGGTAAGGGTAAGGGTAAGGGTAAGGGTAAGCTTAAGGGTATAAGCAAGGGTAAGGGTAAGGGTAAGGGTAAGGGTGAGGGTAAGGGTAAGGGTAAGGGTAAGGGTAAGCTTAAGGGTAAAAGCAAGGGTAAGGGTAAGGGTAAGGGTAAGGGTAAGGGTAAGCTTAAGGGTAAAAGCAAGGGTAAGGGTAAGGGTAAGGGTAAGGGTAAGGGTAAGGGTAAGGGTAAGGGTAAGGGTAAGGGTAAGGGTAAGGGTAAAGGTAAGGTTAAGCCTAAGGGTAAAAGCAAGGGTAAGGGTAAGGGTAAGGGTAAGGGTAAGGGTAAGGGTAAGGGTAAGGGTAAGGGTAAGGGTAAGGGTAAGGGTAAGGGTAAGGGTAAGGGTAAGGGTAAGGGTAAGGGTAAGCTTAAGGGTAAAAGCAAGGGTAAGGGTAAGGGTAAGCCTAAGGGTAAAAGCAAGGGTAAGGGTAAGGGTAAGGGTAAGGGTAAGGGTAAGCTTAAGGGTAAAAGAAGGGTAAGGGTAAGGGTAAGGGTAAGGGTAAGGGTAAGGGTAAGGGTAAGGGTAAGGGTAAGCTTAAGGGTAAAAGCAAGGGTAAGGGTAAGGGTAAGGGTAAGGGTAAGGGTAAGGGTAAGGGTAAGGGTAAGGGTAAGGGTAAAGGTAAGGGTAAGCCTAAGGGTCAAAGCAAGGGTAAGGGTAAGGGTAAGGGTAAGGGTAAGGGTAAGGGTAAGGGTAAGGGTAAGGGTAAGGGTAAGGGTAAGGGTAAGCTTAAGGGTAAAAGCAAGGGTAAGGGTAAGGGTAAGGGTAAGGGTAAGGGTAAGGGTAAGGGTAAGGGTAAGGGTAAGGGTAAGGGTAAGGGTAAGCTTAAGGGTGAGGGTAAGGGTAAGGGTAAGGGTAAGCCTAAGGGTAAAAGCAAGGGTAAGTGTAAGGGTAAGGGTAAGGGTAAGGGTAAGCTTAAGGGTAAAACCAAGGGTAAGGGTAAGGGTAAGGGTAAGGGTAAGGGTAAGGGTAAGGGTAAGCTTAAGGGTAAAAGCAAGGGTAAGGGTAAGGGTAAGGGTAAGGGTAAGGGTAAGGGTAAGGCTAAAGGTAAGGGTAAGCCTAAGGGTAAAAGCAAGGGTAAGGGTAAGGGTAAGGGTAAGGGTAAGGGTAAGGGTAAGGGTAAGGGTAAGGGTAAGGGTAAGGGTAAGGGTAAGGGTAAGGGTAAGGGTAAGGGTAGGGGTAAAGGTAAGGGTAAGGGTAAGCTTAAGGGTAAAAGCAAGGGTAAGGGTAAGGGTAAGGGTAAGGGTAAGGGTAAGGGTAAGAGTAAGGGTAAGGGTAAGGGTAAGCTAAAGGGTAAAAGCAAGGGTAAGGGTAAGGGTAAGGGTAAGGGTAAGGGTAAGGGTAAGGGTAAGGGTAAGGGTAAGGGTAAGGGTAAGGGTAAGCTTAAGGGTAAAAGCAAGGGTAAGGGTAAGGGTAAGGGTAAGGGTAAGGGTAAGGGTAAGGGTAAGGGTAAAGGTAAGGGTAAGCCTAAGAGTAAAAGCAAGGGTAAGGGTAAGGGTAAGGGTAAGGGTAAGGGTAAGGTTAAGGGTAAGGGTTAGGGTAAGGGTAAGGGTAAGGGTAAGGGTAAGCTTAAGGGTAAAAGCAAGGGTAAGGGTAAGGGTAAGGGTAAGGGTAAGGGTAAGGGTAAGGGTAAGGGTAAGCTTAAGGGTAAGGGTAAGGGTAAGGGTAAGCTTAAGGGTAAGCTTAAGGGTAAAAGCAAGGGTAAGGGTAAGGGTAAGGGTAAGGGTAAGGGTAAGCTTAAGGGTAAAAGCAAGGGTAAGGGTAAGGGTAAGGGTAAGGGTAGGGGTAAGGGTAAGGGTAAGCTTAAGGGTAAGGGTGAGGGTAAGGGTAAGGGTAAGCTTAAGGGTAAAAGCAAGGGTAAGGGTCAGGGTAAGGGTAAGTGTAAGGGTAAGGGTAAGGGTAAGGGTATGGGTGAGCTTAAGGGTAAAAGCAAGGGTAAGGGTAAGGTTAAGGGTAAGGGTAAGGGTAAGGGTAAGGGTAAGGGTAAGGGTAAGGGTTAGCTTAAGGGTAAAAGCAAGGGCAAGGGTAAGGGTAAGGTTAAGGGTAAGGGTAAGGGTAAGGGTAAGGGTAAGGGTTAGCTTAAGGGTAAAAGCAAGGGTAAGGGTAAGGGTAAGGGTAAGGGTGAGGGTAAGGGTAAGCTTAAGGGTAAAAGCAAGGGTAAGGGTAAGGGTAAGGGTAAGGGTAAGCCTAAGGGTAAAAGCAAGGGTAAGGGTAAGGGTAAGGGTAAGGGTAAGTGTAAGCTTAAGGGTAAAAGCAAGGGTAAGGGTAAGGGTAAGGGTAAGGGTAAGGGTAAAGGTAAGGGTAAGCCTAAGGGTAAAAGCAAGGGTAAGGGTAAGGGTAAGGGTAAGGGTAAGGGTTAGGGTAAGGGTAAGGGTAAGGGTAAGGGTAAGGGTAAGTGTAAGGGTAAGGGTAAGGGTAAGGGTAAGGGTAAGGGTAAGGGTAAGCTTAAGGGTAAAAGCAAGGGTAAGGGAAAGGGAAAGGGTAAGGGTAAGCCTAAGGGTAAAAGCAACGGTAAGGGTAAGGGTAAGGGTAAGGGTAAGGGTTAGGGTAAGGGTAAGGGTAAGGGTAAGGGTAAGGGTAAGGGTAAGGGTAAGGGTAAGGGTAAGGGTAAGGGTAAGGGTAAGGGTAAGCTTAAGGGTAAAAGCAAGGGTAAGGGTAAGGGAAAGGGTAAGGGTAAGCCTAAGGGTAAAAGCAAGGGTAAGGGTAAGGGTAAGGGTAAGGGTAAGGGTAAGCTTAAGGGTAAAAGCAAGAGTAAGGGTAAGGGTAAGGGTAAGGGTAAGGGTAAGGGTAACCTTAAGGGTAAAAGCAAGGGTAAGGGTAAAGGTCAGGGTAAGGGTAAAGGTAAGGGTAAGGGTAAGGGTAAGGGTAAAGGTAAGGGTAAGCCTAAGGGTAAAAGCAAGGGTAAGGGTAAGGGTAAGGGTAAGGGTAAGGGTAAGGGTAAGGGTAAGGTTAAGGGTAAGGGTAAGGGTAAGCTTAAGGGTAAAAGCAAGGGTAAGGGTAAGGGTAAGGGTAAGGGTAAGGGTAAGGGTAAGGGTAAGGGTAAGGGTAAGGGTAAGGGTAAGGGTAAGGGTAAGGGTAAGGGTAAGGGTAAGGGTAAGGGTAAGCTTAAGGGTAAGGGTAAGGGTAAGGGTAAGGGTAAGCTTAAGGGTAAAAGCAAGGGGAAGGGTAAGGGTAAGGGTAAGGGTAAGCTAAAGGGTAAAAGCAAGGGTAAGGGTAAGGGTAAGGGTAAGGGTAAGGGTAAGGGTAAGGGTAAGGGTAAGGGTAAGGGTAAGCTTAAGGGTAAGGGTAAGGGTAAGGGTAAGGGTAAGCTTAAGGGTAAAAGCAAGGGTAAGGGTAAGGGTAAGGGTAAGGGTAAGGGTAAGGGTAAGGGTAAGCTTAAGGGTAAGGGTAAGGGTAAGGGTAAGGGTAAGCTTAAGGGTAAAAGCAAGGGTAAGGGTAAGGGTGAGGGTAAGGGTAAGGGTAAGGGTAAGGGTAAGCTTAAGGGTAAGGGTAAGGGTAAGGGTAAGGGTAAGGGTAAGCTTAAGGGTAAAAGCAAGGGTAAGGGTAAGGGTAAGGGTAAGGGTAAGGGTAAGGGTAAGGGTAAGGGTAAGGGTAAGGGTAAGGGTAAGGGTAAGGGTAAGGGTAAGGGAAAGCTTAAGGGTAAGGGTAAGGGTAAGGGTAAGGGTAAGCTTAAGGGTAAAAGCAAGGGTAAGGGTAAGGGTAAGGGTAAGCTTAAGGGTAAAAGCAAGGGTAAGGGTAAGGGTAAGGGTAAGGGTAAGGGTAAGGGTAAGGGTAAGGGTAAGGGTAAGGGTAAGGGTAAAGGTAAGGGTAAGGGTAAGCTTAAGGGTAAGGGTAAGGGTAAGGGTAAGGGTAAGCTTAAGGGTAAAAGCAAGGGTAAGGGTAAGGGTAAGGGTAAGGGTAAGGGTAAAGGTAAGGGTAAGCCTAAGGGTAAAAGCAAGGATAAGGGTAAGGGTAAGGGTAAGGGTAAGGGTAAGGGTAAGGGTAAGGGTAAGGGTAAGGGTAAGCTTAAGGGTAAAAGCAAGGGTAAGGGTAAGGGTAAGGGTAAGGGTAAGGGTAAGGGTAAGGGTAAGGGTAAGGGTAAGGGTAAGGGTAAGCTTAAGGGTAAAAGCAAGGGTTAGGGTAAGGGTAAGGGTAAGGGTAAGGGTAAGGGTAAGGGTAAGGGTAAGCTTAAGGGTAAAAGCAAGGGTAAGGGTAAGGGTAAGGGTAAGGGTAAGGGTAAGGGTAAGGGTTAGGGTAAGGGTAAAGGTAAGGGTAAGCCTAAGGGTAAAAGCAAGGGTAAGGGTAAGGGTAAGGGTAAGGGTAAGGGTAAGGGTAAGGGTAAGGGTAAGGGTAAGGGTAAGGGTAAGGGTAAGGGTAAGGGTAACGGTAAGGGTAAGAGTAAGGGTAAGGGTAAGGGTGAGCTTAAGGGTAAAAGCAAGGGTAAGGGTAAGGGTAAGGGTAAGGGTAAGCCTAAGGGTAAAAGCAAGGGTAAGGGTAAGGGTAAGGGTAAGGGTAAGGGTAAGCTTAAGGGTAAAAGCAAGGGTAAGGGTAAGGGTAAGGGTAAGGGTAAGGGTAAGGGTAAGGGTAAGGGTAAGCTTAAGGGTAAAAGCAAGGGTAAGGGTAAGGGTAAGGGTAAGGGTAAGGGTAAGGGTAAGGGTAAAGGTAAGGGTAAGCCTAAGGGTAAAAGCAAGGGTAAGGGTAAGGGTAAGGGTAAGGGTAAGGGTAAGGGTAAGGGTAAGCTTAAGGGTAAAAGCAAGGGTAAGGGTAAGGGTAAGGGTAAGGGTAAGGGTAAGGGTGAGGGTAAGGGTAAGCTTAAGGGTAAAAGCAAGGGTAAGGGTAAGGGTAAGGGTAAGGGTAAGGGTAAGGGTAAGGGTAAGGGTAAGGGTAAAGGTAAGGGTAAGCCTAAGGGTAAAAGCAAGGGTAAGGGTAAGGGTAAGGGTAAGGGTAAGAGTAAGGGTAAGGGTAAGGGTAAGGGTAAGCTTAAGGGTAAAAGCAAGGGTAAGGGTAAGGGTAAGGGTAAGGGTAAGCCTAAGGGTAAAAGCAAGGGTAAGGGTAAGGGTAAGGGTAAGGGTAAGTGTAAGCTTAAGGGTAAAAGCAAGGGTAAGGGTAAGGGTAAGGGTAAGGGTATGCTTAAGGGTAAAAGCAAGGGTGAGGGTAAGGGTAAGGGTAAGGGTAAGGGTAAGGGTAAGGGTAAGGGTAAGGGTAAGGGTAAGCTTAAGGGTAAAAGCAAGGGTAAGGGTAAGGGTAAGGGTAAGGGTAAGGGTAAGGGTAAGCTTAAGGGTAAAAGCAAGGGTAAGGGTAAGGGTAAGGGTAAGGGTAAGGGTAAAGGTAAGGGTAAGCCTAAGGGTAAAAGCAAGGGTAAGGGTAAGGGTAAGGGTAAGGGTAAGGGTTAGGGTAAGGGTAAGGGTAAGGGTAAGGGTAAGGGTAAGGGTAAGGGTAAGGGTAAGGGTAAGGGTAAGGGTAAGGGTAAGGGTAAGGGTTAGGGTAAGGGTAAGCTTAAGGGTAAAAGCAAGGGTAAGGGTAAGGGAAAGGGTAAGGGTAAGCCTAAGGGTAAAAGCAAGGGTAAGGGTAAGGGTAAGGGTAAGGGTAAGGGTAAGCTTAAGGGTAAAAGCAAGAGTAAGGGTAAGGGTAAGGGTAAGGGTAAGGGTAAGGGTAAGCTTAAGGGTAAGGGTAAGGGTAAGGGTAAGGGTAAGCTTAAGGGTAAAAGCAAGGGTAAGGGTAAGGGTAAGGGTAAGGGTAAGCTAAAGGGTAAAAGCAAGGGTAAGGGTAAGGGTAAGGGTAAGGGTAAGGGTAAGGGTAAGGGTAAGGGTAAGCTTAAGGGTAAGGGTAAGGGTAAGGGTAAGGGTAAGCTTAAGGGTAAAAGCAAGGGTAAGGGTAAGGGTAAGGGTAAGGGTAAGGGTAAGGGTAAGGGTAAGGGTAAGCTTAAGGGTAAGGGTAAGGGTAAGGGTAAGGGTAAGCTTAAGGGTAAAAGCAAGGGTAAGGGTAAGGGTGAGGGTAAGGGTAAGGGTAAGGGTAAGGGTAAGCTTAAGGGTAAGGGTAAGGGTAAGGGTAAGGGTAAGCTTAAGGGTAAAAGCAAGGGTAAGGGTAAGGGTAAGGGTAAGGGTAAGGGTAAGGGTAAGGGTAAGGGTAAGGGTAAGGGTAAGGGTAAGGGTAAGGGTAAGGGTAAGGGTAAGGGAAAGCTTAAGGGTAAGGGTTAGGGTAAGGGTAAGGGTAAGCTTAAGGGTAAAAGCAAGGGTAAGGGTAAGGGTAAGGGTAAGCTTAAGGGTAAAAGCAAGGGTAAGGTTAAGGGTAAGGGTAAGGGTAAGTGTAAGGGTAAGGGTAAGGGTAAGGGTAAGGGTAAGGGTAAGGGTAAGCTTAAGGGTAAGGGTAAGGGTAAGGGTGAGGGTAAGCTTAAGGGTAAAAGCAAGGGTAAGGGTAAGGGTAAGGGTAAGGGTAAGGGTAAAGGTAAGGGTAAGCCTAAGGGTAAAAGCAAGGATAAGGGTAAGGGTGAGGGTAAGGGTAAGGGTAAGGGTAAGCGTAAGGGTAAGGGTAAGGGTAAGGGTAAGGGTAAGGGTAAGGGTAAGGGTAAGGGTAAGGGTAAGCTTAAGGGTAAAAGCAAGGGTAAGGGTAAGGGTAAGGGTAAGGGTAAGGGTAAGGGTAAGTGTGAGGGTAAGCTTAAGGGTAAAAGCAAGGGTAAGGGTAAGGGTAAGGGTAAGGGTAAGGGTAAAGGTAAGGGTAAGCCTAAGGGTAAAAGCAAGGATAAGGGTAAGGGTAAGGGTAAGGGTAAGGGTAAGGGTAAGGGTAAGGGTAAGCTTAAGGGTAAAAGCAAGGGTAAGGGTAAGGGTAAGGGTAAGGGTAAGGGTAAGGGTAAGGGTAAGGGTAAGTGTAAGGGTAAGGGTAAGGGTAAGCTTAAGGGTAAAAGCAAGGGTAAGGGTAAGGGTAAGGGTAAGGGTAAGGGTAAGCTTAAGGGTAAAAGCAAGGGTAAGGGTAAGGGTAAGGGTAAGGGTAAGGGTTAGGGTAAGGGTAAAGGTAAGGGTAAGCCTAAGGGTAAAAGCAAGGGTAATGGTAAGGGTAAGGGTAAGGGTAAGGGTAAGGGTAAGGGTAAGGGTAAGGGTAAGGGTAAGAGTAAGGGTAAGGGTAAGGGTAAGCTTAAGGGTAAAAGCAAGGGTAAGGGTAAGGGTAAGGGTAAGGGTAAGCCTAAGGGTAAAAGCAAGGGTAAGGGTAAGGGTAAGGGTAAGGGTAAGGGTAAGCTTAAGGGTAAAAGCAAGGGTAAGGGTAAGGGTAAGGGTAAGGGTAAGGGTAAGCTTAAGGGTAAAAGCAAGGGTAAGGGTAAGGGTAAGGGTAAGGGTAAGGGTAAAGGTAAGGGTAAGCCTAAGGGTAAAAGCAAGGGTAAGGGTAAGGGTAAGGGTAAGGGTAAGGGTAAGGGTAAGGGTAGGGGTAAGCTTAAGGGTAAAAGCAAGGGTAAGGGTAAGGGTAAGGGTAAGGGTAAGGGTAAGGGTGAGGGTAAGGGTAAGCTTAAGGGTAAAAGCAAGGGTAAGGGTAAGGATAAGGGTAAGGGTGAGGGTAAGGGTAAGGGTAAGGGTAAGGGTAAGGGTAAGGGTAAGGGTAAGGGTAAGGGTAAGGGTAAAGGTAAGGGTAAAGGTAAGGGTAAGGGTAAGGGTAAGGGTAAGGGTAAGCTTAAGGGTAAAAGCAAGGGTAAGGGTTAGGGTAAGGGTAAGGGTAAGGGTAAAGGTAAGGGTAAGCTTAAGGGTAAAAGCAAGGGTAAGGGTAAGGGTAAGGGTAAGGGTAAGGGTAAGGGTAAGGGTAAGGGTAAGGGTAAGGGTAAGGGTAAGGGTAAGCTTAAGTGTAAAAGCAAGGGTAAGGGTAAGGGTAAGGGTAAGGGTAAGCTTAAGGGTAAAAGCAAGGGTAAGGGTAAGGGTAAGGGTAAGGGTTAGGTTAAGGGTAAAGGTAAGGTTAAGCCTAAGGGTAAAAGCAAGGGTAAGGGTAAGGGTAAGGGTAAGGGTAAGGGTAAGGGTAAGAGTAAGGGTAAGGGTAAGGGTAAGGGTAAGGGTAAGGGTAAGGGTAAGAGTAAGGGTAAGGGTAAGGGTAAGCTTAAGGGTAAAAGCAAGGGTAAGGGTTAGGGTAAGGGTAAGGGTAAGCCTAAGGGTAAAAGCAAGGGTAAGGGTAAGGGTAAGGGTAAGGGTAAGCTTAAGGGTAAAAGCAAGGGTAAGGGTAAGGGTAAGGGTAAGGGTAAGGGTAAGGGTAAGGGTAAGGGTAAGCTTAAGGGTAAAAGCAAGGGTAAGGGTAAGGGTAAGGGTAAGGGTAAGGGTAAGGGTAAGGGTAAGGGTAAGGGTAAGGGTAAGGGTAAGGGTAAGCTAAAGGGTAAAAGCAAGGGTAAGGGTTAGGGTAAGGGTAAGGGTAAGGGTAAGGATAAGGGTAAGGGTAAGCTTAAGGGTAAAAGCAAGGGTAAGGGTAAGGGTAAGGGTAAGGGTAAGGGTAAGGGTAAGGGTAAGGGTAAGGGTAAGGGTAAAGGTAAGGGTAAGCCTAAGGTTAAAAGCAAGGGTAAGGGTAAGGGTAAGGGTAAGGGTAAGGGTAAGGGTAAGGGTAAGGGTAAGGGTAAGGGTAAGGGTAAGGGTAAGGGTAAGGGTAAGGGTAAGGGTAAGTGTAAAGGTAAGGGTAAGCCTAAGGGTAAAAGCAAGGGTAAGGGTAAGGGTAAGGGTAAGGGTAAGGGTAAGGGTAAGGGTAAGGGTAAGGGTAAGGGTAAGGGTAAAGGTAAGGGTAAGCCTAAGGGTAAAAGCAAGGGTAAGGGTAAGGGTAAGGGTAAGGGTAAGGGTAAGGGTAAGGGTAAGGGTAAGGGTAAGGGTAAGGGTAAGTGTAAGGGTAAGCTTAAGGGTAAAAGCAAGGGTAAGGGTAAGGGTAAGGGTAAGGGTAAGCCTAAGGGTAAAAGCAAGGGTAAGGGTAAGGGTAAGGGTAAGGGTAAGGGTAAGCTTAAGGGTAAAAGCAAGGGTAAGGGTAAGGGTAAGGGTAAGGGTAAGGGTAAGGGTAAGGGTAAGGGTAAGGGTAAGGGTAAGGGTAAACCTTACCCTTACCCTTACCCTTGCTTTTACCCTTAAGCTTACCCTTACCCTTACCCTTACCCTTACCCTTACCCTTACCCTTACCCTTATCCTTACCCTTGCTTTTACCCTTAAGCTCACCCTTACCCTTACCCTTACCCTTACCCTTACCCTTACCCTTGCTTTTACTCTTAGGCTTACCCTTACCTTCATCCTTACCCTTACCCTTACCCTTACCCTTACCCTCACCCTTACCCTTACCCTTGCTTTTACCCTTAAGCTTACCCTTACCCTTACCCTTACCCTTACCCTTACCCTTACCCTTGCTTTTACCCTTAAGCTTACCCTTACCCTTACCCTTAACCTTACCCTTACCCTTGCTTTTACCCTTAGGCTTACCCTTACCTTTACCCTTACCCTTACCCTTGCTTTTACCCTTAAGCTTACCCTTACCCTTACCCTTACTCTTACTTTTACCCTTACCCTTACCCTTACCCTTACCCTTACCCTTACCCTTACCCTTACCCTTACCCTTACCCTTGCTTTTACCCTTAGGCTTACCCTTACCTTTACCCTTACCCTAACCCTTACCCTTACCCTTAACCTTACCCTTACCCTTGCTTTTACCCTTAAGCTTACCCTTACCCTTACCCTTACCCTTACCCTTATCCTTACCCTTACCCTTACCCTTACCCTTACCCTTACCCTTACCCTTGCTTTTACCCTTAAGCTTACCCTTACCCTTACCCTTACCCTTACCCTTACCCTTACCCTTACCCTTATCCTTACCCTTACCCTTACCCTTACCCTTACCCTTACCCTTGCTTTTACCCTTAAGCTTACCCTTACCCTTACTCTTACCCTTACCCTTACCCTTACCCTTACCCTTACCCTTAACCTTACCCTTACCCTTACCCTTACCCTTACCCTTACCCTTGCTTTTACCCTTAGGCTTACCCTTACCTTTACCCTTACCCTTACCCTTACCCTTACCCTTACCCTTGCTTTTACCCTTAAGCTTACCCTTACCCTTACCCTTACCCTTAAGCTTACCCTTACCCTTACCCTTACCCTTACCCTTACCCTTACCCTTACCCTTACCCTTACCCTTACCCTTACCCTTACCCTTGCTTTTACCCTTAAGCTTACCCTTACCCTTACCCTTACCCTTACCCTTACCCTTGCTTTTACCCTTAAGCTTACCCTTACCCTTACCCTTACCCTTAAGCTTAATCTTACCCTTACCCTTATCCTTACCCTTACCCTTACCCTTACCCTTACCCTTTCCCTTACCCTTACCCTTACCCTTACCCTTGCTTTTACCCTTAAGCTTACCCTTACCCTTACCCTTACCCTTACCCTTAAGCTTACCCTTACCCTTACCCTTACCCTTACCCTTACCCTTAACCTTACCCTTGCTTTTACCCTTAAGCTTACCCTTTCCCTTACCCTTACCCTTAAGCTTACCCTTACCCTTACCCTTACCCTTACCCTTACCCTTGCTTTTACCCTTAAGCTTACCCTTACCCTTACCCTTACCCTTACCCTTAAGCTTACCCTTACCCTTACCCTTACCCTTACCCTTACCCTTACCCTTACCCTTACCCTTACCCTTACCCTTACCCTTGCTTTTACCCTTAAGCTTACCCTTACCCTTACCCTAAGTAAGGGTAAGGGTAAGGGTAAGGGTAAGGGTAAGGGTAAGGGTAAGGGTAAGGGTAGGGGTAAGGGTAAGGGTAAGCTTAAGGGTAAAAGCAAGGGTAAGGGTAAGGGTAAGGGTAAGGGTAAGGGTAAGGGTAAGGGTAACGGTGAGGGTAAGCCTAAGGGTAAAAGCAAGGGTAAGGGTAAGGGTAAGGGTAAGGGTAAGGGTAAGGGTAAGGGTAAGGGTAAGCTTAAGGGTAAAAGCAAGGGTAAGGGTAAGGCTAAGGGTAAGGGTAAGGGTAAGGGTAAGGGTAAGCTTAAGGGTAAAAGCAAGGGTAAGGGTAAGGGTAAGGGTAAGGGTAAGGGTAAGGGTAAGGGTAAGGGTAAAGGTGAGGGTAAGCCTAAGGGTAAAAGCAAGGGTAAGGGTAAGGGTAAGGGTAAGGGTAAGGGTAAGGGTAAGGGTAGGGGTAAGAGTAAGGGTAAGGGTAAGCTTAAGGGTAAAAGCAAGGGTAAGGGTAAGGGTAAGGGTAAGGGTAAGGGTAAGGGTAAGCTTAAGGGTAAAAGCAAGGGTAAGGGTAAGGGTAAGGGTAAGGGTAAGGGTAAGGGTAAGGGTAAGGGTAAGGGTAAGGGTAAGGGTAAGGGTAAGGGTAAGGGTAAGGGTAAGGGTAAGGGTAAGGGTAAGGGTAAGGGTAAGGGTAAGGGTAAGGGTAAGGGTAAGGGTAAGGGTAAGGGTAAGGGTAAGGGTAAGGGTAAGGGTAAGCTTAAGGGTAAAAGCAAGGGTAAGGGTAAGGGTAAGGGTAAGGGTAAGGGTAAGGGTAAGGGTAAGGGTAAGGGTAAGGGTAAGGGTAAGCTTAAGGGTAAAAGCAAGGGTAAGGGTAGGGGTAAGGGTAAGGGTAAGGGTAAGGGTAAGGGTAAGCTTAAGGGTAAGGGTAAGGGTAAGGGTAAGGGTAAGCTTAAGGGTAAAAGCAAGGGTAAGGGTAAGGGTAAGGGTAAGGGTAAGCTTAAGGGTAAAAGCAAGGGCAAGGGTAAGGGTAAGGGTAAGGGTAAGGGTAAGGGTAAGCTTAAGGGTAAGGGTAAGGGTAAGGGTAAGGGTAAGCTTAAGGGTAAAAGCAAGGGTAAGGGTAAGAGTAAGGGTAAGGGTAAGGGTAAGGGTAAGGGTGAGGGTAAGGGTGAGCTTAAGGGTAAAAGCAAGGGTAAGGGTAAGGGTAAGGGTAAGGGTAAGGGTAAGGGTAAGGGTAAGGGTAAGGGTAAGGGTAAGGGTAAGCTTAAGGATAAAAGCAAGGGTAAGGGTAAGGGTAAGGGTAAGGGTAAGGGTAAGGGTAAGGGTAAGGGTAAGGGTAAAGGTAAGGGTAAGCCTAAGGGTAAAAGCAAGGGTAAGGGTAAGGGTAAGGGTAAGGGTAAGAGTAAGGGTAAGGGTAAGGGTAAGGGTAAGCTTAAGGGTAAAAGCAAGGGTAAGGGTAAGGGTAAGGGTAAGGGTAAGCCTAAGGGTAAAAGCAAGGGTAAGGGTAAGGGTAAGGGTAAGGGTAAGCTTAAGGGTAAAAGCAAGGGTAAGGGTAAGGGTAAGGGTAAGGGTAAGGGTAAGGGTAAGCTTAAGGGTAAAAGCAAGGGTGAGGGTAAGGGTAAGGGTAAGGGTAAGGGTAAGGGTAAGGGTAAGGGTAAGCTTAAGGGTAAAAGCAAGGGTAAGGGTAAGGGTAAGGGTAAGGGTAAGGGTAAGGGTAAGGGTAAGCTTAAGGGTAAAAGCAAGGGTAAGGGTAAGGGTAAGGGTAAGGGTAAGGGTAAAGGTAAGGGTAAGCCTAAGGGTAAAAGCAAGGGTAAGGGTAAGGGTAAGGGTAAGGGTAAGGGTAAGGGTAAGGGTAAGGGTAAGGGTAAGGGTAAGGGTAAGGGTAAGGGTAAGGGTAAGGGTAAGGGTAAGGGTAAGGGTAAGGGTAAGGGTAAGGGTAAGGGTAAGGGTAAGGGTAAGGGTAAGCTTAAGGGTAAAAGCAAGGGTAAGGGTAAGGGTAAGCCTAAGGGTAAAAGCAAGGGTAAGGGTAAGGGTAAGGGTAAGGGTAAGGGTAAGCTTAAGGGTAAAAGCAAGGGTAAGGGTAAGGGTAAGGGTAAGGGTAAGGGTAAGGGTAAGGGTAAGGGTAAGGGTAAGGGTAAGGGTAAGCTTAAGGGTAAAAGCAAGGGTAAGGGTAAGGGTAAGGGTAAGGGTAAGGGTAAGGGTAAGGGTAAGGGTAAAGGTAAGGGTAAGCCTAAGGGTAAAAGCAAGGGTAAGGGTAAGGGTAAGGGTAAGGGTAAGGGTAAGGGTAAGGGTAAGGGTAAGCTTAAGGGTAAAAGCAAGGGTAAGGGTAAGGGTAAGGGTAAGGGTAAGGGTAAGGGTAAGGGTAAGGGTAAGGGTAAGGGTAAGGGTAAGGGTGAGCTTAAGGGTAAGGGTAAGGGTAAGGGTAAGGGTAAGCTTAAGGGTAAAAGCAAGGTTAAGGGTAAGGGTAAGGGTAAGGGTAAGCTTAAGGGTAAAAGCAAGGGTAAGGGTAAGGGTAAGGGTAAGGGTAAGGGTAAGGGTAAGGGTAAGGGTAAGGGTAAGGGTAAGCTTAAGGGTAAGGGTAAGGGTAAGGGTAAGGGTAAGCTTAAGGGTAAAAGCAAGGGTAAGGGTAAGGGTAAGGGTAAGGGTAAGGGTAAGCTTAAGGGTAAGTGTAAGGGTAAGGGTAAGGGTAAGCTTAAGGGTAAAAGCAAGGGTAAGGTTAAGGGTAAGGGTAAGGGTAAGGGTAAGGGTAAGGGTAAGCTTAAGGGTAAGGGTAAGGGTAAGGGTAAGGGTAAGCTTAAGGGTAAAAGCAAGGGTAAGGGTAAGGGTAAGGGTAAGGGTAAGGGTAAGGGTAAGGGTAAGGGTAAGGGTAAGCTTAAGGGTAAGGGTAAGGGTAAGCTTAAGGGTAAAAGCAAGGGTAAGGGTAAGGGTAAGGGTAAGGGTAAGGGTAAGGGTAAGCTTAAGGGTAAAAGCAAGGGTAAGGGTAAGGGTAAGGGTAAGGGTAAGGGAAAGGGTAAGGTTAAGGGTAAGGGTAAGGGTAAGGGTAAGCTTAAGGGTAAGGGTAAGGGTAAGCTTAAGGGTAAAAGCAAGGGTAAGGGTAAGGGTAAGGGTAAGGGTGAGGGTAAAGGTAAGGGTAAGCCTAAGGGTAAAAGCAAGGGTAAGGGTAAGGGTAAGGGTAAGGGTAAGGGTAAGGGTAAGGGTAAGGGTAAGGGTAAGGGTAAGGGTAAGGGTAAGGGTAAGGGTAAGGGTAAGGGTAAGGGTAAGGGTAAGCTTAAGGGTAAAAGCAAGGGTAAGGGTAAGGGTAAGGGTAAGGGTAAGGTTAAGGGTAAGGGTAAGGGTAAGGGTAAGGGTAAGCTTAAGGGTAAAAGCAAGGGTAAGGGTAAGGGTAAGGGTAAGGGTAAGGGTAAGGGTAAGGGTAAGGGTAAGGGTAAGGGTAAGGGTAAGGGTAAGGGTAAGCTTAAGGGTAAAAGCAAGGGTAAGGGTAAGGGTAAGGGTAAGGGTAAGGGTTAGGGTAAGGGTAAAGGTAAGGGTAAGCCTAAGGGTAAAAGCAAGGGTAAGGGTAAGGGTAAGGGTAAGGGTAAGGGTAAGGGTAAGGGTAAGGGTAAGGGTAAGGGTAAGAGTAAGGGTAAGGGTAAGGGTAAGCTTAAGGGTAAAAGCAAGGGTAAGGGTAAGGGTAAGGGTAAGGGTAAGCCTAAGGGTAAAAGCAAGGGTAAGGGTAAGGTTAAGGGTAAGGGTAAGGGTAAGCTTAAGGGTAAAAGCAAGGGTAAGGGTAAGGGTAAGGGTAAGGGTAAGGGTAAGCTGAAGGGTAAAAGCAAGGGTAAGGGTAAGGGTAAAAGCAAGGGTAAGGATAAGGGTAAGGGTAAGGGTAAGGGTGAGGGTAAGCCTAAGGGTAAGGGTAAGGTTAAGGGTAAGCTTTAGGGTAAAAGCAAGGGTAAGGGTAAGGGTAAGGGTAAGGGTAAGGGTAAGGGTAAGGGTAAGGGTAAGCTTAAGGGTAAAAGCAAGGGTAAGGGTGAGGGTAAGGGTAAGGGTAAAGGTAAGGGTAAGCCTAAGGGTAAAAGCAAGGGTAAGGGTAAGGGTAAGGGTAAAGGTAAGGGTAAGGGTAAGGGTAAGGGTAAGGGAAAGGGTAAGGGTAAGGGTAAGGGTAAGGGTAAGTGTGAGGGTAAGGGTAAGGGTAAGGGTAAGCTTAAGGGTAAAAGCAAGGGTAAGGGTAAGGGTAAGGGTAAGCCTTACCCTTACCCTTACCCTTACCCTTACCCTTGCTTTTACCCTTAAGCTTACCCTTACCCTTACCCTTACCCTTACCCTTACCCTTGCTTTTACCCTTAGGCTTACCCTTACCCTTACCCTTACCCTTACCCTTGCTTTTACCCTTAAGCTTATCCTTACCCTTACCCTTACCCTTACCCTTACCCTTACCCTTACCCTTACCCTTACCCTTACCCTTACCCTTACCCTTACCCTTACCCTTACCCTTGCTTTTACCCTTAGGCTTACCCTTACCTTTACCCTTACCCTTACCCTTACCCTTACCCTTACCCTTACCCTTACCCTTGCTTTTACCCTTAAGCTTACCCTTACCCTTACCCTTACCCTTACCCTTACCCTTACCCTTACCCTTACCCTTACCCTTACTTTTACCCTTAAGCTTACCCTTACCCTTACCCTTACCCTTACCCTTACCCTTACCCTTACCCTTACCCTTACCCTTACCCTTACCCTTACCCTTACCCTTACCCTTACCCTTACCCTTACCCTTGCTTTTACCCTTAAGCTTACCCTTACCCGTACCCTTACCCTTACCCTTAAGCTTACCCTTACCCTTACCCTTACCCTTACCCTTACCCTTACCCTTACCCTTACCCTTACCCTTACCCTTACCCTTACCCTTGCTTTTACCCTTAAGCTTACCCTTACCCTTACCCTTACCCTTGCTTTTACCCTTAAGCTTACCCTTACCCTTACCCTTACCCTTACCCTTAAGCTTACCCTTACCCTTACCCTTACCCTTACCCTTACCCTTACCCTTACCCTTACCCTTACCCTTACCCTTACCCTTGCTTTTACCCTTAAGCTTACCCTTACCCTTACCCTTACCCTTGCTTTTACCCTTAAGCTTACCCTTACCCTTACCCTTACCCTTACCCTTAAGCTTACCCTTACCCTTACCCTTACCCTTACCCTTAAGCTTACCCTTACCCTTACCCTTACCCTTACCCTTACCCTTGCTTTTACCCTTGAGCTTACCCTTACCCTTACCCTTACCCTCACCCTTAAGCTTACCCTTACCCTTACCCTTACCCTTACCCTTACCCATACCCTTACCCTTACCCTTACCCTTGCTTTTACCCTTAAGCTTACCCTTACCCTTACCCTTACCCTTACCCTTAAGCTTACCCTTACCCTTACCCTTACCCTTACCCTTACCCTTACCCTTACCCTTCCCTTACCCTAACCCTTACCCTTACCCTTACCCTTGCTTTTACCCTTAAGCTTACCCTTATCCTTACCCTTACCCTTACCCTTGCTTTTACCCTTGAGCTTACCCTTACCCTTACCCTTACCCTTACCCTTAAGCTTACCCTTACCCTTACCCTTACCCTTACCCTTACCCTTACCCTTACCCTTACCCTTACCCTTACCCTTACCCTTACCCTTGCTTTTACCCTTAAGCTTACCCTTACCCTTACCCTTACCCTTACCCTTACCCTTACCCTTACCCTTACCCTTACCCTTACCCTTACCCTTACCCTTACCCTTACCCTTACCCTTACCCTTACCCTTACCCTTACCCTTGCTTTTACCCTTAGGCTTACCCTTACCTTTACCCTTACCCTTACCCTTACCCTTACCCCTACCCTTACCCTTACCCTTACCCTTGCTTTTACCCTTAAGCTTACCCTTACCCTTACCCTTTCCCTTACCCTTACCCTTACCCTTGCTTTTACCTTTAAGCTTACCCTTACCCTTACCCTTACCCTTACCCTTACCCTTGCTTTTACCCTTAGGCTTACCCTTACCCTTACCCTTACCCTTACCCTTGCTTTTACCCTTAAGCTTACCCTTACCCTAACCCTTACCCTTACCCTTACCCTTACCCTTACCCTTACCCTTACCCTTACCCTTACCCTTACCCTTACCTTTACCCTTACCCTTACCCTTACCCTTACCCTTACCCTTACCCTTACCCTTACCCTTGCTTTTACCCTTAAGCTTACCTATACCCTTACCCTTACCCTTACCCTTACCCTTACCCTTACCCTCACCCTTGCTTTTACCCTTAAGCTTACCCTTACCCTTACCCTTACCCTTACCCTTACCCTTACCCTTACCCTTGCTTTTACCCTTAAGCTTACCCTTACCCTTACCCTTACCCTTACCCTTACCCTTGCTTTTACCCTTAGGCTTACCCTTACCCTTACCCTTACCCTTGCTTTTACCCTTAAGCTTACCCTTACCCTTACCCTTACCCTTAGGGTAAGCTTAAGGGTAAAAGCTGAAGTTACCCTTACCCTTACCCTTACCCTTACCCTTACCCTTACCCTTACTCTTACCCTTACCCTTACCCTAACCCTTACCCTTGCTTTTACCCTGAGGCTTACCCTTACCTTTACCCTTACCCTTACCCTTACCCTTACCCTTACCCTTACCCTTACCCTTACCCTTGCTTTTACCCTTAAGCTTACCCTTACCCTTACCCTTTCCCTTACCCTTACCCTTACCCTTGCTTTTACCTTTAAGCTTACCCTTACCCTTACCCTTACCCTTACCCTTACCCTTGCTTTTACCCTTAGGCTTACCCTTACCCTTACCCTTACCCTTACCCTTGCTTTTACCCTTAAGCTTACCCTTACCCTTACCCTTACCCTTACCCTTACCCTTACCCTTACCCTTACCCTTACCCTTACCCTTACCCTTACCCTTACCCTTACCCTTACCTTTACCCTTAACCTTACCCTTACCCTTACCCTTACCCTTACCCTTACCCTTACCCTTACCCTTACCCTTACCCTTACCCTTACCCTTGCTTTTACCCTTAAGCTTACCCTTACCCTTACCCTTACCCTTACCCTTTCCCTTACCCTTACCCTTACCCTTACCCTCACCCTTGCTTTTACCCTTAAGCTTACCCTTACCCTTACCCTTACCCTTACCCTTACCCTTACCCTTACCCTTACCCTTACCCTTACCCTTACCCTTACCCTTACCCTTACCCTTACCCTTACCCTTACCCTTACCCTTACCCTTGCTTTTACCCTTAAGCTTACCCTTACCCTTACCCTTACCCTTACCCTTAAGCTTACCCTTACCCTTACCCTTACCCTTACCCTTACCCTTACCCTTACCCTTACCCTTACCCTTACCCTTACCCTTACCCTTGCTTTTACCCTTAAGCTTACCCTTACCCTTACCCTTACCCTTGCTTTTACCCTTAAGCTTACCCTTACCCTTACCCTTACCCTTACCCTTAAGCTTACCCTTACCCTTACCCTTACCCTTACCCTTACCCTTACCCTTACCCTTACCCTTACCCTTACCCTTACCCTTACCCTTGCTTTTACCCTTAAGCTTACCCTTACCCTTACCCTTACCCTTGCTTTTACCCTTAAGCTTACCCTTACCCTTACCCTTACCCTTACCCTTAAGCTTACCCTTACCCTTACCCTTACCCTTACCCTTAAGCTTACCCTTACCCTTACCCTTACCCTTACCCTTACCCTTGCTTTTACCCTTGAGCTTACCCTTACCCTTACCCTTACCCTTACCCTTAAGCTTACCCTTACCCTTACCCTTACCCTTACCCTTACCCATACCCTTACCCTTACCCTTACCCTTGCTTTTACCCTTAAGCTTACCCTTACCCTTACCCTTACCCTTACCCTTAAGCTTACCCTTACCCTTACCCTTACCCTTACCCTTACCCTTACCCTTACCCTTCCCTTACCCTTACCCTTACCCTTACCCTTACCCTTACCCTTGCTTTTACCCTTAAGCTTACCCTTATCCTTACCCTTACCCTTACCCTTGCTTTTACCCTTGAGCTTACCCTTACCCTTACCCTTACCCTTACCCTTAAGCTTACCCTTACCCTTACCCTTACCCTTACCCTTACCCTTACCCTTACCCTTACCCTTACCCTTACCCTTACCCTTACCCTTGCTTTTACCCTTAAGCTTACCCTTACCCTTACCCTTACCCTTACCCTTACCCTTACCCTTACCCTTACCCTTACCCTTACCCTTACCCTTACCCTTACCCTTACCCTTACCCTTACCCTTACCCTTACCCTTACCCTTACCCTTGCTTTTACCCTTAGGCTTACCCTTACCTTTACCCTTACCCTTACCCTTACCCTTACCCCTACCCTTACCCTTACCCTTACCCTTGCTTTTACCCTTAAGCTTACCCTTACCCTTACCCTTTCCCTTACCCTTACCCTTACCCTTGCTTTTACCTTTAAGCTTACCCTTACCCTTACCCTTACCCTTACCCTTACCCTTGCTTTTACCCTTAGGCTTACCCTTACCCTTACCCTTACCCTTACCCTTGATTTTACCCTTAAGCTTACCCTTACCCTAACCCTTACCCTTACCCTTACCCTTACCCTTACCCTTACCCTTACCCTTACCCTTACCCTTACCCTTACCTTTACCCTTACCCTTACCCTTACCCTTACCCTTACCCTTACCCTTACCCTTACCCTTGCTTTTACCCTTAAGCTTACCTATACCCTTACCCTTACCCTTACCCTTACCCTTACCCTTACCCTCACCCTTGCTTTTACCCTTAAGCTTACCCTTACCCTTACCCTTACCCTTACCCTTACCCTTACCCTTACCCTTGCTTTTACCCTTAAGCTTACCCTTACCCTTACCCTTACCCTTACCCTTACCCTTGCTTTTACCCTTAGGCTTACCCTTACCCTTACCCTTACCCTTGCTTTTACCCTTAAGCTTACCCTTACCCTTACCCTTACCCTTAGGGTAAGCTTAAGGGTAAAAGCTTAAGTTACCCTTACCCTTTCCCTTACCCTTACCCTTACCCTTACCCTTACTCTTACCCTTACCCTTACCCTAACCCTTACCCTTGCTTTTACCCTGAGGCTTACCCTTACCTTTACCCTTACCCTTACCCTTACCCTTACCCTTACCCTTACCCTTACCCTTACCCTTGCTTTTACCCTTAAGCTTACCCTTACCCTTACCCTTTCCCTTACCCTTACCCTTACCCTTGCTTTTACCTTTAAGCTTACCCTTACCCTTACCCTTACCCTTACCCTTACCCTTGCTTTTACCCTTAGGCTTACCCTTACCCTTACCCTTACCCTTACCCTTGCTTTTACCCTTAAGCTTACCCTTACCCTTACCCTTACCCTTACCCTTACCCTTACCCTTACCCTTACCCTTACCCTTACCCTTACCCTTACCCTTACCTTTACCCTTAACCTTACCCTTACCCTTACCCTTACCCTTACCCTTACCCTTACCCTTACCCTTACCCTTACCCTTACCCTTACCCTTACCCTTACCCTTGCTTTTACCCTTAAGCTTACCCTTACCCTTACCCTTACCCTTACCCTTTCCCTTACCCTTACCCTTACCCTTACCCTCACCCTTGCTTTTACCCTTAAGCTTACCCTTACCCTTACCCTTACCCTTACCCTTACCCTTACCCTTGCTTTTACCCTTAAGCTTACCCTTACCCTTACCCTTACCCTTACCCTTACCCTTGCTTTTACCCTTAGGCTTACCCTTACCCTTACCCTTACCCTTACCCTTGCTTTTACCCTTAAGCTTACCCTTACCCTTACCCTTACCCTTACTCTTACCCTTACCCTTACCCTTACCCTTACCCTTGCTTTTACCCTTAGGCTTACCCTTACCTTTACCCTTACCCTTACCCTTACCCTTACCCTTACCCTTACCCTTACCCTTGCTTTTACCCTTAAGCTTACCCTTACCCTTACCCTTACCCTTACCCTTACCCTTACCCTTACCCCTACCCTTACCCTTACCCTTACCCTTGCTTTTACCCTTAAGCTTACCCTTACCCTTACCCTTACCCTTACCCTTACCCTTACCCTTACCCTTACCCTTACCCTTACCCTTACCCTTACCCTTACCCTTACCCTTACCCTTGCTTTTACCCTTAAGCTTACCCTTACCCTTACCCTTACCCTTACCCTTAAGCTTACCCTTACCCTTACCCTTACCCTTACCCTTACCCTTGCTTTTACCCTTAAGCTTACCCTTACCCTTACCCTTACCCTCACCCTAACCCTTACCCTTACCCTTGCTTTTACCCTTACCCTTATCCTTACCCTTAAGCTTACCCTTACCCTTACCCTTACCCTTACCCTTACCCTTACCCTTACCCTTACCCTTACCCTTACCCTTACCCTTACCCTTGCTTTTACCCTTAAGCTTACCCTTACCCTTACCCTTACCCTTACCCTTACCCTTACCCTTGCTTTTACCCTTAGGCTTACCCTTACCTTTACCCTTACCCTTACCCTTACCCTTACTCTTACCCTTACCCTTACCCTTACCCTTACCCTTACCCTTACCCTTACCCTTACCCTTACCCTTACCCTCACCCTTGCTTTTACCCTTAAGTTTACCCTTACCCTTACCCTTACCCTTACCCTTACCCTTACCCTTACCCTTACCCTTACCCTTACCCTTACCCTTACCCTTACCCTTACCCTTACCCTTACCCTTGCTTTTACCCTTAAGCTTACCCTTACCCTCACCCTTTCCCTTACCCTTACCCTTACCCTTACCCTTACCCTTACCCTTACCCTTGCTTTTACCCTTAGGCTTACCCTTACCTTTACCCTTACCCTTACCCTTACCCTTACCCTTACCCTTACCCTTGCTTTTACCCTTAAGCTTACCCTTACCCTTACCCTTACCCTTACCCTTACCCTTACCCTTGCTTTTACCCTTAAGCTTACCCTTACCCTTACCCTTACCCTTACCCTTACCCTTACCCTTGCTTTTACCCTTAGGCTTACCCTTACCCTTACCCTTACCCTTACCCTTAAGCTTACCCTTACCCTTACCCTTACCCTTACCCTTACCCTTACCCTTACCCTTACCCTTACCCTTACCCTTACCCTTGCTTTTACCCTTAAGCTTACCCTTACCCTTACCCTTACACTTACCCTTGCTTTTACCCTTAAGCTTACCCTTACCCTTACCCTTACACTTACCCTTACCCTTACCCTTACCCTTACCCTTACCCTTACCCTAACCCTTACCCTTACCCTTGCTTTTACCCTTAGGCTTACCCTTACCTTTACCCTTACCCTTACCCTTACCCTTAAGCTTACCCTTACCCTTACCCTTACCCTTACCCTTACCCTTACCCTTACCCTTACCCTTACCCTTACCCTTGCTTTTACCCTTAAGCTTACCCTTACCCTTACCCTTACACTTACCCTTACCCTTACCCTTACCCTTACCCTTACCCTTACCCTTACCCTTAACCTAACCCTTACCCTTACCCTTGCTTTTACCCTTAGGCTTACCCTTACCTTTACCCTTACCCTTACAATTACCCTTACCCTTACCCTTACCCTTACCCTTACCCTTGCTTTTACCCTTGAGCTTACCCTTACCCTTACCCTTACCCTTACCCTTACCCTTACCCTTACCCTTGCTTTTACCCTTAAGCTTACCCTTACCCTTACCCTTACCCTTACCCTCACCCTTACCCTTACCCTTACCCTTGCTTTTACCCTTAAGCTTACCCTTACCCTTACCCTTACCCTTACCCTTACCCTTACCCTTACCCTTACCCTTACCCTTACCCTTACCCTTACCCTTGCTTTTACCCTTAAGCTTACCCTTACCCTTACCCTTACCCTTACCCTTACCCTTACCCTTACCCTTACCCTTACCCTTACCCTTACCCTTACCCTTACCCTTACCCTTACCCTTACCCTTACCCTTACCCTTACCCTTACCCTTACCCTTGCTTTTACCCTTAGGCTTACCCTTACCTTTACCCTTACCCTTACCCTTACCCTTACCCTTACCCTTACCCTTACCCTTGCTTTTACCCTTAAGCTTACCCTTACCCTTACCCTTACCCTTACCCTTACCCTTACCCTTACCCTTACCCTTACCCTTACCCTTACCCTTACTTTTACCCTTAAGCTTACCCTTACCCTTACCCTTACCCTTACCCTTACCCTTACCCTTACCCTTACCCTTACCCTTACCCTTACCCTTGCTTTTACCCTTAAGCTTACCCTTACCCTTACCCTTACCCTTACCCTTAAGCTTACCCTTACCCTTACCCTTACCCTTACCCTTACCCTTACCCTTACCCTTACCCTTGCTTTTACCCTTAAGCTTACCCTTACCCTTACCCTTACCCTTACCCTTACCCTTGCTTTTACTCTTAAGCTTACCCTTACCCTTACCCTTACCCTTACCCTTAAGCTTACCCTTACCCTTACCCTTACCCTTACCCTTACCCTTACCCTTACCCTTACCCTTACCCTTACCCTTACCCTTACCCTTGCTTTTACCCTTAAGCTTACCCTTACCCTTACCCTTACCCTTACCCTTAAGCTTACCCTTACCCTTACCCTTACCCTTACCCTTACCCTTGCTTTTACCCTTAAGCTTACCCTTACCCTTACCCTTACCCTTACCCTTAAGCTTACCCTTACCCTAACCCTTACCCTTACCCTTACCCTTACCCTTACCCTTACCCTTGCTTTTACCCTTAAGCTTACCCTTACCCTTACCCTTACCCTTACCCTTAAGCTTACCCTTACCCTTACCCTTACCCTTACCCTTACCCTTACCCTTACCCTTACCCTTACCCTTACCCTTGCTTTTACCCTTAAGCTTACCCTTACCCTTACCCTTACCCTTACCCTTGCTTTTACCCTTGAGCTTACCCTTACCCTTACCCTTTTCCTTACCCTTAAGCTTAACCTTACCCTTACCCTCACCCTTACCCTTACCCTTACCCTTACCCTTACCCTTACCCTTGCTTTTACCCTTAAGCTTACCCTTACCCTTACCCTTACCCTTACCCTTACCCTTACCCTTACACTTACCCTTACCCTTACCCTTACCCTTACCCTTGCATTTACCCTTAGGCTTACCCTTACCTTTACCCTTACCCTTACCCTTACCCTTACCCTTACCCTTACCCTTACCCTTACCCTTACCCTTACCCTTACCCTTACCCTTGCTTTTACCCTTAAGTTTACCCTTACCCTTACCCTTACCCTTACCCTTACCCTCACCCTTACCCTTGCTTTTACCCTAAAGCTTACCCTTACCCTTACCCTTACCCTTACCCTTACCCTTACCCTTACCCTTACCCTTACCCTTACCCTTACCCTTGCTTTTACCCTTAAGCTTACCCTTACCCTTACCCTTACCCTTACCCTTACCCTTACCATTACCCTTACCCTTACCCTTACCCTTGCTTTTACCCTTAAGCTTACCCTTACCCTTACCCTTACCCTTACCCTTACCCTTACCCTTACCCTTACCCTTACCCTTACCCTTACCCTTGCATTTACCCTTAGGCTTACCCTTACCTTTACCCTTACCCTTACCCTTACCCTTACCCTTACCCTTACCCTTACCCTTGCTTTTACCCTTAAGCTTACCCTTACCCTTACCCTTACCCTTACCCTTACCCTTACCCTTACCCTTACCCTTACCCTTACCCTTGCTTTTACCCTTAGGCTTACCCTTACCTTTACCCTTACCCTTACCCTTACCCTTACCCTTACCCTTACACTTACCCTTACCTTTGCTTTTACCCTTAAGCTTACCCTTACCCTTACCCTTACCCTTTCCCTTACCCTTACCCTTACCCTTGCTTTTACCTTTAAGCTTACCCTTACCCTTACCCTTACCCTTACCCTTACCCTTGCTTTTACCCTTAGGCTTACCCTTACCCTTACCCTTACCCTTACCCTTGCTTTTACCCTTAAGCTTACCCTTACCCTTACCCTTACCCTTACCCTTACCCTTACCCTTACCCTTACCCTTACCCTTACCCTTACCCTTACCCTTACCCTTACCCTTACCCTTACCCTTACCTTTACCCTTACCCTTACCCTTACCCTTACCCTTACCCTTACCCTTACCCTTACCCTTACCCTTACCCTTACCCTTGCTTTTACCCTTAAGCTTACCCTTACCCTTACCCTTACCCTTACCCTTACCCTTACCCTTACCCTTACCCCCACCCTTGCTTTTACCCTTAAGCTTACCCTTACCCTTACCCTCACTCTTACCCTTACCCTTACCCTTACCCTTGCTTTTACCCTTAAGCTTACCCTTACCCTTACCCTTACCCTTACCCTTGCTTTTACCCTTAGGCTTACCCTTACCCTTACCCTTACCCTTACCCTTACCCTTGCTTTTACCCTTAAGCTAACCCTTACCCTTACCCTTACCCTTACTCTTACCCTTACCCTTACCCTTACCCTTACCCTTACCCTTGCTTTTACCCTTAGGCTTACCCTTACCTTTACCCTTACCCTTACCCTTACCCTTACCCTTACCCTTACCCTTACCCTTACCCTCGCTTTTACCCTTAAGCTTACCCTTACCCTTACCCTTACCCTTACCCTTACCCTTACCCTTACCCTTACCTTTACCCTTACCCTTACCCTTACCCTTACCCTTGCTTTTACCCTTAAGCTTACCCTTACCCTTACCCTTACCCTTACCCTTACCCTTACCCTCACCCTTACCCTTACCCTTACCCTTGCTTTTACCCTTATGCTTACCCTTACCCTTACCCTTACCCTTACCCTTAAGCTTACCCTTACCCTTACCCTTACCCTTACCCTTACCCTTACCCTTACCCTTACCCTTGCTTTTACCCTTAAGCTTACCCTTACCCTTACCCTTACCCTTACCCTTACCCTTGCTTTTACCCTTACCCTTATCCTTACCCTTAAGCTTACCCTTACCCTTACCCTTACCCTTACCCTTACCCATACCCTTACCCTTACCCTTACCCTTGCTTTTACCCTTAAGCTTACCCTTACCCTTACCCTTACCCTTACCCTTGCTTTTACCCTTAGGCTTACCCTTACCTTTACCCTTACCCTTACCCTTACCCTCACCCTTGCTTTTACCCTTAAGCTTACCCTTACCCTTACCCTTACCCTTATCCTTACCCTTACCCTTACCCTTACCCTTACCCTTACCCTTACCCTTACCCTTACCCTTACCCTTACCCTTACCCTTACCCTTACCCTTGCTTTTACCCTTAAGCTTACCCTTACCCTCACCCTTTCCCTTACCCTTACCCTTACCCTTACCCTTACCCTTACCCTTACCCTTGCTTTTACCCTTAGGCTTACCCTTACCTTTACCCTTACCCTTACCCTTACCCTTACCCTTACCCTTACCCTTGCTTTTACCCTTAAGCTTACCCTTACCCTTACCCTTACCCTTACCCTTACCCTTACCCTTGCTTTTACCCTTAAGCTTACCCTTACCCTTACCCTTACCCTTACCCTTACCCTTACCCTTGCTTTTACCCTTAGGCTTACCCTTACCCTTACCCTTACCCTTACCCTTAAGCTTACCCTTACCCTTACCCTTACCCTTACCCTTACCCTTACCCTTACCCTTACCCTTACCCTTACCCTTACCCTTACCCTTGCTTTTACCCTTAAGCTTACCCTTACCCTTACCCTTACACTTACCCTTGCTTTTACCCTTAAGCTTACCCTTACCCTTACCCTTACACTTACCCTTACCCTTACCCTTACCCTTACCCTTACCCTTACCCTAACCCTTACCCTTACCCTTGCTTTTACCCTTAGGCTTACCCTTACCTTTACCCTTACCCTTACCCTTACCCTTAAGCTTACCCTTACCCTTACCCTTACCCTTACCCTTACCCTTACCCTTACCCTTACCCTTACCCTTACCCTTACCCTTGCTTTTACCCTTAAGCTTACCCTTACCCTTACCCTTACACTTACCCTTACCCTTACCCTTACCCTTACCCTTACCCTTACCCTTACCCTTAACCTAACCCTTACCCTTACCCTTGCTTTTACCCTTAGGCTTACCCTTACCTTTACCCTTACCCTTACAATTACCCTTACCCTTACCCTTACCCTTACCCTTAACCTTGCTTTTACCCTTAAGCTTACCCTTACCCTTACCCTTACCCTTACCCTTACCCTTACCCTTACCCTTGCTTTTACCCTTAAGCTTACCCTTACCCTTACCCTTACCCTTACCCTCACCCTTACCCTTACCCTTACCCTTGCTTTTACCCTTAAGCTTACCCTTACCCTTACCCTTACCCTTACCCTTACCCTTACCCTTACCCTTACCCTTACCCTTAACCTTACCCTTGCTTTTACCCTTAAGCTTACCCTTACCCTTACCCTTACCCTTACCCTTACCCTTACCCTTACCCTTACCCTTACCCTTACCCTTACCCTTACCCTTACCCTTACCCTTACCCTTACCCTTACCCTTACCCTTACCCTTACCCTTACCCTTGCTTTTACCCTTAGGCTTACCCTTACCTTTACCCTTACCCTTACCCTTACCCTTACCCTTACCCTTACCCTTACCCTTGCTTTTACCCTTAAGCTTACCCTTACCCTTACCCTTACCCTTACCCTTACCCTTACCCTTACCCTTACCCTTACCCTTACCCTTACCCTTACTTTTACCCTTAAGCTTACCCTTACCCTTACCCTTACCCTTACCCTTACCCTTACCCTTACCCTTACCCTTACCCTTACCCTTACCCTTACCCTTGCTTTTACCCTTAAGCTTACCCTTACCCTTACCCTTACCCTTACCCTTAAGCTTACCCTTACCCTTACCCTTACCCTTACCCTTACCCTTACCCTTACCCTTACCCTTGCTTTTACCCTTAAGCTTACCCTTACCCTTACCCTTACCCTTACCCTTACCCTTGCTTTTACTCTTAAGCTTACCCTTACCCTTACCCTTACCCTTACCCTTAAGCTTACCCTTACCCTTACCCTTACCCTTACCCTTACCCTTACCCTTACCCTTACCCTTACCCTTACCCTTACCCTTACCCTTACCCTTGCTTTTACCCTTAAGCTTACCCTTACCCTTACCCTTACCCTTACCCTTAAGCTTACCCTTACCCTTACCCTTACCCTTACCCTTACCCTTGCTTTTACCCTTAAGCTTACCCTTACCCTTACCCTTACCCTTACCCTTAAGCTTACCCTTACCCTAACCCTTACCCTTACCCTTACCCTTACCCTTACCCTTACCCTTGCTTTTACCCTTAAGCTTACCCTTACCCTTACCCTTACCCTTACCCTCAAGCTTACCCTTACCCTTACCCTTACCCTTACCCTTACCCTTACCCTTACCCTTACCCTTACCCTTACCCTTACCCTTACCCTTACCCTTGCTTTTACCCTTAAGCTTACCCTTACCCTTACCCTTACCCTTACCCTTGCTTTTACCCTTGAGCTTACCCTTACCCTTACCCTTTTCCTTACCCTTAAGCTTAACCTTACCCTTACCCTCACCCTTACCCTTACCCTTACCCTTACCCTTACCCTTACCCTTGCTTTTACCCTTAAGCTTACCCTTACCCTTACCCTTACCCTTACCCTTACCCTTACCCTTACACTTACCCTTACCCTTACCCTTACCCTTACCCTTACCCTTGCATTTACCCTTAGGCTTACCCTTACCTTTACCCTTACCCTTACCCTTACCCTTACCCTTACCCTTACCCTTACCCTTACCCTTACCCTTACCCTTGCTTTTACCCTTAAGTTTACCCTTACCCTTACCCTTACCCTTACCCTTACCCTTACCCTTACCCTTACCCTTACCCTTACCCTTGCTTTTACCCTAAAGCTTACCCTTACCCTTACCCTTACCCTTACCCTTACCCTTACCCTTACCCTTACCCTTACCCTTACCCTTACCCTTGCTTTTACCCTTAAGCTTACCCTTACCCTTACCCTTACCCTTACCCTTACCCTTACCCTTACCCTTACCCTTACCCTTACCCTTGCTTTTACCCTTAAGCTTACCCTTACCCTTACCCTTACCCTTACCCTTACCCTTACCCTTACCCTTACCCTTACCCTTACCCTTGCATTTACCCTTAGGCTTACCCTTACCTTTACCCTTACCCTTACCCTTACCCTTACCCTTACCCTTACCCTTACCCTTACCCTTGCTTTTACCCTTAAGCTTACCCTTACCCTTACCCTTACCCTTACCCTTACCCTTACCCTTACCCTTACCCTTACCCTTACCCTTGCTTTTACCCTTAGGCTTACCCTTACCTTTACCCTTACCCTTACCCTTACCCTTACCCTTACCCTTACACTTACCCTTACCTTTGCTTTTACCCTTAAGCTTACCCTTACCCTTACCCTTTCCCTTACCCTTACCCTTACCCTTGCTTTTACCTTTAAGCTTACCCTTACCCTTACCCTTACCCTTACCCTTACCCTTGCTTTTACCCTTAGGCTTACCCTTACCCTTACCCTTACCCTTACCCTTACCCTTGCTTTTACCCTTAAGCTTACCCTTACCCTTACCCTTACCCTTACCCTTACCCTTACCCTTACCCTTACCTTTACCCTTACCCTTACCCTTACCCTTACCCTTACCCTTACCCTTACCCTTACCCTTACCCTTACCCTTGCTTTTACCCTTAAGCTTACCCTTACCCTTACCCTTACCCTTACCCTTACCCTTACCCTTACCCTCACCCTTGCTTTTACCCTTAGCTTACCCTTACCCTTACCCTTACTCTTACCCTTACCCTTACCCTCACCCTTGCTTTTACCCTTAAGCTTACCCTTACCCTTACCCTTACCCTTACCCTTGCTTTTACCCTTAGGCTTACCCTTACCCTTACCCTTACCCTTACCCTTACCCTTGCTTTTACCCTTAAGCTAACCCTTACCCTTACCCTTACCCTTACTCTTACCCTTACCCTTACCCTTACCCTTACCCTTACCCTTACCCTTGCTTTTACCCTTAGGCTTACCCTTACCTTTACCCTTACCCTTACCCTTACCCTTACCCTTACCCTTACCCTTACCCTTACCCTCGCTTTTACCCTTAAGCTTACCCTTACCCTTACCCTTACCCTTACCCTTACCCTTACCCTTACCCTTACCTTTACCCTTACCCTTTCCCTTACCCTTACCCTTGCTTTTACCCTTAAGCTTACCCTTACCCTTACCCTTACCCTTACCCTTACCCTTACCCTCACCCTTACCCTTACCCTTACCCTTGCTTTTACCCTTATGCTTACCCTTACCCTTACCCTTACCCTTACCCTTAAGCTTACCCTTACCCTTACCCTTACCCTTACCCTTACCCTTACCCTTACCCTTACCCTTGCTTTTACCCTTAAGCTTACCCTTACCCTTACCCTTACCCTTACCCTTGCTTTTACCCTTACCCTTATCCTTACCCTTAAGCTTACCCTTACCCTTACCCTTACCCTTACCCTTACCCATACCCTTACCCTTACCCTCACCCTTGCTTTTACCCTTAAGCTTACCCTTACCCTTACCCTTACCCTTACCCTTGCTTTTACCCTTAGGCTTACCCTTACCTTTACCCTTACCCTTACCCTTACCCTCACCCTTGCTTTTACCCTTAAGCTTACCCTTAACCTTACCCTTACCCTTACCCTTACCCTTACCCTTACCCTTACCCTCACCCTTGCTTTTACCCTTAAGCTTACCCTTACCCTTACCCTTACCCTTACCCTTACCCTTACCCTTACCCTTACCCTTACCCTTACCCTTACCCTCACCCTTACCCTTACCCTTACCCTTACCCTTACCCTTACCCTTACCCTTACCCTTACCCTTACCCTTACCCTTACCCTTACCCTTACCCTTACCCTTACCCTTGCTTTTACCCTTTAGCTTACCCTTACCCTTACCCTTACCCTTACCCTTACCCTTACCCTTACCCTTACCCTTGCTTTTACCCTTAGGCTTACCCTTACCTTTACCCTTACCCTTACCCTTACCCTTACCCTTACCCTTACCCTTGCTTTTACCCTTAAGCTTACCCTTACCCTTACCCTTACCCTTACCCTTACCCTTACCCTTACCCTTGCTTTTACCCTTAAGCTTACCCTTACCCTTACCCTTACCCTTACCCTTACCCTTACCCTTACCCTTGCTTTTACCCTTGGGCTTACCCTTACCCTTACCCTTACCCTTACCCTTAAGCTTACCCTTACCCTTACCCTTACCCTTACCCTTACCCTTACCCTTACCCTTACCCTTACCCTTACCCTTACCCTTACCCTTACCCTTACCCTTACCCTTACCCTTACCCTTACCCTTACCCTTACCCTTGCTTTTACCCTTAAGCTTACCCTTACCCTTACCCTTACACTTACCCTTACCCTTACCCTTACCCTTACCCTTACCCTTACCCTTACCCTTACCCTTACCCTTACCCTAACCCTTACCCTTACCCTTGCTTTTACCCTTAGGCTTACCCTTACCTTTACCCTTACCCTTACCCTTACCCTTAAGCTTACCCTTACCCTTACCCTTACCCTTACCCTTACCCTTACCCTTACCCTTACCCTTACCCTTACCCTTACCCTTACCCTTACCCTTACCCTTACCCTTACCCTTACCCTTACCCTTACCCTTACCCTTGCTTTTACCCTTAAGCTTACCCTTACCCTTACCCTTACACTTACCCTTACCCTTACCCTTACCCTTACCCTTACCCTTACCCTTACCCTAACCCTTACCCTTACCCTTGCTTTTACCCTTAGGCTTACCCTTACCTTTACCCTTACCCTTACCCTTACCCTTACCCTTACCCTTACCCTTACCCTTACCCTTACCCTTACCCTTACCCTTACCCTTACCCTTACCCTAACCCTTACCCTTACCCTTGCTTTTACCCTTAAGCTTACCCTTACCCTTACCCTTACCCTTACCCTTACCCTTGCTTTTACCCTTAAGCTTACCCTTACCCTTACCCTTACCCTTACCCTCACCCTTACCCTTACCCTTACCCTTGCTTTTACCCTTAAGCTTACCCTTACCCTTACCCTTACCCTTACCCTTACCCTTACCCTTACCCTTACCCTTACCCTTACCCTTGCTTTTACCCTTAAGCTTACCCTTACCCTTACCCTTACCCTTACCCTTACCCTTACCCTTACCCTTACCCTTACCCTTACCCTTACCCTTACCCTTACCCTTACCCTTACCCTTACCCTTACCCTTACCCTCACCCTTACCCTTGCTTTTACCCTTAGGCTTGCCCTTACCTTTACCCTTACCCTTACCCTTACCCTTGCTTTAACCCTTAAGCTTACCCTTACCCTCACCCTTACCCTTACCCTTACCCTTGCTTTTACCCTTAAGCTTACCCTTACCCTTACCCTTACCCTTACCCTTGTTTTACCCTTAGGCTTACCCTTACCCTTACCCTTACCCTTACCCTTGCTTTTACCCTTAAGCTTACCCTTACCCTTACCCTTACCCTTACCCTTACCCTTACCCTTACCCTTACCCTTACCCTTACCTTTACCCTTACCCTTGCTTTTACCCTTAGGCTTACCCTAACCTTTACCCTTACCCTTACCCTAACCCTTACCCTTACCCTTACCCTTACCCTTACCCTTACCCTTACCCTTACCCTTGCTTTTACCCTTAAGCTTACCCTTACCCTTACCCTTACCCTTATCCTTACCCTTACCCTTACCCTTGCTTTTACCCTTAAGCTTACCCTTACCCTTACCCTTACCCTTACCCTTACCCTCACCCTTACCCTTACCCTTACCCTTGCTTATACCCTTAAGCTTACCCTTACCCTTACCCTTACCCTTACCCTTACCCTTACCCTTACCCTTACCCTTACCCTTACCCTTACCCTTGCTTTTACCCTTAGGCTTACCCTTACCTTTACCCTTACCCTTACCCTTACCCTTGCTTTTACCCTCAAGCTTACCCTTACCCTTACCCTTACCCTTACCCTTACCCTATCCCTTACCCTTGCTTTTACCCTTAAGCTTACCCTTACCCTTACCCTTACCCTTACCCTTACCCTTACCCTTACCCTTAACCTTTCCCTTACCCTTACCCTTGCTTTTACCCTTAAGCTTACCCTTACCCTTACCCTTACCCTTACCTTTACCCTTACCCTTACCCTTACCCTTACCCTTGCTTTTACCCTTAAGCTTACCCTTACCCTTACCCTTACCCTTACCCTTACCCTTACCCTTACCCTTACCCTTACCCTTACCCTTACCCTTACCCTTACCCTTACCCTTGCTTTTACCCTAAGGCTTACCCTTACCTTTACCCTTACCCTTACCCTTACCCTTGCTTTTACCCTTAAGCTTACACTTACCCTTACCCTTACCCTTACCCTTACCCTTACCCTTGCTTTTACCCTTAAGCTTACCCTTACCCTTACCCTTACCCTTACCCTTACCCTTACCCTTACCCTTACCCTTACCCTTGCTTTTACCCTTACCCTTACCCTTGCTTTTACCCTTAGGCTTACCCTTACCCTTACCCTTACCCTTACCCTTACCCTTACCCTTACCCTTGCTTTTACCCTTAAGCTTACCCTTACCCTTACCCTTACCCTTACCCTTACCCTTACCCTTACCCTTACCATTACCCTCACCCTTACCCTTGCTTTTACCCTTAAGCTTACCCTTACCCTTACCCTTACCCTTACCCTTACCCTTACCCTTACCCTTACCCTTACCCTTACCCTTACCCTTACCCTTACCCTTACCCTTGCTTTTACCCTTAAGCTTACCCTTACCCTTACCCTTACCCTTACCCTTACCCTTACCCTTACCCTTACCCTTACCCTTACCCTTACCCTTACCCTTGCTTTTACCCTTAAGCTTACCCTTACCCTTACCCTCACCCTTACCCTTACCCTTACCCTTACCCTTACCCTTACCCTTACCCTTACCCAAACCCTTACCCTTACCCATACCCTTGCTTTTACCCTTAGGCTTACCCTTACCTTTACCCTTACCCTTACCCTTACCCTTACCCTTACCCTTACCCTTACCCTTACCCTTACCCTTACCCATGCTTTTACCCTTAAGCTTACCCTTACCCTTACCCTTACCCTTACCCTTACCCTTACCCTTGCTTTTACCCTTAAGCTTACCCTTACCCTTACCCTTACCCTTACCCTTACCCTTGCTTTTACCCTTAGGCTTACCCTTACCCTTACCCTTACCCTTACCCTTACCCTTACCCTTACCCTTACCCTTACCCTCACCCTTACCCTTACCCTCACCCTTACCCTTACCCTTACCCTCACCCTTGCTTTTACCCTTAAGCTTACCCTTACCCTTACCCTTACCCTTACCCTTACCCTTACCCTTACCCTTACCCTTACCCTTACCCTTACCCTTACCCTTACCCTTACCCTTACCCTTACCCTTGCTTTTACCCTTAGGCTTACCCTTACCTTTACCCTTACCCTTACCCTTACCCTTACCCTTACCCTTACCCTTACCCTTACCCTTAAGCTTACCCTTACCCTTACCCTTACCCTTACCCTTGCTTTCACCCTTAAGCTTACCCTTACCCTTACCCTTACCCTTACCCTTACCCTTACCCTTACCCTTACCCTCACCCTTACCCTTACCCTTACCCTTACCCTTACCCTTACCCTTACCCTTGCTTTTACCCTTAAGCTTACCCTTACCCTTACCCTTACCCTTACCCTTACCCTTACCCTTACCCTTGCTTTTACCCTTAAGCTTACCCTTACCCTTACCCTTACCCTTACCCTTACCCTTACCCTTACCCTTACCCTTACCCTTACCCTTACCTTTACCCTTACCCTTGCTTTTACCCTTAGGCTTACCCTAACCTTTACCCTTACCCTTACCCTAACCCTTACCCTTACCCTTACCCTTACCCTTACCCTTACCCTTACCCTTACCCTTGCTTTTACCCTTAAGCTTACCCTTACCCTTACCCTTACCCTTATCCTTACCCTTACCCTTACCCTTGCTTTTACCCTTAAGCTTACCCTTACCCTTACCCTTACCCTTACCCTCACCCTTACCCTTACCCTTACCCTTGCTTATACCCTTAAGCTTACCCTTACCCTTACCCTTACCCTTACCCTTACCCTTACCCTTACCCTTACCCTTACCCTTAACCTTGCTTTTACCCTTAGGCTTACCCTTACCTTTACCCTTACCCTTACCCTTACCCTTACCCTTACCCTTACCCTTGCTTTTACCCTTAAGCTTACCCTTACCCTTACCCTTACACTTACCCTTACCCTTACCCTTACCCTTACCCTTACCCTTACCCTAACCCTTACCCTTACCCTTGCTTTTACCCTTAGGCTTACCCTTACCTTTACCCTTACCCTTACCCTTACCCTTACCCTTACCCTTACCCTTACCCTTACCCTTACCCTTAACCTTACCCTTACCCTTACCCTTACCCTAACCCTTACCCTTACCCTTGCTTTTACCCTTAAGCTTACCCTTACCCTTACCCTTACCCTTACCCTTACCCTTGCTTTTACCCTTAAGCTTACCCTTACCCTTACCCTAACCCTTACCCTCACCCTTACCCTTACCCTTACCCTTGCTTTTACCCTTAAGCTTACCCTTACCCTTACCCTTACCCTTACCCTTACCCTTACCCTTACCCTTACCCTTACCCTTACCCTTGCTTTTACCCTTAAGCTTACCCTTACCCTTACCCTTACCCTTACCCTTACCCTTACCCTTACCCTTACCCTTACCCTTACCCTTACCCTTACCCTTACCCTTACCCTTACCCTTACCCTTACCCTCACCCTTACCCTTGCTTTTACCCTTAGGCTTGCCCTTACCTTTACCCTTACCCTTACCCTTACCCTTGCTTTAACCCTTAAGCTTACCCTTACCCTCACCCTTACCCTTACCCTTACCCTTGCTTTTACCCTTAAGCTTACCCTTACCCTTACCCTTACCCTTTCCCTTGTTTTACCCTTAGGCTTACCCTTACCCTTACCCTTACCCTTACCCTTGCTTTTACCCTTAAGCTTACCCTTACCCTTACCCTTACCCTTACCCTTACCCTTACCCTTACCCTTACCCTTACCCTTACCTTTACCCTTACCCTTGCTTTTACCCTTAGGCTTACCCTAACCTTTACCCTTACCCTTACCCTAACCCTTACCCTTACCCTTACCCTTACCCTTACCCTTACCCTTACCCTTACCCTTGCTTTTACCCTTAAGCTTACCCTTACCCTTACCCTTACCCTTATCCTTACCCTTACCCTTACCCTTGCTTTTACCCTTAAGCTTACCCTTACCCTTACCCTTACCCTTACCCTTACCCTCACCCTTACCCTTACCCTTACCCTTGCTTATACCCTTAAGCTTACCCTTACCCTTACCCTTACCCTTACCCTTACCCTTACCCTTACCCTTACCCTTACCCTTACCCTTACCCTTGCTTTTACCCTTAGGCTTACCCTTACCTTTACCCTTACCCTTACCCTTACCCTTGCTTTTACCCTCAAGCTTACCCTTACCCTTACCCTTACCCTTACCCTTACCCTTACCCTATCCCTTACCCTTGCTTTTACCCTTAAGCTTACCCTTACCCTTACCCTTACCCTTACCCTTACCCTTACCCTTACCCTTAACCTTTCCCTTACCCTTACCCTTGCTTTTACCCTTAAGCTTACCCTTACCCTTACCCTTACCCTTACCTTTACCCTTACCCTTACCCTTACCCTTACCCTTGCTTTTACCCTTAAGCTTACCCTTACCCTTACCCTTACCCTTACCCTTACCCTTACCCTTACCCTTACCCTTACCCTTACCCTTACCCTTACCCTTACCCTTACCCTTGCTTTTACCCTAAGGCTTACCCTTACCTTTACCCTTACCCTTACCCTTACCCTTGCTTTTACCCTTAAGCTTACACTTACCCTTACCCTTACCCTTACCCTTACCCTTACCCTTGCTTTTACCCTTAAGCTTACCCTTACCCTTACCCTTACCCTTACCCTTACCCTTACCCTTACCCTTACCCTTACCCTTGCTTTTACCCTTACCCTTACCCTTGCTTTTACCCTTAGGCTTACCCTTACCCTTACCCTTACCCTTACCCTTACCCTTACCCTTACCCTTGCTTTTACCCTTAAGCTTACCCTTACCCTTACCCTTACCCTTACCCTTACCCTTACCCTTACCCTTACCATTACCCTTACCCTTACCCTTGCTTTTACCCTTAAGCTTACCCTTACCCTTACCCTTACCCTTACCCTTACCCTTACCCTTACCCTTACCCTTACCCTTACCCTTACCCTTACCCTTACCCTTACCCTTACCCTTGCTTTTACCCTTAAGCTTACCCTTACCCTTACCCTTACCCTTACCCTTACCCTTACCCTTACCCTTACCCTTACCCTTACCCTTACCCTTACCCTTGCTTTTACCCTTAAGCTTACCCTTACCCTTACCCTCACCCTTACCCTTACCCTTACCCTTACCCTTACCCTTACCCTTACCCAAACCCTTACCCTTACCCATACCCTTGCTTTTACCCTTAGGCTTACCCTTACCTTTACCCTTACCCTTACCCTTACCCTTACCCTTACCCTTACCCTTACCCTTACCCTTACCCTTACCCTTGCTTTTACCCTTAAGCTTACCCTTACCCTTACCCTTACCCTTACCCTTACCCTTACCCTTGCTTTTACCCTTAAGCTTACCCTTACCCTTACCCTTACCCTTACCCTTACCCTTGCTTTTACCCTTAGGCTTACCCTTACCCTTACCCTTACCCTTACCCTTACCCTTACCCTTACCCTTACCCTCACCCTTACCCTTACCCTCACCCTTACCCTTACCCTTACCCTCACCCTTGCTTTTACCCTTAAGCTTACCCTTACCCTTACCCTTACCCTTACCCTTACCCTTACCCTTACCCTTACCCTTACCCTTACCCTTACCCTTACCCTTACCCTTACCCTTACCCTTACCCTTGCTTTTACCCTTAGGCTTACCCTTACCTTTACCCTTACCCTTACCCTTACCCTTACCCTTACCCTTACCCTTACCCTTACCCTTAAGCTTACCCTTACCCTTACCCTTACCCTTACCCTTGCTTTCACCCTTAAGCTTACCCTTACCCTTACCCTTACCCTTACCCTTACCCTTACCCTTACCCTTACCCTCACCCTTACCCTTACCCTTACCCTTACCCTTACCCTTACCCTTACCCTTGCTTTTACCCTTAAGCTTACCCTTACCCTTACCCTTACCCTTACCCTTACCCTTACCCTTACCCTTGCTTTTACCCTTAAGCTTACCCTTACCCTTACCCTTACCCTTACCCTTACCCTTACCCTTACCCTTACCCTTACCCTTACCTTTACCCTTACCCTTGCTTTTACCCTTAGGCTTACCCTAACCTTTACCCTTACCCTTACCCTAACCCTTACCCTTACCCTTACCCTTACCCTTACCCTTACCCTTACCCTTACCCTTGCTTTTACCCTTAAGCTTACCCTTACCCTTACCCTTACCCTTATCCTTACCCTTACCCTTACCCTTGCTTTTACCCTTAAGCTTACCCTTACCCTTACCCTTACCCTTACCCTCACCCTTACCCTTACCCTTACCCTTGCTTATACCCTTAAGCTTACCCTTACCCTTACCCTTACCCTTACCCTTACCCTTACCCTTACCCTTACCCTTACCCTTAACCTTGCTTTTACCCTTAGGCTTACCCTTACCTTTACCCTTACCCTTACCCTTACCCTTACCCTTACCCTTACCCTTGCTTTTACCCTCAAGCTTACCCTTACCCTTACCCTTACCCTTACCCTATCCCTTACCCTTGCTTTTACCCTTAAGCTTACCCTTACCCTTACCCTTACCCTTACCCTTACCCTTACCCTTACCCTTAACCTTACCCTTACCCTTACCCTTGCTTTTACCCTTAAGCTTACCCTTACCCTTACCCTTACCCTTACCCTTACCTTTACCCTTACCCTTACCCTTACCCTTACCCTTGCTTTTACCCTTAAGCTTACCCTTACCCTTACCCTTACCCTTACCCTTACCCTTACCCTTACCCTTACCCTTACCCTTACCCTTACCCTTACCCTTGCTTTTACCCTAAGGCTTACCCTTACCTTTACCCTTACCCTTACCCTTACCCTTGCTTTTACCCTTAAGCTTACACTTACCCTTACCCTTACCCTTACCCTTACCCTTACCCTTGCTTTTACCCTTAAGCTTACCCTTACCCTTACCCTTACCCTTACCCTTACCCTTACCCTTACCCTTACCCTTACCCTTGCTTTTACCCTTACCCTTACCCTTGCTTTTACCCTTAGGCTTACCCTTACCCTTACCCTTACCCTTACCCTTACCCTTACCCTTACCCTTGCTTTTACCCTTAAGCTTACCCTTACCCTTACCCTTACCCTTACCCTTACCCTTACCCTTACCATTACCCTTACCCTTACCCTTGCTTTTACCCTTAAGCTTACCCTTACCCTTACCCTTACCCTTACCCTTACCCTTACCCTTACCCTTACCCTTACCCTTACCCTTACCCTTACCCTTACCCTTCCCCTTACCCTTACCCTTACCCTTACCCTTGCTTTTACCCTTAAGCTTACCCTTACCCTTACCCTTACCCTTACCCTTACCCTTACCCTTACCCTTACCCTTACCCTTACCCTTACCCTTACCCTCACCCTTGCTTTTACCCTTAAGCTTACCCTTACCCTTACCCTCACCCTTACCCTTACCCTTACCCTTACCCTTACCCTTACCCTTACCCTTACCCTTACCCTTACCCTTACCCATACCCTTGCTTTTACCCTTAGGCTTACCCTTACCTTTACCCTTACCCTTACCCTTACCCTTACCCTTACCCTTACCCTTACCCTTACCCTTGCTTTTACCCTTACCCTTACCCTTACCCTTACCCTTACCCTTACCCTTACCCTCACCCTTACCCTTACCCTTACCCTTACCCTTACCCTTGCTTTTACCCTTAAGCTTACCCTTACCCTTACCCTTACCCTTACCCTTGCTTTTACCCTTAAGCTTACCCTTACCCTTACCCTTACCCTTACCCTTACCCTTACCCTTACCCTTACCCTTACCCTTACCCTTACCCTTACCCTTACTTACCCTTACCCTTACCCTTACCCTTACCCTTACCCTTACCCTTACCCTTACCCTTGCTTTTACCCTTAGGCTTACCCTTACCTTTACCCTTACCCTTACCCTTACCCTTACCCTTACCCTTACCCTTACCCTTACCCTTGCTTTTACACTTAAGCTTACCCTTACCCTTACCCTTACCCTTACCCTTACCCTTACCCTTGCTTTTACCCTTAAGCTTACCCTTACCCTTACCCTTACCCTTACCCTTACCCTTGCTTTTACCCTAAGGCTTACCCTTACCCTTACCCTTACCCTTACCCTTGCTTTTACCCTTAAGCTTACCCTTACACTTACCCTTACCCTTACCCTTACCCTTACCCTTACCCTTACCCTTACCCTTACCCTTACCCTTACCCTTACCCTTACCCTTGCTTTTACCCTTAGGCTTACCCTTACCTTTACCCTTACCCTTACCCTTACCCTTACCCTTACCCTTACCCTTACCCTTACCCTTACCCTTACCCTTACCCTTACCCTTACCCTTACCCTTGCTTTTACCCTTAAGCTTACCCTTACCCTTACCCTTACCCTTACCCTTACCCTTACCCTTGCTTTTACCCTAAAGCTTACCCTTACCCTTACCCTTACCCTTACCCTTACCCTTACCCTCACCCTTACCCTTAACCTTACCCTTGCTTATACCCTTAAGCTTACCCTTACCCTTACCCTTACCCTTACCCTTACCCTTACCCTTACCCTTACCCTTACCCTTACCCTTACCCTTACCCTTACCCTTACCCTTACCCTTACCCTTACCCTTGCTTTTACCCTTAGGCTTACCCTTACCTTTACCCTTACCCTTACCCTTACCCTTACCCTTACCCTTACCCTTACCCTTACCCTTACCCTTGCTTTTATCCTTAAGCTTACCCTTACCCTTACCCTTACCCTTACCCTTACCCTAACCCTTACCCTTGCTTTTACCCTTTAGCTTACCATTACCCTTACCCTTACCCTTACCCTTACCCTTACCATTACCCTTACCCTTACCCTTACCCTTACCCTTACCCTTACCCTTACCCTTACCCTTGCTTTTACCCTTAAGCTTACCCTTACCCTTACCCTTACCCTTACCCTTACCCTTACCCTTACCCTTACCCTGACCCTTACCCTTGCTTTTACCATTTAGCTTACCCTTACCCTTACCCTTACCCTTACCCTTACCCTTACCCTTGCTTTTACCCTTAGGCTTACCCTTACCTGTACCCTTACCCTTACCCTTACCCTTACCCTTACCCTTACCCTTACCCTTACCCTTACCCTTACCCTTACCCTTACCCTTGCTTTTACCCTTAAGCTTACCCTTACCCTTACCCTTACCCTTACCCTTACCCCTACCCTTGCTTTTACCCTTAAGCTTACCCTTACCCTTACCCTTACCCTTACCCTTACCCTTGCTTTTACCCTTAGGCTTACCCTTACCCTTACCCTTACCCTTACCCTTGCTTTTACCCTTAAGCTTACCCTCACCCTTACCCTTACTCTTACCCTTACCCTTACCCTTACCCTTACCCTTACCCTTACCCTTACCCTTACCCTTACCCTTGCTTTTACCCTTAGGCTTACCCTTACCTTTACCCTTACCCTAACCCTTACCCTTACCCTTACCCTTACCCTTACCCTTACCCTTGCTTTTACCCTTAAGCTTACCCTTACTCTTACCCTTACCCTTACCCTTACCCTTACCCTTACCCTTACCCTTACCCTTACCCTTACCCTTGCTTTTACCCTTAAGCTTACCCTTACCCTTACCCTTACCCTTACCCTTACCCTTACCCTTACCCTTACCCTTACCCTTACCCTTACCCTTACCCTTACCCTTACCCTTACCCTTACCCTTGCTTTTACCCTTAAGCTTACCCTTACCCTTACCCTTACCCTTACCCTTACCCTAACCCTTACCCTTGCTTTTACCCTTAAGCTTACCCTTACCCTTACCCTTACCCTTACCCTTACCCTTACCCTTACCCTTACCCTTGCTTTTACCCTTAAGCTTACCCTTACCCTTACCCTTACCCTTACCCTTACCCTTACCTTTACCCTTACCCTTACCCTTACCCTTACCCTTACCCTTGCTTTTACCCTTAAGCTTACCCTTACCCTTACCCTTACCCTTACCCTTACCCTTACCCTTACCCTTACCCTTGCTTTTACCCTTAGGCTTACCCTTACCTTTACCCTTACCCTTACCCTTACCCTTACATTTACCCTTACCCTTACCCTTACCCTTACCCTTACCCTTGCTTTTACCCTTAAGCTTACCCTTACCCTTACCCTTACCTTTACCCTTACCCTTACCCTTACCCTTACCCTTGCTTTTACCCTTAAGCTTACCCTTACCGTTACCCTTACCCTTACCCTTACCCTTGCTTTTACCCTTAGGCTTACCCTTACCCTTACCCTTACCCTTGCTTTTACCCTTAAGCTTACCCTTACCCTTACCTTTACTCTTACCCTTACCCTTACCCTTACCCTTACCCTTACCCTTACCCTTACCCTTACCCTTACCCTTACCCTTACCCTTGCTTTTACCCTTAGGCTTACCCTTACCTTTACCCTTACCCTAACCCTTACCCTTACCCTTACCCTTACCCTTACCCTTGCTTTTACCCTTAAGCTTACCCTTACCCTTACCCTTACCCTTACCCTTACCCTTACCCTTACCCTTGCTTTTACCCTTAAGCTTACCCTTACCCTTACCCTTACCCTTACCCTTACCCTTACCCTTACCCTTACCCTTACCCTTACCCTTACCCTTACCCTTACCCTTACCCTTACCCTTACCATTACCCTTACCCTTGCTTTTACCCTTAAGCTTACCCTTACCCTTACCCTTACCCTTACCCTTACCCTTACCCTTACCCTTACCCTTATCCTTGCTTTTACCCTTAGGCTTACCCTTACCTTTACCCTTACCCTTACCCTTACCCTTACCCTTACCCTTGCTTTTACCCTTAAGCTTACCCTTACCCTTACCCTTACCCTTACCCTTAAGCTTACCCTTACCCTTACCCTTACCCTTACCCTTACCCTTACCCTTACCCTTACCCTTACCCTTAACCTTACCCTTGCTTTTACCCTTAAGCTTACCCTTACCCTTACCCTTACCCTTACCCTTACCCTTGCTTTTACCCTTAAGCTTACCCTTACCCTTACCCTTACCCTTACCCTTAAGCTTTCCCTTACCCTTACCCTTACCCTTACCCTTACCCTTACCCTTACCCTTACCCTTACCCTTACCCTTACCCTTACCCTTACCCTTACCCTTACCCTTACCCTTACCCTTACCCTTACCCTTACCCTTACCCTTACCCTTGCTTTTACCCTTAAGCTTACCCTTACCCTTACCCTTACCCTTACCCTTAAGCTTACCCTTACCCTTACCCTTACCCTTACCCTCACCCTTACCCTTACCCTTGCTTTTACCCTTACCCTTACCCTTACCCTTACCCTTACCCTTACCCTTACCCTTACCCTTACCCTTACCCTTACCCTTACCCTTGCTTTTACCCTTAAGCTTACCCTTACCCTTACCCTTACCCTTACCCTTACCCTTACCCTTGCTTTTACCCTTAAGCTCACCCTTACCCTTACCCATACCCTTACCCTTACCCTTGCTTTTACCCTTAGGCTTACCCTTACCCTTACCCTTACCCTTACCCTTGCTTTTACCCTTAAGCTTACCCTCACCCTTACCCTTACTCTTACCCTTACCCTTACCCTTACCCTTACCCTTACCCTTACCCTTACCCTTACCCTTACCCTTGCTTTTACCCTTAAACTTACCCTTACCTTTACCCTTACCCTAACCCTTACCCTTACCCTTACCCTTACCCTTACCCTTACCCTTGCTTTTACCCTTAAGCTTACCCTTACTCTTACCCTTACCCTTACCCTTACCCTTACCCTTACCCTTACCCTTACCCTTACCCTTACCCTTGCTTTTACCCTTAAGCTCACCCTCACCCTTACCCTTGCCCTTACCCTTACCCTTACCCTTACCCTTACCCTTACCCTTACCCTTACCCTTACCCTTACCCTTACCCTTACCCTTACCCTTGCTTTTACCCTTAAGCTTACCCTTACCCTTACCCTTACCCTTACCCTTACCCTAACCCTTACCCTTGCTTTTACCCTTAAGCTTACCCTTACCCTTACCCTTACCCTTACCCTTACCCTTACCCTTACCCTTACCCTTACCCTTACCTTTACCCTTACCCTTACCCTTACCCTTACCCTTACCCTTACCCTTACCCTTACCCTTACCCTTGCTTTTACCCTTAAGCTTACCCTTACCCTTACCCTTACCCTTACCCTTACCCTTACCTTTACCCTTACCCTTACCCTTACCCTTACCCTTACCCTTGCTTTTACCCTTAAGCTTACCCTTACCCTTACCCTTACCCTTACCCTTACCCTTGCTTTTACCCTTAGGCTTACCCTTACCTTTACCCTTACCCTTACCCTTACCCTTACCCTTACCCTTACCCTTACCCTTACCCTTACCCTTACCCTTGCTTTTACCCTTAAGCTTACCCTTACCCTTACCCTTACCTTTACCCTTACCCTTACCCTTACCCTTACCCTTGCTTTTACCCTTAAGCTTACCCTTACCGTTACCCTTACCCTTACCCTTACCCTTGCTTTTACCCTTAGGCTTACCCTTACCCTTACCCTTACCCTTGCTTTTACCCTTAAGCTTACCCTTACCCTTACCTTTACTCTTACCCTTACCCTTACCCTTACCCTTACCCTTACCCTTACCCTTACCCTTACCCTTACCCTTACCCTTGCTTTTACCCTTAGGCTTACCCTTACCTTTACCCTTACCCTAACCCTTACCCTTACCCTTACCCTTACCCTTACCCTTGCTTTTACCCTTAAGCTTACCCTTACCCTTACCCTTACCCTTACCCTTACCCTTACCCTTACCCTTGCTTTTACCCTTAAGCTTACCCTTACCCTTACCCTTACCCTCACCCTTACCCTTACCCTTACCCTTACCCTTACCCTTACCCTTACCCTTACCCTTACCCTTACCCTTACCCTTACCCTTACCATTACCCTTACCCTTGCTTTTACCCTTAAGCTTACCCTTACCCTTACCCTTACCCTTACCCTTACCCTTACCCTTACCCTTACCCTTACCCTTATCCTTGCTTTTACCCTTAGGCTTACCCTTACCTTTACCCTTACCCTTACCCTTACCCTTACCCTTGCTTTTACCCTTAAGCTTACCCTTACCCTTACCCTTACCCTTACCCTTAAGCTTACCCTTACCCTTACCCTTACCCTTACCCTTACCCTTACCCTTACCCTTAACCTTACCCTTGCTTTTACCCTTAAGCTTACCCTTACCCTTACCCTTACCCTTACCCTTACCCTTGCTTTTACCCTTAAGCTTACCCTTACCCTTACCCTTACCCTTACCCTTAAGCTTTCCCTTACCCTTACCCTTACCCTTACCCTTACCCTTACCCTTACCCTTACCCTTACCCTTACCCTTACCCTTACCCTTACCCTTACCCTTACCCTTACCCTTACCCTTACCCTTACCCTTACCCTTACCCTTACCCTTACCCTTACCCTTGCTTTTACCCTTAAGCTTACCCTTACCCTTACCCTTACCCTTACCCTTAAGCTTACCCTTACCCTTACCCTTACCCTTACCCTCACCCTTACCCTTACCCTTGCTTTTACCCTTAAGCTTACCCTTACCCTTACCCTTACCCTTACCCTTAAGCTTACCCTTACCCTTACCCTTACCCTTACCCTTACCCTTACCCTTACCCTTGCTTTTACCCTTAAGCTTACCCTTACCCTTACCCTTACCCTTACCCTTAAGCTTACCCTTACCCTTACCCTTACCCTTACCCTTACCCTTACCCTTACCCTTACCCTTACCCTTACCCTTGCTTTTACCCTTTAGCTTACCCTTACCCTTACCCTTACCCTTACCCTTGCTTTTACCCTTAAGCTTACCCTTACCCTTACCCTTACCCTTACCCTTAAGCTTACCCTTACCCTTACCCTTACCCTTACCCTTACCCTTACCCTTACCCTTACCCTTACCCTTACCCTTACCCTTACCCTTGCTTTTACCCTTAAGCTTACCCTTACCCTTACCCTTAACCTTACCCTTACCCTTACCCTTACCCTTACCCTCACCCTTGCTTTTACCCTTAGGCTTACCCTTACCTTTACCCTTACCCTTACCCTTACCCTTACCCTTACCCTTACCCTTACCCTTACCCTTACCTTTACCCTTACCCTTGCTTTTACCCTTAAGCTTACCCTTACCCTTACCCTTACCCTTACCCTTACCCTTACTCTTGCTTTTACCCTTAAGCTTACCCTTACCCTCACCCTTACCCTTACCCTTGCTTTTACCCTTAGGCTTACCCTTACCCTTTCCCTTACCCTTACCCTTGCTTTTACCCTTAAGCTTACCCTTACCCTTACCCTTACCCTTACCCTTACCCTTACCCTTACCCTTACCCTTACCCTTACCCTTACCCTTACCCTTACCCTTACCCTTACCCTTACCCTAACCCTTACCCTTACCCTTACCCTTACCCTTACCCTTACCCTTGCTTTTACCCTTAGGCTTACCCTTACCTTTACCCTTACCCTTACCCTTACCCTTACCCTTACCCTTGCTTTTACCCTTAAGCTTACCCTTACCCTTACCCTTACCCTTACCCTTACCCTTACCCTTACCCTTACCCTTACCCTTACCCTTACCCTTACCCTTGCTTTTACCCTTAAACTTACCCTTACCCTTACCCTTACCCTTACCCTTACCCTTACCCTTACCCTCACCCTTGCTTTTACCCTTAAGCTTACCCTTACCCTTACCCTTACCCTTACCCTTACCCTTACCCTTGCTTTTACCCTTAAGCTTACCCTTACCCTTACCTTACCCTTGCTTTTACCCTTAGGCTTACCTTACCCTTACCCTTACCCTTACCCCTGCTTTTACCCTTAAGCTTACCCTTACCCTTACCCTTACTCTTACCCTTACCCTTACCCTTACCCTTACCCTCACCCTTGCTTTTACCCTTAAGCTTACCCTTACCCTTACCCTTACCCTTACCCTTACCCTTACCCTTAAGCTTACCCTTACCCTTACCCTTACCCTTGCTTTTACCCTTAGGCTTACCCTTACCCTTACCCTTACCCTTACTCCTGCTTTTACCTTAAGCTTACCCTTACCCTTACCCTTACTCTTACCCTTACCCTTACCCTTACCCTTACCCTTACCCTTACCCTTACCCTTACCCTTGCTTTACCCTAAGCTAACCCTTACCCTTACCCTTACCCTTACCCTTACCCTTACCCCTTAACCTTACCCTTACCCTTGCTTTTACCCTTAAGCTCACCTTACCCTTACCCTTACCCTTACCCTTACCTTACACTTACCCTTACCCTGACCCTTACCCTTGCTTTTACCCTTATGCTTACCCTTACTCTTACCCTTACCCTTACCCTTAAGCTTACCTTACCCTCACCCTTACCCTTACCCTTACCCTTACCCTTACCCTTGCTTTTACCCTTAAGCTTACCCTTACCCTTACCCTTAACCTTAAGCTTACCCTTACCCTTACCCTTACCCTTACCCTTACCCTTACCCTTGCTTTTACCCTTAAGCTTACCCTTACCCTTACCCTTACCCTTACCCTAACCCTTACCTTAACCTTACCCTTACCCTTACCCTTACCCTTACCCTTACCCTTGCTTTTACCCTTAGGCTTACCCTTACCTTTACCCTTACCATTACCCTTACCCTTACCCTTACCCTTACCCTTACCCTTACCCTTACCCTTACCCTTGCTTTTACCCTTAAGCTTACCCTTACCCTTACCCTTACCCCTTACCCTTACCCTTACCCTTACCCTTACCCTTACCCTTACCCTTACCCTTACCTTACCTTGCTTTTACCCTTAAGCTTACCCTTACCCTTACCCTTACCCTTACCCTTACCCTTAACCTTACCCTTACCCTTACCCTTACCCTTACCCTTACCCTTACCCTTGCTTTTACCCTTAAGCTTACCCTTACCCTTACCCTTACTCTTACCCTTACCCTTACCCTTACCCTTACCCTTGCTTTTACCCTTAAGCTTACCCTTACCCTTACCTTTACCCTTACCCTTACCCTTACCCTTACCCTTACCCTTACCCTTACTCTTACCCCTTACCCTTACCCTTACCCTTGCTTTTACCCTTAGGCTTACCTTACCTTTAGCCTTACCCTTACCCTTACCCTTACCCTTACCCTTACCCTTACCCTTGCTTTTACCCTTAAGCTTACCCTTACCCTTACCCTTACCCTTACCCTTACCCTTACCCTTACCCTTACCCTTGCTTTTACCCTTAAGCTTACCCTTACCCTTACCCTTACCCTTACACTTACCCTTGCTTTTACCCTTAGGCTTACCCTTACCCTTACCCTTACCCTTACCCTTAAGCTTACCCTTACCCTTACCCTTACCCTTACCCTCACCCTTACCCTTACCCTTACCCTTACCCTTACCCTTACCCTTACCCTTGCTTTTACCCTTAAGCTTACCCTTACCCTTACCCTTACTCTTACCCTTACCCTTACCCTTACCCTTACCATTACCCTTGCTTTGACCCTTAGGCTTACCCTTACCTTTACCCTTACCCTTACCCTTACCCTTACCCTTACCCTTACCCTTACCCTTACCCTTACCCTTGCTTTTACCCTTAAGCTTACCCTTACCCTTACCCTTACCCTTACCCTTACCCTTACCCTTACCCTTGCTTTTACCCTTAAGCTTACCCTTACCCTTACCCTTACCCTTACCCTTACCCTTGCTTTTACCCTTAGGCTTACCCTTACCCTTACCCTTACCCTTACCCTTGCTTTTACCCTTAAGCTTACCCTTACCCTTACCCTTACCCTTACCCTTACCCTTACCCTTACCCTTACCCTTACCCTTACCCTTACCCTTACCCTTACCCTTACCCTTACACTTACCCTTGCTTTTACCCTTAGGCTTAACCTTACCTTTACCCTTACCCTTACCCTTACCCTTACCCTTACTCTTACCCTTACCCTTACCCTTACCCTTACCCTTACCCTTACCCTTACCCTTACCCTTACCCTTACCCTTACCCTTGCTTTTACCCTTAAGCTTACCCTTACCCTTACCCTTACCCTTACCCTTACCCTTACCCTTACCCTTACCCTTACCCTTGCTTTTACCCTTAAGCTTACCCTTACCCTTACCCTTACCCTTACCCTCACCCTTACCCTTACCCTTACACTTGCTTATACCCTTAAGCTTACCCTTACCCTTACCCTTACCCTTACCCTTACCCTTACCCTTACCCTTACCCTTACCCTTACCCTTACCCTTACCCTTACCCTTACCCTTACCCTTACCCTTACCCTTACCCTTACCCTTGCTTTTACCCTTAGGCTTACCCTTACCTTTACCCTTACCCTTACCCTTACCCTTACCCTTACCCTTACCCTTACCCTTGCTTTTACCCTTAAGCTTACCCTTACCCTTACCCTTACTCTTACCCTTACCCTAACCCTTACCCTTGCTTTTACCCTTAAGCTTACCCTTACCCTTACCCTTACCCTTACCCTTACCCTTACCCTTACCCTTACCCTTACCCTTACCCTTACCCTTGCTTTTACCCTTAAGCTTACCCTTACCCCCTTACCCTTACCCTTACCCTTACCCTTACCCTTACCCTTATCCTTACCCTTGCTTTTACCCTTAAGCTTACCCTTACCCTTACCCTTACCCTTACCCTTACCCTTACCCTTACCCTTACCCTTACCCTTGCTTTTACTCTTAGGCTTACCCTTACCTTTACCCTTACCCTTACCCTTACCCTTACCCTTACCCTTACCCTCACCCTTACCCTTACCCTTGCTTTTACCCTTAAGCTTACCCTTACCCTTACCCTTACCCTCACCCTTACCCTTGCTTTTACCCTTAAGCTTACCCTTACCCTTACCCTTAACCTTACCCTTACCCTTGCTTTTACCCTTAGGCTTACCCTTACCCTTACCCTTACCCTTACCCTTGCTTTTACCCTTAAGCTTACCCTTACCCTTACCCTTACCCTTACCCTTACCCTTACCCTTACCCTTACCCTTACCCTTACCCTTACCCTTACCCTTACCCTTGCTTTTACCCTTAAGCTTACCCTTACCCTTACACTTACCCTTACCCTTACCCTTACCCTTACCCTTACCCTTGCTTTTACCCCTAAGCTTACCCTTACCCTTACCCTTACCCCTACCCTTGCTTTTACCCTTAAGCTTACCCTTACCCTTACCCTTACCCTTACCCTTAAGCTTACCCTTACCCTTACCCTTACCCTTACCCTTACCCTTACCCTTACCCTTACCCTTACCCTTACCCTTACCCTTGCTTTTACCCTTAAGCTTACCCTTACCCTTACCCTTAACCTTACCCTTACCCTTACCCTTACCCTTACCCTTACCCTTGCTTTTACCCTTAGGCTTACCCTTACCTTTACCCTTACCCTTACCCTTACCCTTACCCTTACCCTTACCCTTACCCTTACCCTTACCTTTAACCTTACCCTTGCTTTTACCCTTAAGCTTACCCTTACCCTTACCCTTACCCTTACCCTTACCCTTACTCTTGCTTTTACCCTTAAGCTTACCCTTACCCTTACCCTTACCCTTGCTTTTACCCTTAGGCTTACCCTTACCCTTTCCCTTACCCTTACCCTTGCTTTTACCCTTAAGCTTACCCTTACCCTTACCCTTACCCTTACCCTTACCCTTACCCTTACCCTTACCCTTACCCTTACCCTTACCCTTACCCTTACCCTTACCCTTACCCTTACCCTTACCCTTACCCTTACCCTAACCCTTACCCTTATCCTTACCCTTACCCTTACCCTTGCTTTTACCCTTAGGCTTACCCTTACCTTTACCCTTAACCTTACCCTTACCCTTACCCTTACCCTTACCCTTACCCTTGCTTTTACCCTTAAGCTTACCCTTACCCTTACCCTTACCCTTACCCTTACCCTTACCCTTACCCTTACCCTTACCCTTACCCTTACCCTTACCCTTACCCTTACCCTTACCCTTACCCTTGCTTTTACCCTTAAACTTACCCTTACCCTTACCCTTACCCTTACCCTTACCCTTACCCTTACCCTTACCCTCACCCTTGCTTTTACCCTTAAGCTTACCCTTACCCTTACCCTTACCCTTACCCTTACCCTTACCCTTACCCTTACCCTTACCCTTGCTTTTACCCTTAAGCTTACCCTTACCCTTACCCTTACCCTTACCCTTACCCTTGCTTTTACCCTTAGGCTTACCCTTACCCTTACCCTTACCCTTACCCCTGCTTTTACCCTTAAGCTTACCCTTACCCTTACCCTTACTCTTACCCTTACCCTTACCCTTACCCTTGCTTTTACCCTTAGGCTTACCCTTACCTTTACCCTTACCCTTACCCTTACCCTTACCCTTACCCTTACCCTTACCCTTACCCTTACCCTTACCCTTACCCTTGCTTTTACCCTTAAGCTAACCCTTACCCTTACCCCTACCCTTACCCTTACCCTTACCATTAACCTTACCCTTACCCTTGCTTTTACCCTTAAGCTCACCCTTACCCTTACCCTTACCCTTACCCTTACACTTACCCTTACCCTGACCCTTACCCTTGCTTTTACCCTTAAGCTTACCCTTACTCTTACCCTTACCCTTACCCTTAAGCTTACCCTTACCCTTACCCTTACCCTTACCCTTACCCTTACCCTTACCCTTACCCTTACCCTTGCTTTTACCCTTAAGCTTACCCTTACCCTTACCCTTACCCTTACCCTTACCCTTGCTTTTACCCTTAAGCTTACCCTTACCCTTACCCTTACCCTTAAGCTTACCCTTACCCTTACCCTTACCCTTACCCTTACCCTTGCTTTTACCCTTAAGCTTACCCTTACCCTTACCCTTACCCTTACCCTAACCCTTATCCTTAGCCTTACCCTTACCCTTACCCTTACCCTTACCCTTACCCTTACCCTTACCCTTGCTTTTACCCTTAGGCTTACCCTTACCTTTACCCTTACCATTACCCTTACCCTTACCCTTACCCTTACCCTTACCCTTACCCTTACCCTTGCTTTTACCCTTAAGCTTACCCTTACCCTTACCCTTACCCTTACCCTTACCCTTACCCTTACCCTTACCCTTACCCTTACCCTTACCCTTACCCTTACCCTTACCCTTACCCTTGCTTTTACCCTTAAGCTTACCCTTACCCTTACCCTTACCCTTACCCTTACCCTTACCCTTACCCTTACCCTTACCCTTACCCTTACCCTTACCCTTACCCTTACCCTTGCTTTTACCCTTAAGCTTACCCTTACCCTTACCCTTACTCTTACCCTTACCCTTACCCTTACCCTTACCCTTGCTTTTACCCTTAAGCTTACCCTTACCCTTACCTTTACCCTTACCCTTACCCTTACCCTTACCCTTACCCTTACTCTTACCCTTACCCTTACCCTTACCCTTGCTTTTACCCTTAGGCTTACCCTTACCTTTAGCCTTACCCTTACCCTTACCCTTACCCTTACCCTTACCCTTACCCTTGCTTTTACCCTTAAGCTTACCCTTACCCTTACCCTTACCCTTACCCTTACCCTTACCCTTACCCTTACCCTTACCCTTGCTTTTACCCTTAAGCTTACCCTTACCCTTACCCTTACCCTTACACATACCCTTGCTTTTACCCTTAGGCTTACCCTTACCCTTACCCTTACCCTTACCCTTAAGCTTACCCTTACCCTTACCCTTACCCTTACCCTCACCCTTACCCTTACACTTACCCTTACCCTTACCCTTACCCTTACCCTTACCCTTGATTTTACCCTTAAGCTCACCCTTACCCTTACCCTTACTCTTACCCTTACCCTTACCCTTACCCTTACCCTTGCTTTGACCCTTAGGCTTACCCTTATCTTTACCCTTACCCTTACCCTTACCCTTACCCTTACCCTTACCCTTACCCTTACCCTTACCCTTACCCTTGCTTTTACCCTTAAGCTTACCCTTACCCTTACCCTTACCCTTACCCTTACCCTTACCCTTACCCTTGCTTTTACCCTTAAGCTTACCCTTACCCTTACCCTTACCCTTACCCTTACCCTTGCTTTTACCCTTAGGCTTACCCTTACCCTTACCCTTACCCTTACCCTTGCTTTTACCCTTAAGCTTACCCTTACCCTTACCCTTACCCTTACCCTTACCCTTACCCTTACCCTTACCCTTACCCTTACCCTTACCCTTACCCTTACCCTTACCCTTACCCTTGCTTTTACCCTTAGGCTTAACCTTACCTTTACCCTTACCCTTACCCTTACCCTTACCCTTACTCTTACCCTTACCCTTACCCTTACCCTTACCCTTACCCTTACCCTTACCCTTACCCTTACCCTTACCCTTGCTTTTACCCTTAAGCTTACACTTACCCTTACCCTTACCCTTACCCTTACCCTTACCCTTACCCTTACCCTTACCCTTGCTTTTACCCTTAAGCTTACCCTTACCCTTACCCTTACCCTTACCCTCACCCTTACCCTTACCCTTACACTTGCTTATACCCTTAAGCTTACCCTTACCCTTACCCTTACCCTTACCCTTACCCTTACCCTTACCCTTACCCTTACCCTTACCCTTACACTTGCTTTTACCCTTAGGCTTACCCTTACCTTTACCCTTACCCTTACCCTTACCCTTACCCTTACCCTTACCCTTGCTTTTACCCTTAAGCTTACCCTTACCCTTACCCTTACTCTTACCCTTACCCTAACGCTTACCCTTGCTTTTACCCTTAAGCTTACCCTTACCCTTACCCTTACCCTTACCCTTACCCTTACCCTTACCCTTACCCTTACCCTTACCCTTACCCTTACCCTTGCTTTTACCCTTAAGCTTACCCTTACCCTTACCCTTACCCTTACCCTTACCCTTACCCTTACCCTTATCCTTACCCTTGCTTTTACCCTTAAGCTTACCCTTACCCTTACCCTTACCCTTACCGTTACCCTTACCCTTACCCTTACCCTTACCCTTGCTTTTACTCTTAGGCTTACCCTTACCTTTACCCTTACCCTTACCCTTACCCTTACCCTCACCCTTACCCTTACCCTTGCTTTTACCCTTAAGCTTACCCTTACCCTTACCCTTACCCTCACCCTTACCCTTGCTTTTACCCTTAAGCTTACCCTTACCCTTACCCTTAACCTAACCCTTACCCTTGCTTTTACCCTTAGGCTTACCCTTACCCTTACCCTTACCCTTACCCTTACCCTTGCCTTTACCCTTAAGCTTACCCTTACCCTTACCCTTACTCTTACCCTTACCCTTACCCTTACCCTTACCCTTACCCATACCCTTACCCTTACCCTTACCCTTACCCTTACCCTTGCTTTTACCCTTAGGCTTACCCTTACCTTTACCCTTACCCTAACCCTTACCCTTACCCTTACCCTTACATTTACCCTTGCTTTTACCCTTAAGCTTACCCTTACCCTTACCCTTACCCTTACCCTTACCCTTACCCTTACCCTTACCCTTACCCTTACCCTTACCCTTACCCTTGCTTTTACCCTTAAGCTCACCCTTACCCTTTCCCCTAACCCTTACCCTTACCCTTACCCTTACCCTTACCCTTACCCTTACCCTTGCTTTTACCCTTAAGCTTACCCTTACCCTTACCCTTACCCTTACCCTTACCCTTACCCTTACCCTTACCCTTACCCTTACCCTTACCCTTACCCTTACCCTTACCCTTACCCTTGCTTTTACCCTTAGGCTTACCCTTACCTTTACCCTTACCCTTACCCTTACCCTTTCCCTTACCCTTACCCTTGCTTTTACCCTTAAGCTTACCCTTACCCTTACCCTTACCCTTAAGCTTACCCTTACCCTTACCCTTACCCTTACCCTTACCCTTACCCTTACCCTTACCCTTACCCTTACCCTTACCCTTACCCTTACCCTTGCTTTTACCCTTAAGCTTACCCTTACCCTTACCCTTACCCTTACCCTTACCCTTGCTTTTACCCTTAAGCTTACCCTTACCCTTACCCTTACCCTTAAGCTTACCCTTACCCTTACCCTTACCCTTACCCTTACCTTTACCTTTACCCTTACCCTTACCCTTACCCTTACCCTTACCCTTACCCTTGCTTTTACCCTTAAGCTTACCCTTACCCTTACCCTTACCCTTACCCTTAAGCTTACCCTTACCCTTACCCTTACCCTTACCCTTACCCTTACCCTTAACCTTACCCTTGCTTTTACCCTTAAGCTTACCCTTACCCTTACCCTTACCCTTACCCTCACCCTTACCCTTACTCTTACACTTGCTTATACCCTTAAGCTTACCCTTACCCTTACCCTTACCCTTACCCTTACCCTTACCCTTACCCTTACCCTTACCCTTACCCTCACCCTTACCCTTGCTTTTACCCTTAGGCTTACCCTTACCTTAACCCTTACCCTTACCCTTACCCTTACCCTTACCCTTACCCTTACCCTTACCCTTGCTTTTACCCTTAAGCTTACCCTTACCCTTACCCTTACTCTTACCCTTACCCTAACCCTTACCCTTGCTTTTACCCTTAAGCTTACCCTTACCCTTACCCTTACCCTTACCCTTACCCTTACCCTTACCCTTACCCTTACCCTTACCCTTACCCTTACCCTTACCCTTACCCTTACCCTTACCCTTGCTTTTACCCTTAAGCTTACCCTTACCCTTACCCTTACCCTTACCCCTACCCTTACCCTTACCCTTATCCTTACCCTTGCTTTTACCCTTAAGCTCACCCTTACCCTTACCCTTACCCTTACCCTTACCCTTACCCTTACCCTTACCCTTACCCTTACCCTTGCTTTTACTCTTAGGCTTACCCTTACCTTTACCCTTACCCTTACCCTTACCCTTACCCTTACCCTCACCCTTACCCTTACCCTTGCTTTTACCCTTAAGCTTACCCTTACCCTTACCCTTACCCTCACCCTTACCCTTGCTTTTACCCTTAAGCTTACCCTTACCCTTACCCTTAACCTTACCCTTACCCTTGCTTTTACCCTTAGGCTTACCCTTACCCTTACCCTTACCCTTACCCTTGCTTTTACCCTTAAGCTTACCCTTACCCTTACCCTTACCCTTACCCTTACCCTTACCCTTACCCTTACCCTTACCCTTACCCTTGCTTTTACCCTTAAGCTTACCCTTACCCTTACCCTTACCCTTACCCTTACCCTTACCCTTACCCTTAACCTTACCCTTACCCCTGCTTTTACCCTTAAGCTTACCCTTACCCTTACCCTTACCCTTGCTTTTACCCTTAAGCTTACCCTTACCCTTACCCTTACCCTTACCCTTAAGCTTACCCTTACCATTACCCTTACCCTTACCCTTACCCTTACCCTTACCCTTACCCTTACCCTTACCCTTACCCTTACCCTTACCCTTACCCTTACCCTTACCCTTACCCTTACCCTTACCCTTGCTTTTACCCTTAAGCTTACCCTTACCCTTACCCTTAACCTTACCCTTACCCTTACCCTTACCCTTGCTTTTACCCTTAGGCTTACCCTTACCTTTACCCTTACCCTTACCCTTACCCTTACCCTTACCCTTACCCTTACCCTTACCCTTACCTTTACCCTTACCCTTGCTTTTACCCTTAAGCTTACCCTGACCCTTACCCTTACCCTTACCCTTACCCTTACTCTTGCTTTTACCCTTAAGCTTACCCTTACCCTTACCCTTACCCTTACCCTTACCCTTGCTTTTACCCTTAGGCTTACCCTTTCCCTTTCCCTTACCCTTACCCTTGCTTTTACCCTTAAGCTTACCCTTACCCTTACCCTTACACTTACCCTTACCCTCACCCTTACACTTACCCTTACCCTTACCCTTACCCTTACCCTTACCCTTACCCTAACCCTTACCCTTACCCTTACCCTTACCCTTGTTTTACCCTTAGGCTTACCCTTACCTTTACCCTTACCCTTACCCTTACCCTTACCCTTACCCTTACCCTTGCTTTTACCCTTAAGCTTACCCTTACCCTTACCCTTACCCTTACCCTTACCCTTACCCTTACCCTTACCCTTACCCTTACCCTTACCCTTACCCTTACCCTTACCCTTGCTTTTACCCTTAAACTTACCCTTACCCTTACCCTTACCCTTACCCTTACCCTTACCCTTACCCTTACCCTTACCCTCACCCTTGCTTTTACCCTTAAGCTTACCCTTACCCTTACCCTTACCCTTACCCTCACCCTTACCCTTGCTTTTACCCTTAAGCTTACCCTTACCCTTACCCTTACCCTTACCCTTACCCTTGCTTTTACCCTTAGGCTTACCCTTACCCTTACCCTTACCCTTACCCCTGCTTTTACCCTTAAGCTTACCCTTACCCTTACCCTTACTCTTACCCTTACCCTTACCCTTACCCTTACCCTTGCTTTTACCCTTAGGCTTACCCTTACCTTTACCCTTACCCTCACCCTTACCCTTACCCTTACCCTTACCCTTACCCTTACCCTTACCCTTACCCTTACCCTTGCTTTTACCCTTAAGCTAACCCTTACCCTTACCCTTACCCTTACCCTTACCCTTACCCTTACCCTTAACCTTACCCTTACCCTTGCTTTTACCCTTAAGCTCACCCTTACCCTTACCCTTACCCTTACCCTTACACTTACCCTTACCCTGACCCTTACCCTTGCTTTTACCCTTAAGCTTACCCTTACTCTTACCCTTACCCTTACCCTTAAGCTTACCCTTACCCTTACCCTTACCCTTACCCTTACCCTTACCCTTACCCTTACCCTTACCCTTGCTTTTACCCTTAAGCTTACCCTTACCCTTACCCTTACCCTTACCCTTACCCTTGCTTTTACCCTTAAGCTTACCCTTACCCTTACCCTTACCCTTAAGCTTACCCTTACCCTTACCCTTACCCTTACCCTTACCCTTCCCCTTGCTTTTACCCTTAAGCTTACCCTTACCCTTACCCTTACCCTTACCCTTACCCTAACCCTTACCCTTAGCCTTACCCTTACCCTTACCCTTACCCTTACCCTTACCCTTGCTTTTACCCTTAGGCTTACCCTTACCTTTACCCTTACCATTACCCTTACCCTTACCCTTACCCTTACCCTTACCCTTACCCTTACCCTTGCTTTTACCCTTAAGCTTACCCTTACCCTTACCCTTACCCTTACCCTTACCCTTACCCTTACCCTTACCCTTACCCTTACCCTTACCCTTGCTTTTACCCTTAAGCTTACCCTTACCCTTACCCTTACCCTTACCCTTACCCTTACCCTTACCCTTACCCTTACCCTTACCCTTACCCTTGCTTTTACCCTTAAGCTTACCCTTACACTTACCCTTACTCTTACCCTTACCCTTACCCTTACCCTTACCCTTGCTTTTACCCTTAAGCTTACCCTTACCCTTACCTTCACCCTTACCCTTACCCTTACCCTTACCCTTACCCTTACTCTTACCCTTACCCTTACCCTTACCCTTGCTTTTACCCTTAGGCTTACCCTTACCTTTAGCCTTACCCTTACCCTTACCCTTACCCTTACCCTTACCCTTACCCTTGCTTTTACCCTTAAGCTTACCCTTACCCTTACCCTTACCCTTACCCTTACCCTTACCCTTACCCTTGCTTTTACCCTTAAGCTTACCCTTACCCTTACCCTTACCCTTACACTTACCCTTGCTTTTACCCTTAGGCTTACCCTTACCCTTACCCTTACCCTTACCCTTAAGCTTACCCTTACCCTTACCCTTACCCTTACCCTCACCCTTACCCTTACCCTTACCCTTACCCTTACCCTTACCCTTACCCTTACCCTTGCTTTTACCCTTAAGCTTACCCTTACCCTTACCCTTACTCTTACCCTTACCCTTACCCTTACCCTTACCCTTACCCTTGCTTTGACCCTTAGGCTTACCCTTACCTTTACCCTTACCCTTACCCTTACCCTTACCCTTACCCTTACCCTTACCCTTACCCTTACCCTTACCCTTACCCTTGCTTTTACCCTTAAGCTTACCCTTACCCTTACCCTTACCCTTACCCTTACCCTTACCCTTACCCTTACCCTTGCTTTTACCCTTAAGCTTACCCTTACCCTTACCCTTACCCTTACCCTTGCTTTTACCCTTAGGCTTACCCTTACCCTTACCCTTACCCTTACCCTTGCTTTTACCCTTAAGCTTACCCTTACCCTTACCCTTACCCTTACCCTTACCCTTACCCTTACCCTTACCCTTACCCTTACCCTTACCCTTACCCTTACCCTTGCTTTTACCCTCAGGCTTAACCTTACCTTTACCCTTACCCTTACCCTTACCCTTACCCTTACTCTTACCCTTACCCTTACCCTTACCCTTACCCTTACCCTTACCCTTACCCTTACCCTTACCCTTACCCTTGCTTTTACCCTTAAGCTTACCCTTACCCTTACCCTTACCCTTACCCTTACCCTTACCCTTACCCTTACCCTTGCTTTTACCCTTAAGCTTACCCTTACCCTTACCCTTACCCTTACCTTCACCCTTACCCTTACCCTTACACTTGCTTATACCCTTAAGCTTACCCTTACCCTTACCCTTACCCTTACCCTTACCCTTACCCTTACCCTTACCCTTACCCTTACCCTTACCCTTACCCTTGCTTTTACCCTTAGGCTTACCCTTACCTTTACCCTTACCCTTACCCTTACCCTTACCCTTACCCTTACCCTTACCCTTGCTTTTACCCTTAAGCTTACCCTTACCCTTACCCTTACTCTTACCCTTACCCTAACCCTTACCCTTGCTTTTACCCTTAAGCTTACCCTCACCCTTACCCTTACCCTTACCCTTACCCTTACACTTACCCTTACACTTACCCTTACCCTTACCCTTACCCTTACCCTTGCTTTTACCCTTAAGCTTACCCTTACCCTTACCCTTACCCTTACCCTTACCCTTACCCTTACCCTTACCCTTACCCTTACCCTTACCCTTACCCTTACCCTTGCTTTTACCCTTAGGCTTACCCTTACCTTTACCCGTACCCTTACCCTTACCCTTACCCTTACCCTTACCCTTACCCTTGCTTTTACCCTTAAGCTTACCCTTACCCTTACCCTTACTCTTACCCTTACCCTAACCCTTACCCTTGCTTTTACCCTTAAGCTTACCCTTACCCTTACCCTTACCCTTACCCTTACCCTTACCCTTACCCTTACCCTTACCCTTACCCTTACCCTTACCCTTGCTTTTACCCTTAAGCTTACCCTTACCCTTACCCTTACCCTTACCCTTACCCTTACCCTTACCCTTACCCTTACCCTTACCCTTACCCTTACCCTTGCTTTTACTCTTAGGCTTACCCTTACCTTTACCCTTACCCTTACCCTTACCCTTACCCTTACCCTCACCCTTACCCTTACCCTTGCTTTTACCCTTAAGCTTACCCTTACCCTTACCCTTACCCTCACCCTTACCCTTGCTTTTACCCTTAAGCTTACCCTTACCCTTACCCTTAACCTTACCCTTACCCTTGCTTTTACCCTTAGGCTTACCCTTACCCTTACCCTTACCCTTACCCTTGCTTTTACCCTTAAGCTTACCCTTACCCTTACCCTTACTCTTACCCTTACCCTTACCCTTACCCTTACCCTTACCCTTACCCTTACCCTTACCCTTACCCTTACCCTTACCCTTGCTTTTACCCTTAGGCTCTCCCTTACCTTTACCCTTACCCTAACCCTTACCCTTACCCTTACCCTTACACTTACCCTTGCTTTTACCCTTAAGCTTACCCTTACCCTTACCCTTACCCTTACCCTTACCCTTACCCTTACCCTTACCCTTACCCTTAACCTTACCCTTACCCTTGCTTTTACCCTTAAGCTCACCCTTACCCTTACCCTTACCCTTACCCTTACCCTTACCCTTACCCTTACCCTTACCCTTGCTTTTACCCTTAAGCTTACCCTTACCCTTACCCTTACCCTTACCCTTACCCTTACCCTTACCCTTACCCTTACCCTTACCCTTACCCTTACCCTTACCCTTACCCTTGCTTTTACCCTTAGGCTTACCCTTACCTTTACCCTTACCCTTACCCTTACCCTTACCCTTACCCTTGCTTTTACCCTTAAGCTTACCCTTACCCTTACCCTTACCCTTAAGCTTACCCTTACCCTTACCCTTACCCTTACCCTTACCCTTACCCTTACCCTTACCCTTACCCTTACCCTTACCCTTACCCTTACCCTTACCCTTACCCTTGCTTTTACCCTTAAGCTTACCCTTACCCTTACCCTTACCCTTACCCTTACCCTTGCTTTTACCCTTAAGCTTACCCTTACCCTTACCCTTACCCTTAAGCTTACCCTTACCCTTACCCTTACCCTTACCCTTACCTTTACCCTTACCCTTACCCTTACCCTTACCCTTACCCTTACCCTTACCCTTACCCTTACCCTTACCCTTGCTTTTACCCTTAAGCTTACCCTTACCCTTACCCTTACCCTTACCCTTAAGCTTACCCTTACCCTTACCCTTACCCTTACCCTTACCCTTAACCTTACCCTTGCTTTTACCCTTAAGCTTACCCTTACCCTTACCCTTACCCTTACCCTCAAGCTTACCCTTACCCTTATTCTTACCCTTACCCTTACCCTTGCTTTTACCCTTAAGCTTACCCTTACCCTTAGCCTTACCCTTACCCTTAAGCTTACCCTTACCCTTACCCTTACCCTTACCCTTACCCTTACCCTTACCCTTACCCTTACCCTTACCCTTACCCTTACCCTTACCCTTACCCTTACCCTTACCCTTACCCTTACCCTTACCCTTACCCTTGCTTTAACCCTTAAGCTTACCCTTACCCTTACCCTTTCCCTTACCCTTGCTTTTACCCTTAAGCTTACCCTTAAACTTACCCTTACCCTTACCCTTAAGCTTACCCTTACCCTTACCCTTACCCTTATCCTTACCCTTACCCTTACCCTTACCCTTACGCTTACCCTTACCCTTACCCTTGCTTTTACCCTTAAGCTTACCCTTACCCTTACCCTTACCCTTACCCTTACCCTTACCCTTGCTTTTACCCTTAGGCTTACCCTTACCTTTACCCTTACCCTTACCCTTACCCTTACCCTTACCCTTACCCTTACCCTTGCTTTTACCCTTAAGCTTACCCTTACCCTTACCCTTACCCTTACCCTTACCCTTACCCTTACCCTTACCCTTACCCTTGCTTTTACCCTTAAGCTTACCCTTACCCTTACCCTTACCCTTACCCTTACCCTTGCTTTTACCCTTAGGCTTACCCTTACCCTTACCCTTACCCTTACCCTTGCTTTTACCCTTAAGCTTACCCTTACCCTTACCCTTACCCTTACCCTTACCCTTACCCTTACCCTTACCCTTACCCTTACCCTTACCCTTACCCTTGCTTTTACCCTTAAGCTTACCCTTACCCTTACCCTTACCCTTACCCTTACCCTTACCCTCACCCTTGCTTTTACCCTTAAGCTTACCCTTACCCTTACCCTTACCCTTACCCTTACCCTTACCCTTGCTTTTACCCTTAAGCTTACCCTTACCCTTACCCTTACCCTTACCCTTACCCTTGCTTTTACCCTTAGGCTTACCCTTACCCTTACCCTTACCCTTACCCTTACCCTTACCCTTACCCTTACCCTTACCCTTGCTTTTACCCTTAAGCTTACCCTTACCCTTACCCTTACCCTTACCCTTACCCTTACCCTTACCCTTACCCTTACCCTTACCCTTACCCTCACCCTTGCTTTTACCCTTAAGCTTACCCTTACCCTTACCCTTTCCCTTACCCTTACCCTTACCCTTGCTTTTACCCTTAAGCTTACCCTTACCCTTACCCTTACCCTTACCCTTACCCTTGCTTTTACCCTTAGGCTTACCCTTACCCTTACCCTTACCCTTACCCTTGCTTTTACCCTTAAGCTTACCCTTACCCTTACCCTTACCCTTACTCTTACCCTTACCCTTACCCTTACCCTTACCCTTGCTTTTACCCTTAGGCTTACCCTTACCTTTACCCTTACCCTTACCCTTACCCTTACCCTTACCCTTACCCTTACCCTTACCCTTACCCTTACCCTTGCTTTTACCCTTAAGCTTACCCTTACCCTTACCCTTACCCTTACCCTTACCCTTACCCTTACCCTTACCCTTACCCTCACCCTTACCCTTACCCTTACCCTTACCCTTACCCTCAAGCTTACCCTTACCCTTACCCTTACCCTTACCCTTACCCTTGCTTTTACCCTTAAGCTTACCCTTACCCTTAGCCTTACCCTTACCCTTAAGCTTACCCTTACCCTTACCCTTACCCTTACCCTTACCCTTACCCTTACCCTTACCCTTACCCTTACCCTTACCCTTACCCTTACCCTTACCCTTACCCTTACCCTTACCCTTGCTTTTACCCTTAAGCTTACCCTTACCCTTACCCTTTCCCTTACCCTTGCTTTTACCCTTAAGCTTACCCTTAAACTTACCCTTACCCTTACCCTTAAGCTTACCCTTACCCTTACCCTTACCCTTATCCTTACCCTTACCCTTACCCTTACCCTTACCCTTACCCTTACCCTTACCCTTGCTTTTACCCTTAAGCTTACCCTTACCCTTACCCTTACCCTTACCCTTACCCTTACCCTTACCCTTACCCTTACCCTTACCCTTGCTTTTACCCTTAGGCTTACCCTTACCTTTACCCTTACCCTTACCCTTACCCTTACCCTTACCCTTACCCTTACCCTTGCTTTTACCCTTAAGCTTACCCTTACCCTTACCCTTACCCTTACCCTTACCCTTACCCTTACCCTTACCCTTACCCTTACCCTTGCTTTTACCCTTAAGCTTACCCTTACCCTTACCCTTACCCTTACCCTTACCCTTGCTTTTACCCTTAGGCTTACCCTTACCCTTACCCTTACCCTTACCCTTGCTTTTACCCTTAAGCTTACCCTTACCCTTACCCTTACCCTTACCCTTACCCTTACCCTTACCCTTACCCTTACCCTTACCCTTACCCTTACCCTTGCTTTTACCCTTAAGCTTACCCTTACCCTTACCCTTACCCTTACCCTTACCCTTACCCTCACCCTTGCTTTTACCCTTAAGCTTACCCTTACCCTTACCCTTACCCTTACCCTTACCCTTACCCTTGCTTTTACCCTTAAGCTTACCCTTACCCTTACCCTTACCCTTACCCTTACCCTTGCTTTTACCCTTAGGCTTACCCTTACCCTTACCCTTACCCTTACCCTTACCCTTACCCTTACCCTTACCCTTACCCTTGCTTTTACCCTTAAGCTTACCCTTACCCTTACCCTTACCCTTACCCTTACCCTTACCCTTACCCTTACCCTTACCCTCACCCTTGCTTTTACCCTTAAGCTTACCCTTACCCTTACCCTTACCCTTACCCTTACCCTTACCCTTGCTTTTACCCTTAAGCTTACCCTTACCCTTACCCTTACCCTTACCCTTACCCTTGCTTTTACCCTTAGGCTTACCCTTACCCTTACCCTTACCCTTACCCTTGCTTTTACCCTTAAGCTTACCCTTACCCTTACCCTTACCCTTACTCTTACCCTTACCCTTACCCTTACCCTTACCCTTGCTTTTACCCTTAGGCTTACCCTTACCTTTACCCTTACCCTTACCCTTACCCTTACCCTTACCCTTACCCTTACCCTTACCCTTACCCTTACCCTTGCTTTTACCCTTAAGCTTACCCTTACCCTTACCCTTACCCTTACCCTTACCCTTACCCTTACCCTTACCCTTACCCTTACCCTTACCCTTACCCTTACCCTTACCCTTACCCTTACCCTTACCCTTACCCTTACCCTTACCCTTACCCTTGCTTTTACCCTTAAGCTCACCCTTACCCTTACCCTTACCCTTACCCTTACCCTTACCCTTACCCTTAAGCTTACCCTTAAACTTACCCTTACCCTTACCCTTACCCTTACCCTTGCTTTTACCCTTAAGCTTACCCTTACCCTTACCCTTACCCTTACCCTTACCCTTGCTTTTACCCTTAAGCTTACCCTTACCCTTACCCTTACCCTTACCCTTAAGCTTACGCTTACCCTTACCCTTACCCTTACCCTTACCCTTACCCTTACCCTTGCTTTTACCCTTAAGCTTACCCTTACCCTTACCCTTACCCTTACCCCTACCCTTACCCTTACCCTTACCCTTACCCTTACCCTTACCCTTACCCTTGCTTTTACCCTTAGGCTTACCCTTACCTTTACCCTTACCATTACCCTTACCCTTACCCTTACCCTTACCCTTACCCTTACCCTTGCTTTTACCCTTAAGCTTACCCTTACCCTTACCCTTACCCTTACCCTTACCCTTACCCTTGCTTTTACCCTTAAGATTACCCTTACCCTTACCCTTACCCTTACCCTTACCCTTACCCTTACCCTTACCCTTACCCTTACCCTTACCCTTACCCTTACCCTTACCCTTACCCTTACCCTTACCCTTACCCTTACCCTTACCCTTACCCTTACCCTTGCTTTTACCCTTAAGCTTACCCTTACCCTTACCCTTACCCTTACCCTTACCCTTGCTTTTACCCTTAAGCTTACCCTTACCCTTACTCTTACCCCTACCCTTACCCTTACCCTTACCCTTACCCTTACCCTTACCCTTACCCTTACCCTTGCTTTTACCCTTAGGCTTACCCTCACCTTTACCCTTACCCTTACCCTTACCCTTACCCTTACCCTTACCCTTACCCTTGCTTTTACCCTTAAGCTTACCCTTACCCTTACCCTAACCCTTACCCTTAGCCTTACCCTTACCCTTGCTTTTACCCTTAAGCTTACCCTTACCCTTACCCTTACCCTTACCCTTGCTTTTACCCTTAGGCTTACCCTTACCCTTACCCTTACCCTTACCCTTAAGCTTACCCTTACCCTTACCCTTACCCTTACCCTTACCCTTACCCTTACCCTTACCCTTACCCTTACCCTTACCCTTACCCTTGCTTTTACCCTTAAGCTTACCCTTACCCTTACCCTTACCCTTACCCTTACCCTTACCCTTACCCTTACCCTTACTTAGGGTAAGGGTAAGGGTAAGCTTAAGGGTAAGGGTGAGGGTAAGGGTAAGGGTAAGCTTAAGGGTAAAAGCAAGGGTAAGGGTAAGGGTAAGGGTAAGGGTAAGGGTAAGCTTAAGGGTAAGGGTAAGGGTAAGGGTAAGGGTAAGCTTAAGGGTAAAAGCAAGGGTAAGGTTAAGGGTAAGGGTAAGGGTAAGGGTAAGGGTAAGGGTAAGCTTAAGGGTAAGGGTAAGGGTAAGGGTAAGGGTAAGCTTAAGGGTAAAAGCAAGGGTAAGGGTAAGGGTAAGGGTAAGGGTAAGGGTAAGGGTAAGGGTAAGGGTAAGGGTAAGGGTAAGGGTAAGGGTAAGGGTAAGGGTAAGGGTAAGGGTAAGGGTAAGGGTAAGGGTAAGGGTAAGGGTAAGGGTAAGGGTAAGCTTAAGGGTAAGGGTAAGGGTAAGGGTAAGCTTAAGGGTAAAAGCAAGGGTAAGGGTAAGGGTAAGGGTAAGGGTAAACGTAAGCTTAAGGGTAAAAGCAAGGGTAAGGGTACGGGTAAGGGTAAGGGTAAGGGTAAGGGTAAGGGTAAGGGTAAGGTAAGGGTAAGGGTAAGGGTAAGGGTAAGGGTAAGCTTAAGGGTAAGGGTAAGGGTAAGGGTAAGCTTAAGGGTAACAGCAAGGGTAAGGGTAAGGGTAAGGGTAAGGGTAAAGGTAAGGGTAAGCCTAAGGGTAAAAGCAAGGGTAAGGGTAAGGGTAAGGGTAAGGGTAAGGGTAAGGGTTAGGGTAAGGGTAAGGGTAAGGGTAAGGGTAAGGGTAAGCTTAAGGGTAAAAGCAAGGGTAAGGGTAAGGGTAAGGGTAAGGGTAAGGGTAAGGGTAAGGGTAAGGGTAAGGGTAAGGGTAAGGGTAAGCTTAAGGGTAAAAGCAAGGGTAAGGGTAAGGGTAAGGGTAAGAGTAAGGGTAAGGGTAAGGGTAAGGGTAAGGGTAAGGGTAAGCTTAAGGGTAAAAGCAAGGGTAAGGGTAAGGGTAAGGGTAAGGTTAAGGGTTAGGGTAAGGGTAAAGGTAAGGGTAAGCCTAAGGGTAAAAGCAAGGGTAAGGGTAAGGGTAAGGGTAAGGGTAAGGGTAAGGGTAAGGGTAAGGGTAAGGGTAAGGGTAAGGGTAAGAGTAAGGGTAAGGGTAAGGGTAAGCTTAAGGGTAAAAGCAAGGGTAAGGGTAAGGGTAAGGGTAAGGGTAAGCCTAAGGGTAAAAGCAAGGGTAAGGGTAAGGTTAAGGGTAAGGGTAAGGGTAAGCTTAAGGGTAAAAGCAAGGGTAAGGGTAAGGGTAAGGGTAAGGGTAAGGGTAAGCTTAAGGGTAAAAGCAAGGGTAAGGGTAAGGGTGAGGGTAAGGGTAAGGGTAAGGGTAAGGGTAAAGGTAAGGGTAAGCCTAAGAGTAAAAGCAAGGGTAAGGGTAAGGGTAAGGGTAAGGGTAAGGGTAAGGGTAAGGGTAAGGGTAAGGGTAAGGGTAAGGGTAAGGGTAAGCTTAAGGGTAAAAGCAAGGGTAAGGATAAGGGTAAGGGTAAGGGTAAGGGTAAGGGTAAGGGTAAGGGTAAGGGTAAGGGTAAGCTTAAGGGTAAAAGCAAGGGTAAGAGTAAGGGTAAGGGTAAGGGTAAGGGTAAGGGTAAGGGTAAGGGTAAGAGTAAGGGTAAGGGTAAGCTTAAGGGTAAAAGCAAGGGTAAGGGTTAGGGTAAGGGTAAGGGTAAGGGTAAGGGTAAGGGTAAGGGTAAGCTTAAGGGTAAAAGCAAGGGTAAGGGTAAGGGTAAGGGTAAAGGTAAGGGTAAGCCTAAGGGTAAAAGCAAGGGTAAGGGTAAGGGTAAGGGTAAGGGTAAGGGTAAGGGTAAGGGTAAGGGTAAGGGTGAGGGTTAGGGTAAGGGTAAGGGTAAGCTTAAGGGTATAAGCAAGGGTAAGGGTAAGGGTAAGGGTAAGGGTGAGGGTAAGGGTAAGGGTAAGGGTAAGGGTAAGCTTAAGGGTAAAAGCAAGGGTAAGGGTAAGGGTAAGGGTAAGGGTAAGGGTAAGGGTAAGGGTAAGGGTAAGCTTAAGGGTAAAAGCAAGGGTAAGGGTAAGGGTAAAGGTGAGGATAAGGGTAAGGGTAAGGGTAAGGGTAAGGGTAAGGGTAAAGGTAAGGTTAAGCCTAAGGGTAAAAGCAAGGGTAAGGGTAAGGGTAAGGGTAAGGGTAAGCCTAAGGGTAAAAGCAAGGGTAAGGGTAAGGGTAAGGGTAAGGGTAAGGGTAAGCTTAAGGGTAAAAGCAAGGGTAAGGGTAAGGGTAAGGGTAAGGGTAAGGGTAAGGGTAAGGGTAAGCTTAAGGGTAAAAGCAAGGGTAAGGGTAAGGGTAAGGGTAAGGGTAAGGGTAAGGGTAAGGGTAAGGGTAAGCCTAAGGGTCAAAGCAAGGGTAAGGGTAAGGGTAAGGGTAAGGGTAAGGGTAAGGGTAAGGGTAAGGGTAAGCTTAAGGGTAAAAGCAAGGGTAAGGGTAAGGGTAAGTGTAAGGGTAAGGGTAAGGGTAAGGGTAAGGGTAAGGGTAAGGGTAAGCTTAAGGGTAAGGGTAAGGGTAAGGGTAAGGGTAAGCCTAAGGGTAAAAGCAAGGGTAAGTGTAAGAGTAAGGGTAAGGGTAAGGGTAAGCTTACCCTTACCCTTACCCTTACCCTTACCCTTACCCTTGCTTTTACCCTTAAGCTCACCCTTACCCTTACCCTTACCCTTACCCTTACCCTTATCCTTACCCTTATCCTTACCCTTGCTTTTACCCTTAAGCTTACCCTTACCCTTACCCTTACCCTTACCCTTACCCTTACCCTTACCCTTACCCTTACCCTTACCCTTGCTTTTACTCTTAGGCTTACCCTTACCTTTACCCTTACCCTTACCCTTACCCTTACCCTCACCCTTACCCTTACCCTTGCTTTTACCCTTAAGCTTACCCTTACCCTTACCCTTACCCTTACCCTTACCCTTGCTTTTACCCTTAAGCTTACCCTTACCCTTACCCTTAACCTTACCCTTACCCTTGCTTTTACCCTTAGGCTTACCCTTACCCTTACCCTTACCCTTACCCTTGCTTTTACCCTTAAGCTTACCCCTACCCTTACCCTTACTCTTACCCTTACCCTTACCCTTACCCTTACCCTTACCCTTACCCTTACCCTCACCCTTACCCTTACCCTTGCTTTTACCCTTAGGCTTACCCTTACCTTTACCCTCACCCTAACCCTTACCCTTACCCTTACCCTTACCCTTACCCTTGCTTTTACCCTTAAGCTTACCCTTACCCTTACCCTTACCCTTACCCTTACCCTTACCCTTACCCTTACCCTTACCCTTACCCTTACCCTTACCCTTACCCTTACCCTTACCCTTACCCTTGCTTTTACCCTTAAGCTCACCCTTACCCTTACCCTTACCCTTACCCTTACCCTTACCCTTACCCTTACCCTTGCTTTTACCCTTAAGCTTCCCCTTACCCTTACCCTTACCCTTACCCTTACCCTTACCCTTACCTTTACCCTTACCCTTGCTTTTACCCTTAGGCTTACCCTTACCTTTACCCTTACCCTTACCCTTACCCTTACCCTTACCCTTGCTTTTACCCTTAAGCTTACCCTTACCCTTACCCTTACCCTTAAGCTTACCCTTACCCTTACCCTTACCCTTACCCTTACCCTTACCTTACCCTTACCCTTACCCTTACCCTTGCTTTTACCCTTAAGCTTACCCTTACCCTTACCCTTACCCTTACCCTTACCCTTACCCTTGCTTTTACCCTTAAGCTTACCCTTACCCTTACCCTTACCCTTAAGCTTACCCTTACCCTTACCCTTACCCTTACCCTTACCCTTATCCTTACCCTTACCCTTACCCTTACCCTTACCCTTACCCTTGCTTTTACCCTTAAGCTTACCCTTACCCTTACCCTTACCCTTACCCTTAAGCTTACCCTTACCCTTACCCTTACCCTTACCCTTACCCTTAACCTTACCCTTGCTTTTACCCTTAAGCTTACCCTTACCCTTACCCTTACCCTTACCCTTAAGCTTACCCTTACCCTTACCCTTACCCTTACCCTTACCCTTGCTTTTACCCTTAAGCTTACCCTTACCCTTACCCTTACCCTTAAGCTTACCCTTACCCTCACCCTTACCCTTACCCTTACCCTTACCCTTACCCTTGCTTTTACCCTTAAGCTTACCCTTACCCTTACCCTAAGTAAGGGTAAGGGTAAGGGTAAGGGTAAGGGTAAGGGTAAGGGTAAGGGTAAGGGTAAGGGTAAGGGTAAGGGTACGGGTAAGGGTAAGGGTAAGGGTAAGGGTAAGGGTAAGGGTAAGGGTAAGCTTAAGGGTAAAAGCAAGGGTAAGGGTAAGGGAAAGGGTAAGGGTAAGGGTAGGGGTAAGGGTAAGGGTAAGGGTAAGGGTAAGGGTAAGCTTAAGGGTAAGGGTAAGGGTAAGGGTAAGGGTAAGCCTAAGGGTAAAAGCAAGGGTAAGGGTAAGGGTAAGGGTAAGGGTAAGGGTAAGCTTAAGGGTAAAAGCAAGGGTAAGGGTAAAGCTAAGGGTAAGGGTAAGGGTAAGGGTAAGGGTAAGGGTAAGCTTAAGGGTAAAAGCAAGGGTAAGGGTAAGGGTAAGGGTAAGGGTAAGGGTAAGGGTAAGGGTAAAGGTGAGGGTAAGCCTAAGGGTAAAAGCAAGGGTAAGGGTAAGGGTAAGGGTAAGGGTAAGGGTAAGGGTAAGGGTAGGGGTAAGAGTAAGGGTAAGGGTAAGCTTAAGGGTAAAAGCAAGGGTAAGGGTAAGGGTAAGGGTAAGAGTAAGGGTAAGGGTAAGCTTAAGGGTAAAAGCACGGGTAAGGGTAAGGGTAAGGGTAAGGGTAAGGGTAAGGGTAAGGGTAAGGGTAAGGGTAAGGGTAAGGGTAAGGGTAAGGGTAAGGGTAAGGGTAAGGGTAAGGGTAAGGGTAAGGGTAAGGGTAAGGGTAAGGGTAAGGGTAAGGGTAAGGGTAAGGGTAAGGGTAAGGGTAAGGGTAAGGGTAAGCTTAAGGGTAAAAGCAAGGGTAAGGGTAAGGGTAAGGGTAAGGGTAAGGGTAAGGGTAATGGTAAGGGTAAAGGTAAGGGTAAGCCTAAGGGTAAAAGCAAGGGTAAGGGTAAGGGTAAGGGTAAGGGTAAGGGTAAGGGTAAGGGTAAGGGTAAGGGTAAGCTTAAGGGTAAAAGCAGGGGTAAGGGTAAGGGTAAGGGTAAGGGTAAGGGTAAGCTTAAGGGTAAGGGTAAGGGTAAGGGTAAGGGTAAGCTTAAGGGTAAAAGCAAGGGTAAGGGTAAGGGTAAGGGTAAGGGTAAGGGTAAGCTTAAGGGTAAAAGCAAGGGTAAGGGTAAGGGTAAGGGTAAGGGTAAGGGTAAGGGTAAGCTTAAGGGTAAAAGCAAGGGTAAGGGTAAGGGTAAGGGTAAGGGTAAGGGTAAGGGTAAGGGTAAGGGTAAGGGTAAGGGTAAGGGTAAGAGTAAGGGTAAAGGTAAGGGTAAGGGTAAGGGTAAAGGTAAGGTTAAGCCTAAGGGTAAAAGCAAGGGTAAGGGTAAGGGTAAGGGTAAGGGTAAGGGTAAGGGTAAGGGTAAGGGTAAGGGTAAGGGTAAGGGTAAGGGTAAGGGTAAGGGTAAGGGTAAGGGTAAGGGTAAGCTTAAGGGTAAAAGCAAGGGTAAGGGTAAGGGTAAGGGTAAGGGTAAGGGTAAGCCTAAGGGTAAAAGCAAGGGTAAGGGTAAGGGTAAGGGTAAGGGTAAGGGTAAGCTTAAGGGTAAAAGCAAGGGTAAGGGTAAGGGTAAGGGTAAGGGTAAGGGTAAGGGTAAGGGTAAGCTTAAGGGTAAAAGCAAGGGTAAGGGTAAGGGTAAGGGTGAGGGTAAGGGTAAGGGTAAGGGTAAGGGTAAGGGTAAAGGTAAGGGTAAGCCTAAGGGTCAAAGCAAGGGTAAGGGTAAGGGTAAGGGTAAGGGTAAGGGTAAGAGTAAGGGTAAGGGTAAGGGTAAGCTTAAGGGTAAAAGCAAGGGTAAGGGTAAGGGTAAGGGTAAGGGTAAGGGTAAGTGTAAGGGTAAGGGTGAGGGTAAGGGTAAGGGTAAGGGTAAGGGTAAGCTTAAGGGTAAGGGTAAGGGTAAGGGTAAGGGTAAGCCTAAGGGTAAAAGCAAGGGTAAGTGTAAGGGTAAGGGTAAGGGTAAGGATAAGCTTAAGGGTAAAAGCAAGGGTAAGGGTAAGGGTAAGGGTAAGGGTAAGGGTAAGGGTAAGGGTAAGCTTAAGGGTAAAAGCAAGGGTAAGGGTAAGGGTAAGGGTAAGGGTAAGGGTAAGGGTAAGGCTAAAGGTAAGGGTAAGCCTAAGGGTAAAAGCAAGGGTAAGGGTAAGGGTAAGGGTAAGAGTAAGGGTAAGGGTAAGGGTAAGGGTAAGGGTAAGGGTAAGGGTAAAGGTAAGGGTAAGGGTAAGCTTAAGGGTAAAAGCAAGGGTAAGGGTAAGGGTAAGGGTAAGGGTAAGAGTAAGGGTAAGGGTAAGGGTAAGCTTAAGGGTAAAAGCAAGGGTAAGGGTAAGGGTAAGGGTAAGGGTGAGGGTAAGGGTAAGGGTAAGGGTAAGGGTAAGGGTAAGGGTAAGGGTAAGGGTAAGGGTAAGGGTAAGGGTAAGCTTAAGGGTAAAAGCAAGGGTAAGGGTAAGGGTAAGGGTAAGGGTAAGGGTAAGGGTAAGGGTAAGGGTAAGGGTAAGGGTAAGGGTAAGCTTAAGGGTAAAAGCAAGGGTAAGGGTAAGGGTAAGGGTAAGGGTAAGGGTAAGGGTAAGGGTAATGGTAAGGGTAAAGGTAAGGGTAAGCCTAAGGGTAAAAGCAAGGGTAAGGGTAAGGGTAAGGGTAAGGGTAAGGGTAAGGCTAAGGGTAAGGGTTAGGGTAAGGGTAAGGGTAAGGGTAAGGGTAAGCTTAAGGGTAAAAGCAAGGGTAAGGGTAAGGGTAAGGGTAAGGTTAAGGGTAAGGGTAAGCCTAAGGGTAAGGGTAAGGGTAAGGGTAAGCTTAAGGGTAAAAGCAAGGGTAAGGGTAAGGGTAAGGGTAAGGGTAAGGGTAAGGGTAAGCTTAAGGGTAAAAGCAAGGGTAAGGGTAAGGGTAAGGGTAAGGGTAAGGGTAAGGGTAAGGGTAAGCTTAAGGGTAAGGGTAAGGGTAAGAGTAAGGGTAAGCTTAAGGGTAAAAGCAAGGGTAAGGGTCAGGGTAAGGGTAAGTGTAAGGGTAAGGGTAAGGGTAAGGGTAAGGGTGAGCTTAAGGGTAAAAGCAAGGGTAAGGGTAAGGTTAAGGGTAAGGGTAAGGGTAAGGGTAAGGGTAAGGGTAAGGGTTAGCTTAAGGGTAAAAGCAAGGGTAAGGGTAAGGGTAAGGGTAAGGGTAAGGGTAAGGGTAAGGGTAAGGGTAAGGGTAAAGGTAAGGGTAAGCCTAAGGGTAAAAGCAAGGGTAAGGGTAAGGGTAAGGGTAAGGGTAAGAGTAAGGGTAAGGGTAAGGGTAAGCTTAAGGGTAAAAGCAGGGGTAAGGGTAAGGGTAAGGGTAAGGGTAAGCCTAAGGGTAAAAGCAAGGGTAAGGGTAAGGGTAAGGGTAAGGGTAAGGGTAAGGGTAAGCTTAAGGGTAAAAGCAAGGGTAAGGGTAAGGGTAAGGGTAAGGGTAAGGGTAAGGGTTAGCTTAAGGGTAAAAGCAAGGGTGAGGGTAAGGGTAAGGGTAAGGGTAAGGGTAAGGGTAAGGGTAAGGGTAAGGGTAAGTTTAAGGGTAAAAGCAAGGGTAAGGGTAAGGGTAAGGGTAAGGGTAAGGGTAAGGGTAAGGGTAAGGGTAAGGGTAAGGGTAAGGGTAAGGGTAAGGGTAAGGGTAAGGGTAAGGGTAAGGGTAAGCTTAAGGGTAAAAGCAAGGGTAAGGGTAAGGGTAAGGGTAAGGGTAAGGGTAAAGGTAAGGGTAAGCCCAAGGGTAAAAGCAAGGGTAAGGGTAAGGGTAAGGGTAAGGGTAAGGGTTAGGGTAAGGGTAAGGGTAAGGGTAAGGGTAAGGGTAAGGGTAAGGGTAAGGGTAAGGGTAAGGGTAAGGGTAAGGGTAAGGGTAAGGGTAAGGGTAAGGGTAAGGGTAAGCTTGAGGGTAAAAGCAAGGGTAAGGGTAAGGGAAAGGGTAAGGGTAAGCCTAAGGGTAAAAGCAAGGGTAAGGGTAAGGGTAAGGGTAAGGGTAAGGGTAAGCTTAAGGGTAAAAGCAAGAGTAAGGGTAAGGGTAAGGGTAAGGGTAAGGGTAAGGGTAAGCTTAAGGGTAAAAGCAAGGGTAAGGGTAAAGGTAAGGGTAAGGGTAAGGGTAAGGGTAATGGTAAGGGTAAGGGTAAGGGTAAGGGTAAAGGTAAGGGTAAGCCTAAGGGTAAAAGCAAGGGTAAGGGTAAGGGTAAGGGTAAGGGTAAGGGTAAGGTTAAGGGTAAGGGTAAGGGTAAGCTTAAGGGTAAAAGCAAGGGTAAGGGTAAGGGTAAGGGTAAGGGTAAGGGTAAGGGTAAGGGTAAGGGTAAGGGTAAGGGTAAGCTTAAGGGTAAGGGTAAGGGTAAGGGTAAGGGTAAGCTTAAGGGTTAAAGCAAGGGTAAGGGTAAGGGTAAGGGTAAGGGTAAGCTTAAGGGTAAAAGCAAGGGTAAGGGTTAGGGTAAGGGTAAGGGTAAGGGTAAGGGTAAGGGTAAGGGTAAGGGTAAGGGTAAGCTTAAGGGTAAAAGCAAGGGTAAGGGTAAGGGTAAGGGTAAGGGTAAGGGTAAGGGTAAGGGTAAGGGTAAGGGTAAGGGTAAGGGTAAGGGTAAGGGTAAGCTTAAGGGTAAAAGCAAGGGTAAGGGTAAGGGTAAGGGTAAGGGTAAGCCTAAGGGTAAAAGCAAGGGTAAGGGTAAGGTTAAGGGTAAGGGTAAGGGTAAGCTTAAGGGTAAAAGCAAGGGTAAGGGTGAGGGTAAGGGTAAGGGTAAGGGTAAGCTTAAGGGTAAAAGCAAGGGTAAGGGTAAGGGTGAGGGTAAGGGTAAGGGTAAGGGTAAGGGTAAGGGTAAAGGTAAGGGTAAGCCTAAGAGTAAAAGCAAGGGTAAGGGTAAGGGTAAGGGTAAGGGTAAGGGTAAGGGTAAGGGTAAGGGTAAGGGTAAGGGTAAGCTTAAGGGTAAAAGCAAGGGTAAGGATAAGGGTAAGGGTAAGGGTAAGGGTAAGGGTAAGGGTAAGGGTAAGGGTAAGCTTAAGGGTAAAAGCAAGGGTAAGGGTAAGGGTAAGGGTAAGGGTAAGGGTAAGGGTAAGGGTAAGGGTAAGGGTAAGGGTAAGGGTAAGGGTAAGCTTAAGGGTAAAAGCAAGGGTAAGGTTTAGGGTAAGGGTAAGAGTAAGGGTAAGGGTAAGGGTAAGCTTAAGGGTAAAAGCAAGGGTAAGGGTAAGGGTAAGGGTAAGGGTAAGGGTAAGGGTAAGGGTAAAGGTAAGGGTAAGCCTAAGGGTAAAAGCAAGTGTAAGGGTAAGGGTAAGGGTAAGGGTAAGGGTAAGGGTAAGGGTAAGGGTAAGGGTAAGGGTAAGGGTAAGGGTAAGGGTAAGGGTAAGGGTAAGCTTAAGGGTATAAGCAAGTGTAAGGGTAAGGGTAAGGGTGAGGGTAAGGGTAAGGGTAAGGGTAAGGGTAAGCTTAAGGGTAAAAGCAAGGGTAAGGGTAAGGGTAAGGGTAAGGGTAAGGGTAAGGGTAAGGGTAAGGGTGAGGGTAAGGGTAAGCTTAAGGGTAAAAGCAAGGGTAAGGGTAAGGGTAAGGGTAAGGGTAAGGGTAAGGGTAAGGGTAAGGGTAAGGGTAAGGGTAAGAGTAAGGGTAAGGGTAAGGGTAAGGGTAAGGGTAAAGGTAAGGTTAAGCCTAAGGGTAAAAGCAAGGGTAAGGGTAAGGGTAAGGGAAAGGGTAAGGGTAAGGGTAAGGGTAAGGGTAAGGGTAAGGGTAAGGGTAAGGGTAAGGGTAAGCTTAAGGGTAAAAGCAAGGGTAAGGGTAAGGGTAAGGGTAAGGGTAAGCCTAAGGGTAAAAGCAAGGGTAAGGGTAAGGGTAAGGGTAAGGGTAAGGGTAAGCTTAAGGGTAAAAGCAAGGGTAAGGGTAAGGGTAAGGGTAAGGGTAAGGGTAAGGGTAAGGGTAAGGGTAAGGGTAAGCTTAAGGGTAAAAGCAAGGGTAAGGGTAAGGGTAAGGGTAAGGGTAAGGGTAAGGGTAAGGGTAAGGGTAAGGGTAAGGGTAAGGGTAAAGGTAAGGGTAAGCCTAAGGGTCAAAGCAAGGGTAATGGTAAGGGTAAGGGTAAGGGTAAGGGTAAGAGTAAGGGTAAGGGTAAGGGTAAGCTTAAGGGTAAAAGCAAGGGTAAGGGTAAGGGTAAGGGTAAGGGTAAGGGTAAGGGTAAGGGTGAGGGTAAGGGTAAGGGTAAGGGTAAGGGTAAGCTTAAGGGTAAGGGTAAGGGTAAGGGTAAGGGTAAGCCTAAGGGTAAAAGCAAGGGTAGGTGTAAGGGTAAGGGTAAGGGTAAGGGTAAGCTTAAGGGTAAAAGCAAGGGTAAGGGTAAGGGTAAGGGTAAGGGTAAGGGTAAGGGTAAGGGTAAGCTTAAGGGTAAAAGCAAGGGTAAGGGTAAGGGTAAGGGTAAGGGTAAGGCTAAAGGTAAGGGTAAGCCTAAGGGTAAAAGCAAGGGTAAGGGTAAGGGTAAGGGTAAGGGTAAGAGTAAGGGTAAGGGTAAGGGTAAGGGTAAGGGTAAGGGTAAGGGTAAAGGTAAGGGTAAGGGTAAGCTTAAGGGTAAAAGCAAGGGTAAGGGTAAGGGTAAGGGTAAGGGTAAGAGTAAGGGTAAGGGTAAGGGTAAGCTTAAGGGTAAAAGCAAGGGTAAGGGTAAGGGTAAGGGTAAGGGTAAGGGTAAGGGTAAGGGTAAGGGTAAGGGTAAGGGTAAGGGTAAGGGTAAGGGTAAGGGTAAGGGTAAGGGTAAGCTTAAGGGTAAAAGCAAGGGTAAGGGTAAGGGTAAGGGTAAGGGTAAGGGTAAGGGTAAGGGTAAGGGTAAGGGTAAGGGTAAGGGTAAGCTTAAGGGTAAAAGCAAGGGTAAGGGTAAGGGTAAGGGTAAGGGTAAGGGTAAGGGTAAGGGTAATGGTAAGGGTAAAGGTAAGGGTAAGCCTAAGGGTAAAAGCAAGGGTAAGGGTAAGGGTAAGGGTAAGGGTAAGGGTAAGGGTAAGGTTAAGGGTAAGGGTTAGGGTAAGGGTAAGGGTAAGGGTAAGGGTAAGCTTAAGGGTAAAAGCAAGGGTAAGGGTAAGGGTAAGGGTAAGGGTAAGGGTAAGGGTAAGCTTAAGGGTAAAAGCAAGGGTAAGGGTAAGGGTAAGGGTAAGGGTAAGGGTAAGCTTAAGGGTAAAAGCAAGGGTAAGGGTAAGAGTAAGGGTAAGGGTAAGGGTAAGGGTAAGGGTAAGCTTAAGGGTAAGGGTAAGGGTAAGAGTAAGGGTAAGCATAAGGGTAAAAGCAAGGGTAAGGGTCAGGGTAAGGGTAAGTGTAAGGGTAAGGGTAAGGGTAAGGGTAAGGGTGAGCTTAAGGGTAAAAGCAAGGGTTAGGGTAAGGTTAAGGGTAAGGGTAAGGGAAAGGGTAAGTTTAAGGGTAAGGGTTAGCTTAAGGGTAAAAGCAAGGGTAAGGGTAAGGGTAAGGGTAAGGGTAAGGGTAAGGGTAAGGGTAAGGGTAAGGGTAAAGGTAAGGGTAAGCCTAAGGGTAAAAGCAAGGGTAAGGGTAAGGGTAAGGGTAAGGGTAAGAGTAAGGGTAAGGGTAAGGGTAAGCTTAAGGGTAAAAGCAGGGGTAAGGGTAAGGGTAAGGGTAAGGGTAAGCCTAAGGGTAAAAGCAAGGGTAAGGGTAAGGGTAAGGGTAAGGGTAAGGGTAAGCTTAAGGGTAAAAGCAAGGGTAAGGGTAAGGGTAAGGGTAAGGGTAAGGGTAAGGGTAAGCTTAAGGGTAAAAGCAAGGGTGAGGGTAAGGGTAAGGGTAAGGGTAAGGGTAAGGGTAAGGGTAAGGGTAAGTTTAAGGGTAAAAGCAAGGGTAAGGGTAAGGGTAAGGGTAAGGGTAAGGGTAAGGGTAAGGGTAAGGGTAAGGGTAAGGGTAAGGGTAAGCTTAAGGGTAAAAGCAAGGGTAAGGGTAAGGGTAAGGGTAAGGGTAAGGGTAAGGGTAAAGGTAAGGGTAAGCCTAAGGGTAAAAGCAAGGGTAAGGGTAAGGGTAAGGGTAAGGGTAAGGGTAAGGGTAAGGGTTAGGGTAAGGGTAAGGGTAAGGGTAAGGGTAAGGGTAAGGGTAAGGGTAAGGGTAAGGGTAAGGGTAAGGGTAAGGGTAAGGGTAAGGGTAAGGGTAAGGGTAAGGGTAAGGGTAAGCTTAAGGGTAAAAGCAAGGGTAAGGGTAAGGGAAAGGGTAAGGGTAAGCCTAAGGGTAAAAGCAAGGGTAAGGGTAAGGGTAAGGGTAAGGGTAAGTGTAAGCTTAAGGGTAAAAGCAAGAGTAAGGGTAAGGGTAAGGGTAAGGGTAAGGGTAAGGGTAAGCTTAAGGGTAAAAGCAAGGGTATGGGTAAAGGTAAGGGTAAGGGTAAGGGTAAGGGTAAGGGTAAGGGTAAGGGTAAGGGTAAGGGTAAAGGTAAGGGTAAGCCTAAGGGTAAAAGCAAGGGTAAGGGTAAGGGTAAGGGTAAGGGTAAGGGTAAGGTTAAGGGTAAGGGTAAGGGTAAGCTTAAGGGTAAAAGCAAGGGTAAGGGTAAGGGTAAGGGTAAGGGTAAGGGTAAGGGTAAGGGTAAGGGTAAGGGTAAGGGTAAGGGTAAGGGTAAGGGTAAGCTTAAGGGTAAGGGTAAGGGTAAGGGTAAGGGTAAGCTTAAGGGTAAAAGCAAGGGTAAGGGTAAGGGTAAGGGTAAGGGTAAGCTTAAGGGTAAAAGCAAGGGTAAGGGTAAGGGTAAGGGTAAGGGTAAGGGTAAGGGTAAGGGTAAGGGTAAGGGTAAGCTTAAGGGTAAGGGTAAGGGTAAGGGTAAGGGTAAGCTTAAGGGTAAAAGCAAGGGTAAGGGTAAGGGTAAGGGTAAGGGTAAGGGTAAGGGTAAGGGTAAGCTTAAGGGTAAGGGTAAGGGTAAGGGTAAGGGTAAGCTTAAGGGTAAAAGCAAGGGTAAGGGTAAGGGTGAGGGTAAGGGTAAGGGTAAGGGTAAGGGTAAGCTTAAGGGTAAGGGTAAGGGTAAGGGTAAGGGTAAGCTTAAGGGTAAAAGCAAGGGTAAGGGTAAGGGTAAGGGTAAGGGTTAGGGTAAGGGTAAGGGTAAGGGTAAGGGTAAGGGTAAGGGTAAGGGTAAGGGTAAGGGTAAGGGAAAGCTTAAGGGTAAGGGTAAGGGTAAGGGTAAGGGTAAGCTTAAGGGTAAAAGCAAGGGTAAGGGTAAGGGTAAGGGTAAGGGTAAGGGTAAGCTTAAGGGTAAAAGCAAGGGTAAGGTTAAGGGTAAGGGTAAGGGTAAGGGTAAGGGTAAGGGTAAGGGTAAGGGTAAGGGTAAGGGTAAGGGTAAGAGTAAGCTTAAGGGTAAGGGTAAGGGTAAGGGTAAGGGTAAGCTTAAGGGTAAAAGCAAGGGTAAGGGTAAGGGTAAGGGTAAGGGTAAGGGTAAAGGTAAGGGTAAGCCTAAGGGTAAAAGCAAGGATAAGGGTAAGGGTAAGGGTAAGGGTAAGGGTAAGGGTAAGGGTAAGGGTAAGGGTAAGGGTAAGGGTAAGGGTAAGGGTAAGGGTAAAAGCAAGGGTAAGGGTAATGGTAAGGGTAAGGGTAAGGGTAAGGGTAAGGGTAAGGGTAAGGGTAAGGGTAAGGGTAAGGGTAAGGGTAAGGGTAAGGGTAAGGGTAAGGGTAAGGGTAAGGGTAAGGGTAAGGGTAAGCTTAAGGGTAAAAGCAAGGGTAAGGGTAAGGGTAAGGGTAAGGGTAAGGGTAAGGGTAAGGGTAAGCTTAAGGGTAAAAGCAAGGGTAAGGGTAAGGGTAAGGGTAAGGGTAAGGGTTAGGGTAAGGGTAAAGGTAAGCGTAAGCCTAAGGGTAAAAGCAAGGGTAAGGGTAAGGGTAAGGGTACGGGTAAGGGTAAGGGTAAGGGTAAGGGTAAGGGTAAGGGTAAGGGTAAGAGTAAGGGTAAGGGTAAGGGTAAGCTTAAGGGTAAAAGCAAGGGTAAGGGTAAGGGTAAGGGTAAGCCTAAGGGTAAAAGCAAGGGTAAGGGTAAGGGTAAGGGTAACGGTAAGGGTAAGCTTAAGGGTAAAAGCAAGGGTAAGGGTAAGGGTAAGGGTAAGGGTAAGGGTAAGGGTAAGGGTAAGGGTAAGCTTAAGGGTAAAAGCAAGGGTAAGGGTAAGGGTAAGGGTAAGGGTAAAGGTAAGGGTAAGCCTAAGGGTAAAAGCAAGGGTAAGGGTAAGGGTAAGGGTAAGGGTAAGGGTAAGGGTAAGGGTAAGCTTAAGGGTAAAAGCAAGGGTAAGAGTAAGGGTTAGGGTAAGGGTAAGGGTAAGGGTAAGGGTAAGGGTAAGGGTAAGGGTAAGGGTAAGGGTAAGCTTAAGGGTAAAAGCAAGGGTAAGGGTAAGGGTAAGGGTAAGGGTAAGGGTAAGGGTAAGGGTAAGGGTAAGGGTAAAGGTAAGGGTAAGGGTAAGGGTAAGGGTAAGGGTAAGGGTAAGGGTAAGCTTAAGGGTAAAAGCAAGGGTAAGGGTTAGGGTAAGGGTAAGGGTAAGGGTAAGGGTAAGGGTAAGCTTAAGGGTAAAAGCAAGGGTAAGGGTAAGGGTAAGGGTAAGGGTAAGGGTAAGGGTAAGGGTAAGGGTAAGGGTAAGGGTAAGGGTAAGGGTAAGCTTAAGGGTAAAAGCAAGGGTAAGGGTAAGGGTAAGGGTAAGGGTAAGGGTAAGGGTAAGGGTAAGGGTAAGGGTAAGGGTAAGCTTAAGGGTAAAAGCAAGGGTAAGGGTAAGGGTAAGGGTAAGGGTAAGGGTTAGGGTAAGGGTAAAGGTAAGGGTAAGCCTAAGGGTAAAAGCAAGGGTAAGGGTAAGGGTAAGGGTAAGGGTAAGGGTAAGGGTAAGGGTAAGGGTAAGGGTAAGAGTAAGGGTAAGGGTGAGGGTAAGCTTAAGGGTAAAAGCAAGGGTAAGGGTAAGGGTAAGGGTAAGGGTAAGCCTAAGGGTAAAAGCAAGGGTAAGGGTAAGGGTAAGGGTAAGGGTAAGGGTAAGCTTAAGGGTAAAAGCAAGGGTAAGGGTAAGGGTAAGGGTAAGGGTAAGGGTAAGGGTAAGCTTAAGGGTAAAAGCAAGGGTAAGGGTAAGGGTAAGGGTAAGGGTAAGGGTAAGGTTAAAGGTAAGGGTAAGGGTAAGGGTAAGGGTAAGGGTAAGGGTAAGGGTAAGGGTAAGCTTAAGGGTAAAAGCAAGGGTAAGGGTTAGGGTAAGGGTAAGGGTAAGGGTAAGGGTTAGGGTAAGCTTAAGGGTAAAAGCAAGGGTAAGGGTAAGGGTAAGGGTAAGGGTAAGGGTAAGGGTAAGGGTAAGGGTAAGGGTAAGGGTAAGGGTAAGGGTAAGCTTAAGGGTAAAAGCAAGGGTAAGGGTAAGGGTAAGGGTAAGCGTAAGGGTAAGGGTAAGGGTAAGCTTAAGGGTAAAAGCAAGGGTAAGGGTAAGGGTAAGGGTAAGGGTAAGGGTTAGGGTAAGGGTAAAGGTAAGGGTAAGCCTAAGGGTAAAAGCAAGGGTAAGGGTAAGGGTAAGGGTAAGGGTAAGGGTAAGGGTAAGGGTAAGGGTAAGGGTAAGGGTAAGGGTAAGAGTAAGGGTAAGGGTAAGGGTAAGCTTAAGGGTAAAAGCAAGGGTAAGGGTAAGGGTAAGGGTAAGGGTAAGCCTAAGGGTAAAAGCAAGGGTAAGGGTAAGGGTAAGGGTAAGGGTAAGGGTAAGCTTAAGGGTAAAAGCAAGGGTAAAGGTAAGGGTAAGGGTAAGGGTAAGGGTAAGGGTAAGCTTAAGGGTAAAAGCAAGGTTAAGGGTAAGGGTAAGGGTAAGGGTAAGGGTAAGCTTAAGGGTAAAAGCAAGGGTAAAGGTAAGGGTAAGGGTAAGGGTAAGGGTAAGCTTAAGGGTAAAAGCAAGGGTAAGGGTAAGGGTAAGGGTAAGGGTAAGGGTAAGGGTAAGGGTAAGGGTAAGGGTAAGGGTAAGGGTAAAGGTAAGGGTAAGCCTAAGGGTAAAAGCAAGGGTAAGGGTAAGGGTAAGGGTAAGGGTAAGGGTAAGGGTAAGGGTAAGGGTAAGGGTTAGGGTAAGGGTAAGGGTAAGGGTAAGGGTAAGGGTAAGGGTAAGGGTAAGGGTAAGGGTAAGGGTAAGGGTAAGGGTAAGCTAAAGGGTAAAAGCAAGGGTAAGGGTTAGGGTAAGGGTAAGGGTAAGGGTAAGGGTAAGGGTAAGCTTAAGGGTAAAAGCAAGGGTAAGGGTAAGGGTAAGGGTAAGGGTAAGGGTAAGGGTAAGGGTAAGGGTAAAGGTAAGGGTAAGCCTAAGGGTAAAAGCAAGGGTAAGGGTAAGGGTAAGGGTAAGGGTAAGGGTAAGGGTAAGGGTAAGGGTAAGGGTAAGGGTAAGCTTAAGGGTATAAGCAAGGGTAAGGGTAAGGGTAAGGGTAAGGGTGAGGGTAAGGGTAAGGGTAAGGGTAAGGGTAAGGGTAAGGGTAAGCTTAAGGGTAAAAGCAAGGGTAAGGGTAAGGGTAAGGGTAAGGGTAAGGGTAAGGGTAAGGGTAAGCTTAAGGGTAAAAGCAAGGGTAAGGGTAAGGGTAAGGGTAAGGGTAAGGGTAAGGGTAAGGGTAAGGGTAAGGGTAAGGGTAAGGGTAAGGGTAAGGGTAAGGGTAAGGGTAAGGGTAAGGGTAAGGGTAAAGGTAAGGGTAAGCCTAAGGGTAAAAGCAAGGGTAAGGGTAAGGGTAAGGGTAAGGGTAAGGGTAAGGGTAAGGGTAAGGGTAAGGGTAAGGGTAAGGGTAAGGGTAAGGGTAAGGGTAAGGGTAAGGGTAAGTGTAAGGGTAAGCTTAAGGGTAAAAGCAAGGGTAAGGGTAAGGGTAAGGGTAAGGGTAAGGGTAAGCCTAAGGGTAAAAGCAAGGGTAAGGGTAAGGGTAAGGGTAAGGGTAAGCTTAAGGGTAAAAGCAAGGGTAAGGGTAAGGGTATGGGTAAGGGTAAGGGTAAGGGTAAAGGTAAGGGTAAGCCTAAGGGTAAAAGCAAGGGTAAGGGTAAGGGTAAGGGTAAGGGTAAGGGTAAGGGTAAGGGTAAGGGTAAGGGTAAGGGTAAGGGTAAGGGTAAGGGTAAGGGTAAGGGTAAGCTTAAGGGTAAAAGCAAGGGTAAGGGTAAGGGTAAGGGTAAGGGTAAGGGTAAGGGTAAGCTTAAGGGTAAAAGCAAGGGTAAGGGTAAGGGTAAGGGTAAGGGTAAGGGTAAGGGTTAGGGTAAGGGTAAGGGTAAGGGTAAGCTTAAGGGTAAGCTTAAGGGTAAAAGCAAGGGTAAGGGTAAGGGTAAGGGTAAGGGTAAGCTTAAGGGTAAAAGCAAGGGTAAGGGTAAGGGTAAGGGTAAGGGTAAGGGTAAGGGTAAGGGTAAAGGTAAGGGTAAGCCTAAGGGTAAAAGCAAGGGTAAGGGTAAGGGTAAGGGTAAGGGTGAGGGTAAGGGTAAGGGTAAGGGTAAGGGTAAGGGTAAGGGTAAGGGTAAGGGTAAGCTTAAGGGTAAAAGCAAGGGTGAGGGTAAGGGTAAGGGTAAGGGTAAGGGTAAGGGTAAGGGTAAGGGTAAGGGTAAGGGTAAGGGTAAGGGTAAGGGTAAGGGTAAGGGTAAGGGTAAGGGTAAGGGTAAGGGTAAGGGTAAGGGTAAGGGTAAGGGTAAGGGTAAGCCTAAGGGTAAAAGCAAGGGTAAGGGTAAGGGTAAGGGTAAGGGTAAGGGTAAGCTTAAGGGTAAAAGCAAGGGTAAGGGTAAGGGTAAGGGTAAGGGTAAGGGTAAGGGTAAGCTTAAGGGTAAAAGCAAGGGTAAGGGTAAGGGTAAGGGTAAGGGTAAGGGTAAGGGTAAGGGTAAGGGTAAGGGTAAAGGTAAGGGTAAGCCTAAGGGTAAAAGCAAGGGTATGGGTAAGGGTAAGGGTAAGGGTAAGGGTAAGGGTAAGGGTAAGGGTAAGGGTAAGGGTAAGGGTAAGGGTAAGGGTAAGGGTAAGGGTAAGGGTAAGGGTAAGGGTAAGCTTAAGGGTAAAAGCAAGGGTAAGGGTAAGGGTAAGGGCAAGGGTAAGGGTAAGGGTAAGGGTAAGGGTAAGCTTAAGGGTAAAAGCAAGGGTAAGGGTAAGGGTAAGGGTAAGGGTAAGGGTAAGGGTAAGGGTAAGGGTAAGGGTAAGGGTAAAGGTAAGGGTAAGCTTAAGGGTAAAAGCAAGGGTAAGGGTAAGGGTAAGGGTAAGGGTAAGGGTAAGGGTAAGGGTAAGGGTAAGGGTAAGGGTAAGGGTAAGGGTAAGGGTAAGGGTAAGCTTAAGGGTAAAAGCAAGGGTAAGGGTAAGGGTAAGGGTAAGGGTAAGGGTAAGGGTAAGGGTAAGCCTAAGGGTAAAAGCAAGGGTAAAGGTAAGGGTAAGGGTAAGGGTAAGGGTTAGGGTAAGGGTAAGGGTGAGGGTAAGCTTAAGGGTAAAAGCAAGGGTAAGGGTAAGGGTGAGGGTAAAGGTAAGGGTAAGTGTAAGCTTAAGGGTAAAAGCAAGGGTAAGGGTAAGGGTAAAGGTAAGCGTAAGCCTTAAGGTAAGAGCAAGGGTAAGGGTAAGGGTAAGGGTAAGGGTAAGGGTAAGGGTAAGGGTAAGGGTAAGGGTAAGCTTAAGGGTAAAAGCAAGGGTAAGGGTAAGGGTAAGGGTAGGGGTAAGGGTAAGGGTAAGGGTAAGGGTAAGCTTAAGGGTAAAAGCAAGGGTAAGGGTAAGGGTAAGGGTAAGGGTAAGGGTAAGGGTAAGGGTAAGGGTAAGGGTAAGCTTAAGGGTAAAAGCAAGGGTAAGGGTTAGGGTAAGGGTAAGGGTAAGGGTAAGGGTAAGCTTGAGGGTAAAAGCAAGGGTAAGGGTAAGGGTAAGGGTAAGGGTAAAGGTAAGGGTAAGCCTAAGGGTAAAAGCAAGGGTAAGGGTAAGGGTAAGGGTAAGGGTAAGGGTAAGGGTAAGGGTAAGGGTAAGGGTAAGGGTAAGGGTAAGCTTAAGGGTATAAGCAAGGGTAAGGGTAAGGGTAAGGGTGAGGGTAAGGGTAAGGGTAAGGGTAAGCTTAAGGGTAAAAGCAAGGGTAAGGGTAAGGGTGAGGGTAAGGGTAAGGGTAAGCTTAAGGGTAAAAGCAAGGGTAAGGGTAAGGGTAAGGGTAAGGGTAAGGTTAAGGGTAAGGGTAAGGGTAAGGGTAAGGGTAAGGGTAAAGGTTAGGGTAAGCCTAAGGGTAAAAGCAAGGGTAAGGGTAAAGGTAAGGGTAAGGGTAAGGGTAAGGGTAAGGGTAAGGGTAAGGGTAAGGGTAAGGGTAAGGGTAAGGGTAAAGGTAAGGGTAAGCCTAAGGGTAAAAGCAAGGGTATGGGTAAGGGTTAGGGTAAGGGTAAGGGTAAGGGTAAGGGTAAGGGTAAGGGTAAGGGTAAGGGTAAGGGTAAGGGTAAGGGTAAGGGTAAGGGTAAGGGTAAGGGTAAGCTTAAGGGTAAAAGCAAGGGTAAGGGTAAGGGTAAGGGTAAGGGTAAGGGTAAGGGTAAGGGTAAGCTTAAGGGTAAAAGCAAGGGTAAGGGTAAGGGTAAGGGTAAGGGTAAGGGTAAGGGTAAGGGTAAGGGTAAGGGTAAGGGTAAGGGTAAGCTTAAGGGTAAAAGCAAGGGTAAGGGTAAGGGTAAGGGTAAGGGTAAGGGTAAGGGTAAGGGTAAGGGTAAGGGTAAGGGTAAGGGTAAGGGTAAGGGTAAGGGTAAGCTTAAGGGTAAAAGCAAGGGTAAGGGTAAGGGTAAGGGTAAGGGTAAGGGTAAGGGTAAGGGTAAGCCTAAGGGTAAAAGCAAGGGTAAGGGTAAGGGTAAGGGTAAGGGTAAGGGTTAGGGTAAGGGTAAGGGTAAGGGTAAGCTTAAGGGTAAAAGCAAGGGTAAGGGTAAGGGTGAGGGTAAGGGTAAGGGTAAGTGTAAGCTTAAGGGTAAAAGCAAGGGTAAGGGTAAGGGTAAAGGTAAGCGTAAGCCTTAGGGTAAAAGCAAGGGTAAGGGTAAGGGTAAGGGTAAGGGTAAGGGTAAGGGTAAGGGTAAGGGTAAGGGTAAGGGTAAGCTTAAGGGTAAAAGCAAGGGTAAGGGTAAGGGTAAGGGTAAGGGTAAGGGTAAGGGTAAGGGTAAGGGTAAGGGTAAGCTTAAGGGTAAAAGCAAGGGTAAGGGTTAGGGTAAGGGTAAGGGTAAGGGTAAGGGTAAGCTTGAGGGTAAAAGCAAGGGTAAGGGTAAGGGTAAGGGTAAGGGTAAAGGTAAGGGTAAGCCTAAGGGTAAAAGCAAGGGTAAGGGTAAGGGTAAGGGTAAGGGTAAGGGTAAGGGTAAGGGTAAGGGTAAGGGTAAGGGTAAGCTTAAGGGTATAAGCAAGGGTAAGGGTAAGGGTAAGGGTGAGGGTAAGGGTAAGGGTAAGGGTAAGCTTAAGGGTAAAAGCAAGGGTAAGGGTAAGGGTAAGGGTAAGGGTAAGGGTAAGGGTAAGGGTAAGGGTAAGGGTAAGGGTAAGCTTAAGGGTAAAAGCAAGGGTAAGGGTAAGGGTAAGGGTAAGGGTAAGGTTAAGGGTAAGGGTAAGGGTAAGGGTAAGGGTAAGGGTAAAGGTTAGGGTAAGCCTAAGGGTAAAAGCAAGGGTAAGGGTAAAGGTAAGGGTAAGGGTAAGGGTAAGGGTAAGGGTAAGGGTAAGGGTAAGGGTAAGGGTAAGGGTGAGGGTAAGCTTAAGGGTAAAAGCAAGGGTAAGGGTAAGGGTAAGGGTAAGGGTAAGCCTAAGGTTAAAACAAGGGTAAGGGTAAGGGTAAGGGTAAGGGTAAGGGTAAGCTTAAGGGTAAAAGCAAGGGTAAGGGTAAGGGTAAGGGTGAGGGTAAGGGTAAGCTTAAGGGTTAAAGCAAGGGTAAGGGTAAGGGTAAGGGTAAGGGTAAGGGTAAGGGTAAAGGTAAGGGTAAGCCTAAGGGTAAAAGCAAGGGTAAGGGTAAGGGTAAGGGTAAGGGTAAGGGTAAGGGTAAGGGTAAGGGTAAGGGTAAGGGTAAGGGTAAGGGTAAGGGTAAGGGTAAGGGTAAGCTTAAGGGTAAAAGCAAGGGTAAGGGTAAGGGTAAGGGTAAGGGTAAGGGTAAGGGTAAGGGTAAGGGTAAGCTTAAGGGTAAAAGCAAGGGTAAGGGTAAGGGTAAGGGTGAGGGTAAGGGTAAGGGTAAGGGTAAGGGTAAGCTTAAGGGTAAAAGCAAGGGTAAGGGTAAGGGTAAGGGTAAGGGTAAGGGTAAGGGTAAGGGTAAGCTTAAGGGTAAAAGCAAGGTTAAGGGTAAGGGTAAGGGTAAGGGTAAGGGTAAGGGTAAGGGTAAGGGTAAGGGTAAGGGTAAGCTTAAGGGTAAAAGCAAGGGTAAGGGTAAGGGTAAGGGTGAGGGTAAGGGTAAGGGTAAGGGTAAGGGTAAGCTTAAGGGTAAAAGCAAGGGTAAGGGTAAGGGTAAGGGTAAGGGTAAGGGTAAGGGTAAGCTTAAGGGTAAAAGCAAGGGTAAGGGTAAGGGTAAGGGTAAGGGTAAGGGTAAGGGTAAGGGTAAGGGTAAGGGTAAAGGTAAGGGTAAGCCTAAGGGTAAAAGCAAGGGTAAGGGTAAGGGTTAGGGTAAGGGTAAGGGTAAGGGTAAGGGTAAGGGTAAGGGTAAGGGTAAGGGTAAGGGTAAGTGTGAGGGTAAGGGTAAGGGTAAGCTTAAGGGTAAAAGCAAGGGTAAGGGTAAGGGTAAGGGTAAGGGTAAGGGTAAGGGTAAGGGTAAGGGTAAGCTTAAGGGTAAGGGTAAGTGTAAGGGTAAAGGTAAGGGTAAGCCTAAGGGTAAAAGCAAGGGTAAGGGTAAGGGTTAGGGTAAGGGTAAGGGTAAGGGTAAGGGTAAGGGTAAGGGTAAGTGTAAGGGTTAGGGTAAGGGTAAGCTTAAGGGTAAAAGCAAGGGTAAGGGTAAGGGTAAGGGTAAGGGTAAGGGTAAGGGTAAGGGTAAGGGTAAGGGTAAGGGTAAGGGTAAGGGTAAGCTTAAGGGTAAGGGTAAGGGTAAGGGAAAGGGTAAGCCTAAGGGTAAAAGCAAGGGTAAGGGTAAGGGTAAGGGTAAGGGTAAGCTTAAGGGTAAAAGCAAGGGTGAGGGTAAGGGTAAGGGTAAGGGTAAGGGTAAGGGTAAGCTTAAGGTTAAAAGCAAGGGTAAGGGTAAGGGTAAGGGTAAGGGTAAGGGTAAGGGTAAGGGTAAGGGTAAAGGTAAGGGTAAGCCTAAGGGTAAAAGCAAGGGTAAGGGTAAGGGTAAGGGTAAGGGTAAGGGTAAGGGTAAGGGTAAGGGTAAGGGTAAGGGTAAGGGTAAGGGTAAGGGTAAGCTTAAGGGTAAAAGCAAGGGTAAGGGTAAGGGTAAGGGTAAGGGTAAGGGTAAGGGTAAGGGTAAGGGTAAGGGTAAGGGTAAGGGTAAGGGTAAGGGTAAGGGTAAGGGTAAGGGTAAGGGTAAGGGTAAGGGTAAGCTTAAGGGTAAAAGCAAGGGTGAGGGTAAGGGTAAGGGTAAGGGTAAGGGTAAGGGTAAGGGTAAGGGTAAGCTTAAGGGTAAAAGCAAGGGTAAGGGTAAGGGTAAGGGTAAGGGTAAGGGTAAGGGTAAGGGTAAGGGTAAGGGTAAGGGTAAGCTTAAGGGTAAGGATAAGGGTAAGGGTAAAAGCAAGGGTAAGGGTAAGGGTAAGGGTAAGGGTAAGGGTAAGCTTAAGGGTAAAAGCAAGGGTAAGGGTAAGGGTAAGGGTAAGGGTAAGGGTAAGGGTAAGGGTAAGGGTAAGGGTAAGGGTAAGCTTAAGGGTAAGGGTAAGGGTAAGGGTAAGGGTAAGCTTAAGGGTAAAAGCAAGGGTAAGGGTAAGGGTAAGGGTAAGGGTAAGGGTAAGGGTAAGGGTAAGGGTAAGGGTAAGGGTAAGGGTAATGGTAAGGGTAAGCTTAAGGGTAAAAGCAAGGGTAAGGGAAAGGGTAAGGGTGAGGGTGAGGGTAAGGGTAAGGGTAAGGGTAAGGGTAAGCTTAAGGGTAAAAGCAAAGGTAAGGGTAAGGGTAAGGGTAAGGGTAAGGGTAAGGGTAAGGGTAAGGGTAAGGGTAAGGGTAAAGGTAAGGGTAAGCCTAAGGGTGAAAGCAAGGGTAAGGGTAAGGGTAAGGGTAAGGGTAAGGGTAAGAGTAAGGGTAAGGGTAAGGGTAAGGGTAAGCTTAAGGGTAAAAGCAAGGGTAAGGGTAAGGGTAAGGGTAAGGGTAAGCCTAAGGGTAAAAGCAAGGGTAAGGGTAAGGGTAAGGGTAAGGGTAAGGGTAAGCTTAAGGGTAAAAGCAAGGGTAAGGGTAAGGGTAAGGGTAAGGGTAAGGGTAAGGGTAAGGGTAAGCTTAAGGCTAAAAGCCTTACCCTTGCTTTTACCCTTAAGCTTACCCTTACCCTTACCCTTACCCTTACCCTTAAGCTTACCCTTACCCTTACCCTTACCCTTACCCTTACCCTTACCCTTACCCTTACCCTTGCTTTTACCCTTAAGCTTACCCTTACCCTTACCCTTACCCTTACCCTTACCCTTGCTTTTACTCTTAAGCTTACCCTTACCCTTACCCTTACCCTTACCCTTAAGCTTACCCTTACCCTTACCCTTACCCTTACCCTTACCCTTACCCTTACCCTTACCCTTACCCTTACCCTTACCCTTACCCTTACCCTTACCCTTGCTTTTACCCTTAAGCTTACCCTTACCCTTACCCTTACCCTTACCCTTAAGCTTACCCTTACCCTTACCCTTACCCTTACCCTTGCTTTTACCCTTAAGCTTACCCTTACCCTTACCCTTACCCTTACCCTTAAGCTTACCCTTACCCTAATCCTTACCCTTACCCTTACCCTTACCCTTACCCTTACCCTTACCCTTACCCTTGCTTTTACCCTTAAGCTTACCCTTACCCTTACCCTTACCCTTACCCTTAAGCTTACCCTTACCCTTACCCTTACCCTTACCCTTACCCTTACCCTTACCCTTACCCTTACCCTTACCCTTACCCTTACCCTTACCCTTGCTTTTACCCTTAAGCTTACCCTTACCCTTACCCTTACCCTTACCCTTGCTTTTACCCTTGAGCTTACCCTTACCCTTACCCTTACCCTTACCCTTAAGCTTACCCTTACCCTTACCCTTACCCTTACCCTTACCCTTACCCTTACCCTTACCCTTACCCTTACCCTTGCTTTTACCCTTAAGCTTACCCTTACCCTTACCCTTAACCTTACCCTTACCCTTACCCTTACCCTTACCCTTACCCTTACCCTTACCCTTACCCTTACCCTTACCCTTACCCTTGCTTTTACCCTAAGGCTTACCCTTACCTTTACCCTTACCCTTACCCTTACCCTTACCCTTACCCTTACCCTTACCCTTGCATTTACCCTTAAGCTTACCCTTACCCTTACCCTTTCCCTTACCCTTACCCTTACCCTTGCTTTTACCTTTAAGCTTACCCTTACCCTTACCCTTACCCTTACCCTTACCCTTGCTTTTACCCTTAGGCTTACCCTTACCCTTACCCTTACCCTTACCCTTACCCTTGCTTTTACCCTTAAGCTTACCCTTACCCTTACCCTTACCCTTACCCTTACCCTTACCCTTACCCTTACCCTTACCCTTACCCTTACCCTTACCCTTACCCTTACCTTTACCCTTACCCTTACCCTTACCCTTACCCTTACCCTTACCCTTACCCTTACCCTTACCCTTGCTTTTACCCTTAAGCTTACCCTTACCCTCACCCTTACCCTTACCCTTACCCTTACCCTTACCCTTACCCTCACCCTTGCTTTTAGCCTTAAGCTTACCCTTACCCTTACCCTTACCCTTACCCTTACCCTTACCCTTACCCTTGCTTTTACCCTTAAGCTTACCCTTACCCTTACCCTTACCCTTACCCTTGCTTTTACCCTTAGGCTTACCCTTACCCTTACCCTTACCCTTACCCTTGCTTTTACCCTTAAGCTTATCCTTACCCTTACCCTTATCCTTACTCTTACCCTTACCCTTACCCTTACCCTTACCCTTACCCTTGCTTTTACCCTTAGGCTTACCCTTACCTTTACCCTTACCCTTACCCTTACCCTTACCCTTACCCTTACCCTTACCCTTACCCTTACCCTTACCTTTGCTTTTACCCTTAAGCTTACCCTTACCCTTACCCTTACCCTTACCCTTACCCTTACCCTTTCCCTTACCCTTGCTTTTACCCTTAAGCTTACCCTTACCATTACCCTTACCCTTACCCTTACCCTTACCCTTACCCTTACCCTTACCCTTACCCTTACCCTTACCCTTACCCTTACCCTTACCCTTACCCTTGCTTTTACCCTTAAGCTTACCCTTACCCTTACCCTTACCCTTACCCTTAAGCTTACCCTTACCCTTACCCTTACCCTTACCCTTACCCTTACCCTTACCCTTACCCTTACCCTTGCTTTTACCCTTAAGCTTACCCTTACCCTTACCCTTACCCTTACCCTTACCCTTACCCTTACCCTTGCTTTTACCCTTACCCTTATCCTTACCCTTAAGCTTACCCTTACCCTTACCCTTACCCTTACCCTTACCCTTACCCTTACCCTTACCCTTACCCTTACCCTTGCTTTTACCCTTAAGCTTACCCTTACCCTTACCCTTACCCTTACCCTTACCCTTACCCTTACCCTTACCCTCACCCTTGCTTTTACCCTTAAGCTTACCCTTACCCTTACCCTTACCCTTACCCTTACCCTTACCCTTACCCTTACCCTTACCCTTACCCTTACCCTTACCCTTACCCTTACCCTTACCCTTACCCTTACCCTTGCTTTTACCCTTAAGCTTACCCTTACCCTTACCCTTACCCTTACCCTTACCCTTACCCTTACCCTTACCCTTACCCTTGCTTTTACCCTTAGGCTTACCCTTACCTTTACCCTTACCCTTACCCTTACCCTTACCCTTACCCTTACCCTTACCCTTACCCTTGCTTTTACCCTTAAGCTTACCCTTACCCTTACCCTTACCCTTACCCTTACCCTCACCCTTGCTTTTACCCTTAAGCTTACCCTTACCCTTACCCTTACCCTTACCCTTGCTTTTACCCTTAGGCTTACCCTTTCCCTTACCCTTACCCTTACCCTTAAGCTTACCCTTACCCTTACCCTTACCCTTACCCTTACCCTTACCCTTACCCTTACCCTTACCCTTACCCTTACCCTTGCTTTTACCCTTAAGCTTACCCTTACCCTAACCTTTACACTTACCCTTACCCTTACCCTTACCCTTACCCTTACCCTTACCCTTACCCTAACCCTTACCCTTACCCTTGCTTTTACCCTTAGGCTTACCCTTACCTTTACCCTTACACTTACCCTTACCCTTAAGCTTACCCTTACCCTTACCCTTACCCTTACCCTTACCCTTACCCTTACCCTTACCCTTACCCTTACCCTTACCCTTGCTTTTACCCTTAAGCTTACCCTTACCCTTACCCTCACACTTACCCTTACCCTTACCCTTACCCTTACCCTTACCCTTACCCTTACCCTTACCCTTACCCTAACCCTTACCCTTACCCTTGCTTTTACCCTTAGGCTTACCCTTACCTTTACCCTTACCCTTACCCTTACCCTTACCCTTACCCTTACCCTTACCCTTGCTTTTACCCTTAAGCTTACCCTTACCCTTACCCTTACCCTTACACTTACCCTTACCCTTACCCTTACCCTTACCCTTGCTTTTACCCTTAAGCTTACCCTTACCCTTACCCTTACCCTTACCCTCACCCTTACCCTTACCCTTACCCTTGCTTTTACCCTTAAGCTTACCCTTACCCTTACCCTTACCCTTACCCTTACCCTTACCCTTACCCTTACCCTTACCCTTACCCTTAACCTTGCTTTTACCCTTAAGCTTACCCTTACCCTTACCCTTACCCTTACCCTTACCCTTACCCTTACCCTTACCCTTACCCTTACCCTTGCTTTTACCCTTAAGCTTACCCTTACCCTTACCCTTACCCTTACCCTCACCCTTACCCTTACCCTTACCCTTGCTTTTACCCTTAAGCTTACCCTTACCCTTACCCTTACCCTTACCCTTACCCTTACCCTTACCCTTACCCTTACCCTTACCCTTGCTTTTACCCTTAAGCTTACCCTTACCCTTACCCTTACCCTTACCCTTACCCTTACCCTTACCCTTACCCTTACCCTTACCCTTACCCTTACCCTTACCCTTACCCTTACCCTTACCCTTACCCTTACCCTTACCCTTACCCTTGCTTTTACCCTTAGGCTTACCCTTACCTTTACCCTTACCCTTACCCTTACCCTTACCCTTACCCTTACCCTTGCTTTAACCCTTAAGCTTACCCTTACCCTCACCCTTACCCTTACCCTTACCCTTGCTTTTACCCTTAAGCTTACCCTTACCCTTACCCTTACCCTTACCCTTACCCTTGTTTTAACCTTAGGCTTACCCTTACCCTTACCCTTACCCTTACCCTTGCTTTTACCCTTAAGCTTACCCTCACCCTTACCCTTACCCTTACCCTTACCCTTACCCTTACCCTTACCCTTACCCTTACCCTTACCCTTACCTTTACCCTTACCCTTGCTTTTACCCTTAGGCTTACCCTAACCTTCACCCTTACCCTTACCCTTACCCTTACCCTTACCCTTAACCTTACCCTTACCCTTACCCTTACCCTTACCCTTGCTTTTACCCTTAAGCTTACCCTTACCCTTACCCTTACCCTAACCCTTACCCTTACCCTTACCCTTACCCTTGCTTTTACCCTTAAGCTTACCCTTACCCTTACCCTTACCCTCACCCTTACCCTTACCCTTACCCTTGCTTATACCCTTAAGCTTACCCTTACCCTTACCCTTACCCTTACCCTTACCCTTACCCTTACCCTTACCCTTACCCTTACCCTTACCCTTACCCTTACCCTTGCTTTTACCCTTGGGCTTACCCTTACCTTTACCCTTACCCTTATCCTTACCCTTACCCTTGCTTTTACCCTCAAGCTTACCCTTACCCTTACCCTTACCCTTACCCTAACCCTTACCCTTGCTTTTACCCTTAAGCTTACCCTTACACTTACCCTTACCCTTACCCTTACCCTTACCCTTACCCTTACCCTTACCCTTACCCTTACCCTTGCTTTTACCCTTAAGCTTACCCTTAGCCTTACCCTTACCCTTACCCTTACCCTTACCCTCACCCTTACCCTTACCCTTGCTTTTACCCTTAAGCTTACCCTTACCCTTACCCTTACCCTTACCCTTACCCTTACCCTTACCCTTACCCTTACCCTTGCTTTCACCCTAAGGCTTACGCTTACCTTTACCCTTACCCTTACCCTTGCTTTTACCCTTAAGCTTACACTTACCCTTACCCTTACCCTTACCCTTACCCTTACCCTTGCTTTTACCCTTAAGCTTACCCTTACCCTTACCCTTACCCTAACCCTTACCCTTACCCTTACCCTTACCCTTACCCTTGCTTTTACCCTCACCCTTACCCTTGCTTTTACCCTTAGGCTTACCCTTACCCTTACCCTTACCCTTACCCTTACCCTTACCCTTACCCTTGCTTTTACCCTTAAGCTTACCCTTACCCTTACCCTTACCCTTACCCTTCCCCTTACCCTTACCCTTACCCTTACCCTTACCCTTACCCTTACCCTTACCCTTACCCTTGCTTTTACCCTTAAGCTTACCCTTACCCTTACCCTTACCCTTACCCTTACCCTTACCCTTACCCTTACCCTTACCCTTACCCTTACCCTTACCCCTACCCTTACCCATACCCTTACCCTTGCTTTTACCCTTAAGCTTACCCTTACCCTTACCCTTACCCTTACCCTTACCCTTACCCTTACCCTTGCTTTTACCCTTAAGCTTACCCTTACCCTTACCCTTACCCTTACCCTTACCCTTACCCTTACCCTTACCCTTACCCTTACCCTTACCCTTACCCTTACCCTTACCCTTACCCTTACCCATACCCTTGCTTTTACCCTTAGGCTTACCCTTACCTTTACCCTTACCCTTACCCTTACCCTTACCCTTACCCTTACCCTTACCCTTACCCTTACCCTTGCTTTTACCCTTAAGCTTACCCTTACCCTTACCCTTACCCTTACCCTTACCCTTACCCTTACCCTTGCTTTTACCCTTAAGCTTACCCTTACCCTTACCCTTACCCTTACCCTTACCCTTGCTTTTACCCTTAGGCTTACCCTTACCCTTACCCTTACCCTTACCCTTACCCTTACCCTTACCCTTACCCTTACCCTTACCCTTACCCTTACCCTTACCCTTACCCTTACCCTTACCCTTACCCTTACCCTCACCCTTGCTTTTACCCTTAAGCTTACCCTTACCCTTACCCTTACCCTTACCCTTACCCTTACCCTTACCCTTACCCTCACCCTTACCCTTACCCTTACCCTTACCCTTACCCTTACCCTTACCCTTGCTTTTACCCTTAGGCTTACCCTTACCTTTACCCTTACCCTTACCCTTACCCTTACCCTTACCCTTACCCTTACCCTTGCTTTTACCCTTAAGCTTACCCTTACCCTTACCCTTGCTTTTACCCTTAAGCTTACCCTTAAGCTTACCCTTACCCTTACCCTTACCCTTACCCTTACCCTTACCCTTACCCTTACCCTTACCCTTACCCTTGCTTTTACCCTTAAGCTTACCCTTACCCTTACCCTTACCCTTACCCTTACCCTTACCCTTACCCTTGCTTTTACCCTTAAGCTTACCCTTACCCTTACCCTTACCCTTACCCTTACCCTTACCCTTACCCTTACCCTTACCCTTACCCTTACCCTTACCCTTACCCTTACCCTTGCTTTTACCCTTAGGCTTACCCTTACCTTTACCCTTACCCTTACCCATACCCTTACCCTTACCCTTGCTTTTACCCTTAAGCTTACCCTTACCCTTACCCTTACCCTTACCCTTGCTTTTACCCTTAGGCTTACCCTTACCCTTACCCTTACCCTTACCCTTGCTTTTACCCTTAAGCTTACCCTTACACTTACCCTTACCCTTACCCTTACCCTTACCCTTACCCTTACCCTTACCCTTACCCTTACCCTTACCCTTACCCTTACCCTTACCCTTACCCTTACCCTTACCCTTGCTTTTACCCTTAGGCTTACCCTTACCTTTACCCTTACCCTTACCCTTACCCTTACCCTTACCCTTACCCTTACCCTTACCCTTACCCTTACCCTTGCTTTTACCCTTAGGCTTACCCTTACCTTTACCCTTACCCTTACCCTTACCCTTACCCTTACCCTTACCCTTACACTTACCCTTACCCTTACCCTTACCCTTACCCTTACCCTTACCCTTACCCTTGCTTTTACCCTTAAGCTTACCCTTACCCTTACCCTTACCCTTACCCTTACCCTTACCCTTACCCTTGCTTTTACCCTTAAGCTTACCCTTACCCTTACCCTTACCCTTACCCTTACCCTCACCCTTACCCTTACCCTTACCCTTACCCTTGCTTTTACCCTTAAGCTTACCCTTACCCTTACCCTTACCCTTACCCTTACCCTTACCCTTACCCTAACCCTTACCCTTGCTTTTACCCTTTAGCTTACCCTTACCCTTACCCTTACCCTTACCCTTACCCTTACCCTTACCCTTACCCTTACCCTTACCCTTACCCTTACCCTTACCCTTACCCTTACCCTTACCCTTACCCTTACCCTTACCCTTACCCTTACCCTTACCCTTGCTTTTACCCTTAGGCTTACCCTTACCTTTACCCTTACCCTTACCCTTACCCTTACCCTTACCCTTACCCTTACCCTTACCCTTACCCTTGCTTTTACCCTTAAGCTTACCCTTACCCTTACCCTTACCCTTACCTTTACCCTTGCTTTTACCCTTAAGCTTACCCTTACCCTTACCCTTACCCTTACCCTTAACCTTGCTTTTACCCTTAAGCTTACCCTTACCCTTACCCTTACCCTTACCCTTACCTTTACCCTTGCTTTTACCCTTAAGCTTACCCTTACCCTTACCCTTACCCTTACCCTTACCCTTGCTTTTACCCTTAGGCTTACCCTTACCCTTACCCTTACCCTTACCCTTGCTTTTACCCTTAAGCTTACCCTTACCCTTACCCTTACTCTTACCCTTACCCTTACCCTTACCCTTACCCTTACCCTTACCCTTACCCTTACCCTTACCCTAACCCTTACCCTTGCTTTTACCCTTAGGCTTACCCTTACCTTTACCCTTACCCTAACCCTTACCCTTACCCTTGCCCTTACCCTTACCCTTACCCTTGCTTTTACCCTTAAGCTTACCCTTACACTTACCCTTACGCTTACCCTTACCCTTACCCTTACCCTTGCTTTTACCCTTAAGCTTACCCTTACCCTTACCCTTACCCTTACCCTTACCCTTACCCTTACCCTTACCCTTACCCTTACCCTTGCTTTTACCCTTAAGCTTACCCTTACCCTTACCCTTACCCTTACCCTTACCCTAACCCTTACCCTTGCTTTTACCCTTAAGCTTACCCTTACCCTTACCCTTACCCTTACCCTTACCCTTACCCTTACCCTTACCTTTACCCTTACCCTTACCCTTACCCTTATCCTTACCCTTACCCTTACCCTTACCCTTGCTTTTACCCTTAAGCTTACCCTTACCCTTACCCTTACCCTTACCCTTACCCTTACTTTTACCCTTACCCTTACCCTTGCTTTTACCCTTAAGCTTACCCTTACCCTTACCCTCACCCTTACCCTTACCCTTACCCTTACCCTTACCCTTACCCTTACCCTTGCTTTTACCCTTAGGCTTACCCTTACCTTTACCCTTACCCTTACCCTTACCCTTACCCTTACCCTTACCCTTACCCTTGCTTTTACCCTTAAGCTTACCCTTACCCTTACCCTTACCCTTACCCTTACCCTTACCCTTACCCTTACCCTTACCCTTGCTTTTACCCTTAAGCTTACCCTTACCCTTACCCTTACCCTTACCCTTACCCTTGCTTTTACCCTTAGGCTTACCCTTACCCTTACCCTTACCCTTACCCTTGCTTTTACCCTTAAGCTTACCCTTACCCTTACCCTTGCTTTTACCCTTAAGCTTACCCTTACCCTTACCCTTACCCTTACCCTTACCCTTACCCTTACCCTTACCCTTACCCTTACCCTTGCTTTTACCCTTAAGCTTTCCCTTACCCTTATCCTTACCCTTACCCTTACCCTTGCTTTTACCCTTAGGCTTACCCTTACCCTTACCCTTACCCTTACCCTTGCTTTTACCCTTAAGCTTACCCTTACCCTTACCCTTACTCTTACCCTTACCCTTACCCTTACCCTTACCCTTACCCTTACCCTTACCCTTACCCTTACCCTTGCTTTTACCCTTAGGCTTACCCTTACCTTTACCCTTACCCCAACCCTTACCCTTACCCTTACCCTTACCCTTACCCTTGCTTTTACCCTTAAGCTTACCCTTACCCTTACCCTTACCCTTACCCTTACCCTTACCCTTGCTTTTACCCTTAAGCTTACCCTTACCCTTACCCTTACCCTTACCCTTACCCTTACCCTTACCCTTACCCTTACCCTTACCCTTACCCTAACCCTTGCTTTTACCCTTAAGCTTACCCTTACCCTTACCCTTACCCTTACCCTTACCCTTACCCTTACCCTTACCCTTACCCTTACCCTTACCCTTACCTTACCCTTACCCTTACCCTTATCCTTGCTTTTACCCTTAGGCTTACCCTCACCTTTACCCTTACCCTTACCCTTACCCTTACCCTTACCCTTGCTTTTACCCTTAAGCTTACCCTTACCCTTACCCTTACCCTTACCCTTAAGCTTACCCTTACCCTTACCCTTACCCTTACCCTTACCCTTACCCTTACCCTTACCCTTACCCTTACCCTTACCCTTACCCTTACCCTTACCCTTACCCTTACCCTTGCTTTTACCCTTAAGCTTACCCTTACCCTTACCCTTACCCTTACCCTTACTCTTGCTTTTACCCTTAGGCTTACCCTTACCCTTACCCTTACCCTTACCCTTGCTTTTACCCTTAAGCTTACCCTTACACTTACCCTTACCCTTACCCTTACCCTTACCCTTACCCTTACCCTTACCCTTACCCTTAACCTTACCCTTACCCTTACCCTTGCTTTTACCCTTAGGCTTACCCTTACCTTTACCCTTACCCTTACCCTTACCCTTACCCTTACCCTTACCCTTACCCTTACCCTTACCCTTACCCTTACCCTTACCCTTACCCTTACCCTTACCCTTACCCTTGCTTTTACCCTTAAGCTTACCCTTACCCTTACCCTTACCCTTACCCTTACCCTTACCCTTACCCTTGCTTTTACCCTTAAGCTTACCCTTACCCTTACCCTTACCCTTACCCTTACCCTCACCCTTACCCTTACCCTTACCCTTGCTTATACCCTTAAGCTTACCCTTATCCTTACCCTTACCCTTACCCTTACCCTTACCCTTACCCTTACCCTTACCCTTACCCTTACCCTTACCCTTACCCTTACCCTTACCCTTACCCTTGCTTTTACCCTTAGGCTTACCCTTACCTTTACCCTTACCCTTACCCTTACCCTTACCCTTACCCTTACCCTTACCCTTACCCTTACCCTTACCCTTACCCTTGCTTTTACCCTTAAGCTTACCCTTACCCTTACCCTTACCCTTACCCTTACCCTAACCCTTACCCTTGCTTTTACCCTTTAGCTTACCATTACCCTTACCCTTACCCTTACCCTTACCCTTACCATTACCCTTACCCTTACCCTTACCCTTACCCTTACCCTTACCCTTACCCTTGCTTTTACCCTTAAGCTTACCCTTACCCTTACCCTTACCCTTACCCTTACCCTTACCCTTACCCTTACCCTTACCCTTACCCTTACCCTTACCCTTACCCTTGCTTTTACCCTTAAGCTTACCCTTACCCTTACCCTTACCCTTACCCTTACCCTTGCTTTTACCCTTAGGCTTACCCTTACCTGTACCCTTACCCTTACCCTTACCCTTACCCTTACCCTTACCCTTACCCTTACCCCTACCCTTACCCTTACCCTTACCCTTACCCTTACCCTTGCTTTTACCCTTAAGCTTACCCTTACCCTTACCCTTACCCTTACCCTTACCCTTACCCTTGCTTTTACCCTTAAGCTTACCCTTACCCTTACCCTTACCCTTACCCTTACCCTTGCTTTTACCCTTAGGCTTACCCTTACCCTTACCCTTACCCTTACCCTTGCTTTTACCCTTAAGCTTACCCTCACCCTTACCCTTACTCTTACCCTTACCCTTACCCTTACCCTTACCCTTACCCTTACCCTTACCCTTACCCTTGCTTTTACCCTTAGGCTTACCCTTACCTTTACCCTTACCCTAACCCTTACCCTTACCCTTACCCTTACCCTTACCCTTGCTTTTACCCTTAAGCTTACCCTTACCCTTACCCTTACCCTTACCCTTACCCTTACCCTTACCCTTACCCTTACCCTTACCCTTGCTTTTACCCTTAAGCTTACCCTTACCCTTACCCTTACCCTTACCCTTACCCTTACCCTTACCCTTACCCTTACCCTTACCCTTACCCTTACCCTTACCCTTACCCTTACCCTTACCCTTACCCTTACCCTTACCCTTACCCTTGCTTTTACCCTTAAGCTTACCCTTACCCTTACCCTTACCCTCACCCTTACCCTAACCCTTACCCTTGCTTTTACCCTTAAGCTTACCCTTACCCTTACCCTTACCCTTACCCTTACCCTTACCCTTACCTTTACCCTTACCCTTACCCTTACCCTTACCCTTACCCTTACCCTTACCCTTACCCTTGCTTTTACCCTTAAGCTTACCCTTACCCTTACCCTTACCCTTACACTTACCCTTACCCTTACCCTTACCCTTACCCTTACCCTTACCCTTACCCTTACCCTTGCTTTTACCCTTAAGCTTACCCTTACCCTTACCCTTACCCTTACCCTTACCCTTACCCTTACCCTTGCTTTTACCCTTAGGCTTACCCTTACCTTTACCCTTACCCTTACCCTTACCCTTACCCTTACCCTTACCCTTACCCTTACCCATACCCTTACCCTTGCTTTTACCCTTAAGCTTACCCTTACCCTTACCCTTACCCTTACCCTTACCCTTACCCTTACCCTTACCCTTGCTTTTACCCTTAAGCTTACCCTTACCGTTACCCTTACCCTTACCCTTACCCTTGCTTTTACCCTTAGGCTTACCCTTACCCTTACCCTTACCCTTGCTTTTACCCTTAAGCTTACCCTTACCCTTACCCTTACTCTTACCCTTACCCTTACCCTTACCCTTACCCTTACCCTTACCCTTACCCTTACCCTTACCCTTACACTTGCTTTTACCCTTAGGCTTACGCTTACCTTTACCCTTACCCTAACCCTTACCCTTACCCTTACCCTTACCCTTACCCTTGCTTTTACCCTTAAGCTTACCCTTACCCTTACCCTTACCCTTACCCTTACCCTTACCCTTACCCTTACCCTTACCCTTGCTTTTACCCTTGCTTTTACCCTTAAGCTTACCCTTACCCTTACCCTTACCCTTACCCTTACCCTTACCCTTACCCTTACCCTTACCCTTACCCTTACCCTTACCCTTACCCTTACCCTTACCCTTACCCTTACCCTTACCCTTACCCTTACCCTTACCCTTACCATTACCCTTACCCTTGCTTTTACCCTTACCCTTACCCTTACCCTTACCCTTACCCTTACCCTTACCCTTACCCTTATCCTTGCTTTTACCCTTAGGCTTACCCTTACCTTTACCCTTACCCTTACCCTTACCCTTACCCTTACCCTTGCTTTTACCCTTAAGCTTACCCTTACCCTTACCCTTACCCTTACCCTTAAGCTTACCCTTACCCTTACCCTTACCCTTACCCTTACCCTTACCCTTACCCTTAACCTTACCCTTGCTTTTACCCTTAAGCTTACCCTTACCCTCACCCTTACCCTTACCCTTACCCTTGCTTTTACCCTTAAGCTTACCCTTACCCTTACCCTTACCCTTACCCTTAAGCTTTCCCTTACCCTTACCCTTACCCTTACCCTTACCCTTACCCTTACCCTTACCCTTACCCTTACCCTTACCCTTACCCTTACCCTTACCCTTACCCTTACCCTTACCCTTACCCTTGCTTTTACCCTTAAGCTTACCCTTACCCTTACCCTTACCCTTACCCTTAAGCTTACCCTTACCCTTACCCTTACCCTTACCCTCACCCTTACCCTTACCCTTGCTTTTACCCTTAAGCTTACCCTTACCCTTACCCTTACCCTTACCCTTAAGCTTACCCTTACCCTTACCCTTACCCTCACCCTTACCCTTACCCTTACCCTTGCTTTTACCCTTAAGCTTACCCTTACCCTTACCCTTACCCTTACCCTTAAGCTTACCCTTACCCTTACCCCTACCCTTACCCTTACCCTTACCCTTACCCTTACCCTTACCCTTACCCTTACCCTTACCCTTGCTTTTACCCTTAAGCTTACCCTTACCCTTACCCTTACCCTTACCCTTGCTTTTACCCTTAAGCTTACCCTTACCCTTACCCTTACCCTTACCCTTAAGCTTACCCTTACCCTTACCCTCACCCTTACCCTTACCCTTACCCTTACCCTTAGCCTTACCCTTACCCTTACCCTTACCCTTGCTTTTACCCTTAAGCTTACCCTTACCCTTACCCTTAACATTACCCTTACCCTTACCCTTACCCTTACCCTTACCCTTACCCTTGCTTTTACCCTTAGGCTAACCCTTACCTTTACCCTTACCCTTACCCTTACCCTTACCCTTACCCTTACCCTTACCCTTACCCTTACCCTTACCCTTACTTTTACCCATACCCTTGCTTTTACCCTTAAGCTTACCCTTACCCTTACCCTTACCCTTACCCTTACCCTTACTCTTGCTTTTACCCTTAAGCTTACCCTTACCCTTACCCTTACCCTTACCCTTACCCTTGCTTTTACCCTTAGGCTTACCCTTACCCTTTCCCTTACCCTTACCCTTGCTTTTACCCTTAAGCTTACCCTTACCCTTACCCTTACCCTTACCCTTACCCTTACCCTTACCCTTACCCTTACCCTTACCCTTACCCTTACCCTTACCCTAACCCTTACCCTTACCCTTACCCTTACCCTTACCCTTACCCTTACCCTTGCTTTTACCCTTAGGCTTACCTTTACCTTTACCCTTACCCTTACCCTTACCCTTACCCTTACCCTTACCCTTACCCTTGCTTTTACCCTTAAGCTTACCCTTACCCTTACCCTTACCCTTACCCTTACCCTTACCCTTACCCTTACCCTTACCCTTACCCTTACCCTTACCCTTGCTTTTACCCTTAAACTTACCCTTACCCTTACCCTTACCCTTACCCTTACCCTTACCCTTACCCTCACCCTTGCTTTTACCCTTAAGCTTACCCTTACCCTTACCCTTACCCTTACCCTTACCCTTACCCTTGCTTTTACCCTTAAGCTTACCCTTACCCTTACCCTTACCCTTACCCTTACCCTTGCTTTTACCCTTAGGCTTACCCTTACCCTTACCCTTACCCTTACCCCTGCTTTTACCCTTAAGCTTACCCTTACCCTTACCCTTACTCTTACCCTTACCCTTACCCTTACCCTTACCCTTGCTTTTACCCTTAGGCTTACCCTTACCTTTACCCTTACCCTTACCCTTACCCTTACCCTTACCCTTACCCTTACCCTTACCCTTGCTTTTACCCTTAAGCTAACCCTTACCCTTACCCTTACCCTTACCCTTACCCTTACCCTTAACCTTACCCTAACCCTTGCTTTTACCCTTAAGCTCACCCTTACCCTTACCCTTACCCTTACCCTTACACTTACCCTTACCCTGACCCTTACCCTTGCTTTTACCCTTATGCTTACCCTTACTCTTACCCTTACCCTAACCCTTAAGCTTACCCTTACCCTTACCCTTACCCTTACCCTTACCCTTACCCTTACCCTTACCCTTACCCTTGCTTTTACCCTTAAGCTTACCCTTACCCTTACCCTTACCCTTACCCTTACCCTTGCTTTTACCCTTAAGCTTACCCTTACCCTTACCCTTAACCTTAAGCTTACCCTTACCCTTACCCTTACCCTTACCCTTACCCTTACCCTTGCTTTTACCCTTAAGCTTACCCTTACCCTTACCCTTACCCTTACCCTAACCCTTACCCTTAACCTTACCCTTACCCTTACCCTTACCCTTACCCGTACCCTTGCCCTTGCTTTTACCCTTAGGCTCACCCTTATCTTTACCCTTACCATTACCCTTACCCTTACCCTTACCCTTACCCTTACCCTTACCCTTACCCTTACCCTTGCTTTTACCCTTAAGCTTACCCTTACCCTTACCCTTACCCTTACCCTTACCCTTACCCTTACCCTTACCCTTACCCTTACCCTTACCCTTACCCTTACCCTTACCCTTGCTTTTACCCTTAAGCTTACCCTTACCCTTACCCTTACCCTTACCCTTACCCTTACCCTTACCCTTACCCTTACCCTTACCCTTACCCTTACCCTTACCCTTACCCTTACCCTTACCCTTGCTTTTACCCTTAAGCTTACCCTTACCCTTACCCTTACCCTTACTCTTACCCTTACCCTTACCCTTACCCTTACCCTTGCTTTTACCCTTAAGCTTACCCTTACCCTTACCTTAACCCTTACCCTTACCCTTACCCTTACCCTTACCCTTACCCTTACTCTTACCCTTACCCTTACCCTTACCCTTGCTTTTACCCTTAGGCTTACCCTTACCTTTAGCCTTACCCTTACCCTTACCCTTACCCTTACCCTTACCCTTACCCTTGCTTTTACCCTTAAGCTTACCCTTACCCTTACCCTTACCCTTACCCTTACCCTTACCCTTACCCTTACCCTTGCTTTTACCCTTAAGCTTACCCTTACCCTTACCCTTACCCTTACACCTACCCTTGCTTTTACCCTTAGGCTTACCCTTACCCTTACCCTTACCCTTACCCTTAAGCTTACCCTTACCCTTACCCTTACCCTTACCCTCACCCTTACCCTTACCCTTACCCTTACCCTTACCCTTACCCTTACCCTTACCCTTACCCTTGCTTTTACCCTTAAGCTTACCCTTACCCTTACCCTTACTCTTACCCTTACCCTTACCCTTACCCTTACCATTACCCTTGCTTTGACCCTTAGGCTTACCCTTACCTTTACCCTTACCCTTACCCTTACCCTTACCCTTACCCTTACCCTTACCCTTACCCTTGCTTTTACCCTTAAGCTTACCCTTACCCTTACCCTTACCCTTACCCTTACCCTTACCCTTACCCTTACCCTTGCTTTTACCCTTAAGCTTACCCTTACCCTTACCCTTACCCTTACCCTTACCCTTGCTTTTACCCTTAGGCTTACCCTTACCCTTACCCTTACCCTTACCCTTGCTTTTACCCTTAAGCTTACCCTTACCCTTACCCTTACCCTTACCCTTACCCTTACCCTTACCCTTACCCTTACCCTTACCCTTACCCTTACCCTTACCCTTGCTTTTACCCTTAGGCTTAACCTTACCTTTACCCTTACCCTTACCCTTACCCTTACCCTCACTCTTACCCTTACCCTTACCCTTACCCTTACCCTTACCCTTACCCTTACCCTTACCCTTGCTTTTACCCTTAAGCTTACCCTTACCCTTACCCTTACCCTTACCCTTACCCTTACCCTTACCCTTACCCTTACCCTTACCCTTGCTTTTACCCTTAAGCTTACCCTTACCCTTACCCTTACCCTTACCCTCACCCTTACCCTTACCCTTACACTTGCTTATACCCTTAAGCTTACCCTTACCCTTACCCTTACCCTTACCCTTACCCTTACCCTTACCCTTACCCTTACCCTTACCCTTACCCTTACCCTTACCCTTACCCTTACCCTTGCTTTTACCCTTAGGCTTACCCTTACCTCTACCCTTACCCTTACCCTTACCCTTACCCTTACCCTTACCCTTACCCTTGCTTTTACCCTTAAGCTTACCCTTACCCTTACCCTTACTCTTACCCTTACCCTAACCCTTACCCTTGCTTTTACCCTTAAGCTTACCCTTACCCTTACCCTTACCCTTACCCTTACCCTTACCCTTACCCTTACCCTTACCCTTACCCTTACCCTTACCCTTACCCTTGCTTTTACCCTTAAGCTTACCCTTACCCTTACCCTTACCCTTACCCTTACCCTTACCCTTACCCTTATCCTTACCCTTGCTTTTACCCTTAAGCTTACCCTTACCCTTACCCTTACCCTTACCCTTACCCTTACCCTTACCCTTACCCTTACCCTTGCTTTTACTCTTAGGCTTACCCTTACCTTTACCCTTACCCTTACCCTTACCCTTACCCTTACCCTCACCCTTACCCTTACCCTTGCTTTTACCCTTAAGCTTACCCTTACCCTTACCCTTACCCTCACCCTTACCCTTGCTTTTACCCTTAAGCTTACCCTTACCCTTACCCTTAACCTTACCCTTACCCTTGCTTTTACCCTTAGGCTTACCCTTACCCTTACCCTTACCCTTACCCTTGCTTTTACCCTTAAGCTTACCCTTACCCTTACCCTTACCCTTACCCTTACCCTTACCCTTACCCTTACCCTTACCCTTACCCTTACCCTTACCCTTACCCTTACCCTTACCCTTACCCTTACCCTTGCTTTTACCCTTAAGCTTACCCTTACCCTTACCCTTACCCTTACCCTTACCCTTACCCTTACCCTTACCCTTACCCTTACCCTTACCCTTGCTTTTACCCTTAAGCTTACCCTTACCCTTACCCTTACCCTTACCCTTGCTTTTACCCTTAAGCTTACCCTTACCCTTACCCTTACCCTTACCCTTAAGCTTACCCTTACCCTTACCCTTACCCTTACCCTTACCCTTACCCTTACCCTTAACCTTACCCTTACCCTTGCTTTCACCCTTAAGCTTACCCTTACCCTTACCCTTAACCTTACCCTTACCCTTACCCTTACCCTTACCCTTACCCTTGCTTTTACCCTTAGGCTTACCCTTACCTTTACCCTTACCCTTACCCTTACCCTTACCCTTACCCTTACCCTTACCCTTACCCTTACCTTTACCCTTACCCTTGCTTTTACCCTTAAGCTTACCCTTACCCTTACCCTTACCCTTACCCTTACCCTTACTCTTGCTTTTACCCTTAAGCTTACCCTTACCCTTACCCTTACCCTTACCCTTACCCTTGCTTTTACCCTTAGGCTTACCCTTACCCTTTCCCTTACCCTTACCCTTGCTTTTACCCTTAAGCTTACCCTTACCCTTACCCTTACCCTTACCCTTACCCTTACCCTTACCCTTACCCTTACCCTTACCCTTACCCTTACCCTTACCCTTACCCTTACCCTTACCCTTACCCTTACCCTTACCCTAACCCTTACCCTTACCCTTACCCTTACCCTTACCCTTGCTTTTACCCTTAGGCTTACCCTTACCTTTACCCTTACCCTTACCCTTACCCTTACCCTTACCCTTGCTTTTACCCTTAAGCTTACCCTTACCCTTACCCTTACCCTTACCCTTACCCTTACCCTTACCCTTACCCTTACCCTTACCCTTACCCTTACCCTTACCCTTACCCTTACCCTTACCTTTACCCTTACCCTTACCCTTACCCTTGCTTTTACCCTTAAACTTACCCTTACCCTTACCCTTACCCTTACCCTTACCCTTACCCTTACCCTTACCCTTACCCTCACCCTTGCTTTTACCCTTAAGCTTACCCTTACCCTTACCCTTACCCTTACCCTTACCCTTACCCTTGCTTTTACCCTTAAGCTTACCCTTACCCTTACCCTTACCCTTACCCTTACCCTTGCTTTTACCCTTAGGCTTACCCTTACCCTTACCCTTACCCTTACCCCTGCTTTTACCCTTAAGCTTACCCTTACCCTTACCCTTACTCTTACCCTTACCCTTACCCTTACCCTTACCCTTGCTTTTACCCTTAGGCTTACCCTTACCTTTACCCTTACCCTTACCCTTACCCTTACCCTTACCCTTACCCTTACCCTTACCCTTGCTTTTACCCTTAAGCTAACCCTTACCCTTACCCTTACCCTTACCCTTACCCTTACCCTTAACCTTACCCTTACCCTTGCTTTTACCCTTAAGCTCACCCTTACCCTTACCCTTACCCTTACCCTTACACTTACCCTTACCCTGACCCTTACCCTTGCTTTTACCCTTAAGCTTACCCTTACTCTTACCCTTACCCTTACCCTTAAGCTTACCCTTACCCTTACCCTTACCCTTACCCTTACCCTTACCCTTGCTTTTACCCTTAAGCTTACCCTTACCCTTACCCTTACCCTTACCCTTACCCTTACCCTTACCCTTACCCTTACCCTTACCCTTGCTTTTACCCTTAAGCTTACCCTTACCCTTACCCTTACCCTTACACCTACCCTTGCTTTTACCCTTAGGCTTACCCTTACCCTTACCCTTACCCTTACCCTTAAGCTTACCCTTACCCTTACCCTTACCCTTACCCTCACCCTTACCCTTACCCTTACCCTTACCCTTACCCTTACCCTTACCCTTACCCTTACCCTTGCTTTTACCCTTAAGCTTACCCTTACCCTTACCCTTACTCTTACCCTTACCCTTACCCTTACCCTTACCATTACCCTTGCTTTGACCCTTAGGCTTACCCTTACCTTTACCCTTACCCTTACCCTTACCCTTACCCTTACCCTTACCCTTACCCTTACCCTTGCTTTTACCCTTAAGCTTACCCTTACCCTTACCCTTACCCTTACCCTTACCCTTACCCTTACCCTTGCTTTTACCCTTAAGCTTACCCTTACCCTTACCCTTACCCTTACCCTTACCCTTGCTTTTACCCTTAGGCTTACCCTTACCCTTACCCTTACCCTTACCCTTGCTTTTACCCTTAAGCTTACCCTTACCCTTACCCTTACCCTTACCCTTACCCTTACCCTTACCCTTACCCTTACCCTTACCCTTACCCTTACCCTTACCCTTGCTTTTACCCTTAGGCTTAACCTTACCTTTACCCTTACCCTTACCCTTACCCTTACCCTTACTCTTACCCTTACCCTTACCCTTACCCTTACCCTTACCCTTACCCTTACCCTTACCCTTGCTTTTACCCTTAAGCTTACCCTTACCCTTACCCTTACCCTTACCCTTACCCTTACCCTTACCCTTACCCTTACCCTTACCCTTGCTTTTACCCTTAAGCTTACCCTTACCCTTACCCTTACCCTTACCCTCACCCTTACCCTTACCCTTACACTTGCTTATACCCTTAAGCTTACCCTTACCCTTACCCTTACCCTTACCCTTACCCTTACCCTTACCCTTACCCTTACCCTTACCCTTACCCTTACCCTTACCCTTACCCTTACCCTTGCTTTTACCCTTAGGCTTACCCTTACCTCTACCCTTACCCTTACCCTTACCCTTACCCTTACCCTTACCCTTACCCTTGCTTTTACCCTTAAGCTTACCCTTACCCTTACCCTTACTCTTACCCTTACCCTAACCCTTACCCTTGCTTTTACCCTTAAGCTTACCCTTACCCTTACCCTTACCCTTACCCTTACCCTTACCCTTACCCTTACCCTTACCCTTACCCTTACCCTTACCCTTACCCTTGCTTTTACCCTTAAGCTTACCCTTACCCTTACCCTTACCCTTACCCTTACCCTTACCCTTACCCTTATCCTTACCCTTGCTTTTACCCTTAAGCTTACCCTTACCCTTACCCTTACCCTTACCCTTACCATTACCCTTACCCTTACCCTTACCCTTGCTTTTACTCTTAGGCTTACCCTTACCTTTACCCTTACCCTTACCCTTACCCTTACCCTTACCCTCACCCTTACCCTTACCCTTGCTTTTACCCTTAAGCTTACCCTTACCCTTACCCTTACCCTCACCCTTACCCTTGCTTTTACCCTTAAGCTTACCCTTACCCTTACCCTTAACCTTACCCTTACCCTTGCTTTTACCCTTAGGCTTACCCTTACCCTTACCCTTACCCTTACCCTTGCTTTTACCCTTAAGCTTACCCTTACCCTTACCCTTACCCTTACCCTTACCCTTACCCTTACCCTTACCCTTACCCTTACCCTTACCCTTACCCTTACCCTTACCCTTACCCTTACCCTTACCCTTGCTTTTACCCTTAAGCTTACCCTTACCCTTACCCTTACCCTTACCCTTACCCTTACCCTTACCCTTACCCTTACCCTTACCCTTACCCTTGCTTTTACCCTTAAGCTTACCCTTACCCTTACCCTTACCCTTACCCTTGCTTTTACCCTTAAGCTTACCCTTACCCTTACCCTTACCCTTACCCTTAAGCTTACCCTTACCCTTACCCTTACCCTTACCCTTACCCTTACCCTTACCCTTACCCTTACCCTTACCCTTGCTTTCACCCTTAAGCTTACCCTTACCCTTACCCTTAACCTTACCCTTACCCTTACCCTTACCCTTACCCTTACCCTTGCTTTTACCCTTAGGCTTACCCTTACCTTTACCCTTACCCTTACCCTTACCCTTACCCTTACCCTTACCCTTACCCTTACCCTTACCTTTACCCTTACCCTTGCTTTTACCCTTAAGCTTACCCTTACCCTTACCCTTACCCTTACCCTTACCCTTACTCTTGCTTTTACCCTTAAGCTTACCCTTACCCTTACCCTTACCCTTACCCTTACCCTTGCTTTTACCCTTAGGCTTACCCTTACCCTTTCCCTTACCCTTACCCTTGCTTTTACCCTTAAGCTTACCCTTACCCTTACCCTTACCCTTACCCTTACCCTTACCCTTACCCTTACCCTTACCCTTACCCTTACCCTTACCCTTACCCTTACCCTTACCCTTACCCTTACCCTTACCCTTACCCTAACCCTTACCCTTACCCTTACCCTTACCCTTACCCTTGCTTTTACCCTTAGGCTTACCCTTACCTTTACCCTTACCCTTACCCTTACCCTTACCCTTACCCTTGCTTTTACCCTTAAGCTTACCCTTACCCTTACCCTTACCCTTACCCTTACCCTTACCCTTACCCTTACCCTTACCCTTACCCTTACCCTTACCCTTACCCTTACCCTTACCCTTACCTTTACCCTTACCCTTACCCTTACCCTTGCTTTTACCCTTAAACTTACCCTTACCCTTACCCTTACCCTTACCCTTACCCTTACCCTTACCCTTACCCTTACCCTCACCCTTGCTTTTACCCTTAAGCTTACCCTTACCCTTACCCTTACCCTTACCCTTACCCTTACCCTTGCTTTTACCCTTAAGCTTACCCTTACCCTTACCCTTACCCTTACCCTTACCCTTGCTTTTACCCTTAGGCTTACCCTTACCCTTACCCTTACCCTTACCCCTGCTTTTACCCTTAAGCTTACCCTTACCCTTACCCTTACTCTTACCCTTACCCTTACCCTTACCCTTACCCTTGCTTTTACCCTTAGGCTTACCCTTACCTTTACCCTTACCCTTACCCTTACCCTTACCCTTACCCTTACCCTTACCCTTACCCTTGCTTTTACCCTTAAGCTAACCCTTACCCTTACCCTTACCCTTACCCTTACCCTTACCCTTAACCTTACCCTTACCCTTGCTTTTACCCTTAAGCTCACCCTTACCCTTACCCTTACCCTTACCCTTACACTTACCCTTACCCTGACCCTTACCCTTGCTTTTACCCTTAAGCTTACCCTTACTCTTACCCTTACCCTTACCCTTAAGCTTACCCTTACCCTTACCCTTACCCTTACCCTTACCCTTACCCTTGCTTTTACCCTTAAGCTTACCCTTACCCTTACCCTTACCCTTACCCTTACCCTTGCTTTTACCCTTAAGCTTACCCTTACCCTTACCCTTACCCATAAGCTTACCCTTACCCTTACCCTTACCCTTACCCTTACCCTTACCCTTGCTTTTACCCTTAAGCTTACCCTTACCCTTACCCTTACCCTAACCCTCACCCTTAGCCTTACCCTTACCCTTACCCTTACCCTTACCCTTACCCTTGCTTTTACCCTTAGGCTTACCCTTACCTTTACCCTTACCATTACCCTTACCCTTACCCTTACCCTTACCCTTACCCTTACCCTTACCCTTACCCTTGCTTTTACCCTTAAGCTTACCCTTACCCTTACCCTTACCCTTACCTTTACCCTTACCCTTACCCTTACCCTTACCCTTACCCTTACCCTTACCCTTACCCTTACCCTTACCCTTACCCTTACCCTTACCCTTACCCTTGCTTTTACCCTTAAGCTTACCCTTACCCTTACCCTTACTCTTACCCTTACCCTTACCCTTACCCTTACCCTTGCTTTTACCCTTAAGCTTACCCTTACCCTTACCTTTACCCTTACCCTTACCCTTACCCTTACCCTTACCCTTACTCTTACCCTTACCCTTACCCTTACCCTTACCCTTGCTTTTACCCTTAGGCTTACCCTTACCTTTAGCCTTACCCTTACCCTTACCCTTACCCTTACCCTTACCCTTACCCTTACCCTTGCTTTTACCCTTAAGCTTACCCTTACCCTTACCCTTACCCTTACCCTTACCCTTACCCTTACCCTTACCCTTGCTTTTACCCTTAAGCTTACCCTTACCCTTACCCTTACCCTTACACTTACCCTTGCTTTTACCCTTAGGCTTACCCTTACCCTTACCCTTACCCTTAAGCTTACCCTTACCCTTACCCTTACCCTTACCCTCACCCTTACCCTTACACTTACCCTTACCCTTACCCTTACCCTTACCCTTACCCTTGCTTTTACCCTTAAGCTTACCCTTACCCTTACCCTTACTCTTACCCTTACCCTTACCCTTACCCTTACCCTTACCCTTGCTTTGACCCTTAGGCTTACCCTTACCTTTACCCTTACCCTTACCCTTACCCTTACCCTTACCCTTACCCTTACCCTTACCCTTACCCTTACCCTTACCCTTACCCTTACCCTTGCTTTTACCCTTAAGCTTACCCTTACCCTTACCCTTACCCTTACCCTTACCCTTACCCTTACCCTTGCTTTTACCCTTAAGCTTACCCTTACCCTTACCCTTACCCTTACCCTTACCCTTGCTTTTACCCTTAGGCTTACCCTTACCCTTACCCTTACCCTCACCCTTGCTTTTACCCTTAAGCTTACCCTTACCCTTACCCTTACCCTTACCCTTACCCTTACCCTTACCCTTACCCTTACCCTTACCCTTACCCTTACCCTTACCCTTACCCTTACCCTTACCCTTACCCTTACCCTTACCCTTACCCTTACCCTTACCCTTACCCTTACCCTTACCCTTACCCTTGCTTTTACCCTTAGGCTTAACCTTACCTTTACCCTTACCCTTACCCTTACCCTTACCCTTACTCTTACCCTTACCCTTACCCTTACCCTTACCCTTACCCTTACCCTTACCCTTACCCTTACCCTTACCCTTACACTTGCTTATACCCTTAAGCTTACCCTTACCCTTACCCTTACCCTTACCCTTACCCTTACCCTTACCCTTACCCTTACCCTTACCCTTACCCTTACCCTTACCCTTGCTTTTACCCTTAGGCTTAACCTTACCTTTACCCTTACCCTTACCCTTACCCTTACCCTTACTCTTACCCTTACCCTTACCCTTACCCTTACCCTTACCCTTACCCTTACCCTTACCCTTACCCTTACCCTTACACTTGCTTATACCCTTAAGCTTACCCTTACCCTTACCCTTACCCTTACCCTTACCCTTACCCTTACCTTTACCCTTACCCTTACCCTTACCCTTACCCTTACCCTTACCCTTACCCTAACCCTTACCCTTGCTTTTACCCTTAAGCTTACCCTTACCCTTACCCTTACTCTTACCCTTACCCTAACCCTTACCCTTGCTTTTACCCTTAAGCTTACCCTTACCCTTACCCTTACCCTTACCCTTACCCTTACCCTTACCCTTACCCTTACCCTTACCCTTACCCTTACCCTTACCCTTACCCTTACCCTTACCCTTACCCTTACCCTTGCTTTTACCCTTAAGCTTACCCTTACCCTTACCCTTACTCTTACCCTTACCCTAACCCTTACCCTTGCTTTTACCCTTAAGCTTACCCTTACCCTTACCCTTACCCTTACCCTTACCCTCACCCTTACCCTTACCCTTACACTTGCTTATACCCTTAAGCTTACCCTTACCCTTACCCTTACCCTTACCCTTACCCTTACCCTTACCCTTACCCTTACCCTTACCCTTACCCTTACCCTTACCCTTACCCTTGCTTTTACCCTTAGGCTTACCCTTACCTTTACCCTTACCCTTACCCTTACCCTTACCCTTACCCTTACCCTTACCCTTACCCTTACCCTTGCTTTTACCCTTAAGCTTACCCTTACCCTTACCCTTACTCTTACCCTTACCCTAACCCTTACCCTTGCTTTTACCCTTAAGCTTACCCTTACCCTTACCCTTACCCTTACCCTTACCCTTACCCTTACCCTTACCCTTACCCTTACCCTTACCCTTACCCTTACCCTTACCCTTACCCTTGCTTTTACCCTTAAGCTTACCCTTACCCTTACCCTTACCCTTACCCTTACCCTTACCCTTACCCTTATCCTTACCCTTGCTTTTACCCTTAAGCTTACCCTTACCCTTACCCTTACCCTTACCGTTACCCTTAACCTTACCCTTACCCTTACCCTTACCCTTGCTTTTACTCTTAGGCTTACCCTTACCTTTACCCTTACCCTTACCCTTACCCTTACCGTTACCCTTACCCTTACCCTTACCCTTACCCTTACCCTTACCCTTGCTTTTACCCTTAAGCTTACCCTTACCCTTACCCTTACCCTCACCCTTACCCTTGCTTTTACCCTTAAGCTTACCCTTAACCTTACCCTTAACCTTACCCTTACCCTTGCTTTTACCCTTAGGCTTACCCTTACCCTTACCCTTACCCTTACCCTTACCCTTGCTTTTACCCTTAAGCTTACCCTTACCCTTACTCTTACCCTTACCCTTACCCTTACCCTTACCCTTACCCTTACCCTTACCCTTACCCTTACCCTTACCCTTACCCTTGCTTTTACCCTTAGGCTTACCCTTACCTTTACCCTTACCCTAACCCTTACCCTAACCCTTACCCTTACCCTTACCCTTACACTTACCCTTGCTTTTACCCTTAAGCTTACCCTTACCCTTACCCTTACCCTTACCCTTACCCTTACCCTTACCCTTACCCTTACCCTTACCCTTGCTTTTACCCTTAAGCTCACCCTTACCCTTTCCCCTAACCCTTACCCTTACCCTTACCCTTACCCTTACCCTTACCCTTACCCTTGCTTTTACCCTTAAGCTTACCCTTACCCTTACCCTTACCCTTACCCTTACCCTTACCCTTACCCTTACCCTTACCCTTACCCTTACCCTTACCCTTACCCTTACCCTTGCTTTTACCCTTAGGCTTACCCTTACCTTTACCCTTACCCTTACCCTTACCCTTACCCTTACCCTTACCCTTGCTTTTACCCTTAAGCTTACCCTTACCCTTACCCTTACCCTTAAGCTTACCCTTACCCTTACCCTTACCCTTACCCTTACCCTTACCCTTACCCTTACCCTTACCCTTACCCTTACCCTTACCCTTACCCTTACCCTTACCCTTACCCTTGCTTTTACCCTTAAGCTTACCCTTGCCCTTACCCTTACCCTTACCCTTACCCTTGCTTTTACCCTTAAGCTTACCCTTACCCTTACCCTTACCCTTAAGCTTACCCTTACCCTTACCCTTACCCTAACCCTTACCTTTACCTTTACCCTTACCCTTACCCTTACCCTTACCCTTACCCTTACCCTTGCTTTTACCCTTAAGCTTACCCTTACCCTTACCCTTACCCTTAAGCTTACCCTCACCCTTACCCTTACCCTTACCCTTACCCTTAACCTTACCCTTGCTTTTACCCTTAAGCTTACCCTTACCCTTACCCTTACCCTTACCCTCACCCTTACCCTTACCCTTACACTTGCTTATACCCTTAAGCTTACCCTTACCCTTACCCTTACCCTTACCCTTACCCTTACCCTTACCCTTACCCTCACCCTTACCCTTGCTTTTACCCTTAGGCTTACCCTTACCTTTACCCTTACCCTTACCCTTACCCTTACCCTTACCCTTACCCTTACCCTTGCTTTTACCCTTAAGCTTACCCTTACCCTTACCCTTACCCTTACTCTTACCCTTACCCTAACCCTTACCCTTGCTTTTACCCTTAAGCTTACCCTTACCCTTACCCTTACCCTTACCCTTACCCTTACCCATACCCTTACCCTTACCCTTACCCTTACCCTTACCCTTGCTTTTACCCTTAAGCTTACCCTTACCCTTACCCTTACCCTTACCCTTACCCTTACCCTTACCCTTACCCTTACCCTTACCCTTACCCTTATCCTTACCCTTGCTTTTACCCTTAAGCTCACCCTTACCCTTACCCTTACCCTTACCCTTACCCTTACCCTTACCCTTACCCTTACCCTTACCCTTACCCTTACCCTTACCCTTACCCTTGCTTTTACTCTTAGGCTTACCCTTACCTTTACCCTTACCCTTACCCTTACCCTTGCCCTTACCCTCACCCTTACCCTTACCCTTGCTTTTACCCTTAAGCTTACCCTTACCCTTACCCTTACCCTCACCCTTACCCTTGCTTTTACCCTTAAGCTTACCCTTACCCTTACCCTTAACCTTACCCTTACCCTTGCTTTTACCCTTAGGCTTACCCTTACCCTTACCCTTACCCTTACCCTTGCTTTTACCCTTAAGCTTACCCTTACCCTTACCCTTACCCTTACCCTTACCCTTACCCTTACCCTTACCCTTACCCTTACCCTTACCCTTGCTTTTACCCTTAAGCTTACCCTTACCCTTACCCTTACCCTTACCCTTACCCTTACCCTTACCCTTAACCTTACCCTTACCCCTGCTTATACCCTTAAGCTTACCCTTACCCTTACCCTTACCCTTACCCTTGCTTTTACCCTTAAGCTTACCCTTACCCTTACCCTTACCCTTACCCTTACCCTTAAGCTTACCCTTACCCTTACCCTTACCCTTACCCTTACCCTTACCCTTACCCTTACCCTTACCCTTACCCTTACCCTTACCCTTACCCTTACCCTTACCCTTACCCTTACCCTTACCCTTGCTTTTACCCTTAAGCTTACCCTTACCCTTACCCTTAACCTTACCCTTACCCTTACCCTTACCCTTACCCTTACCCTTGCTTTTACCCTTAGGCTTACCCTTACCTTTACCCTTACCCTTACCCTTACCCTTACCCTTACCCTTACCCTTACCCTTACCCTTACCTTTACCCTTACCCTTGCTTTTACCCTTAAGCCTACCCTTACCCTTACCCTTACCCTTACCCTTACCCTTACTCTTGCTTTTACCCTTAAGCTTACCCTTACCCTTACCCTTACCCTTACCCTTACCCTTGCTTTTACCCTTAGGCTTACCCTTACCCTTTCCCTTACCCTTACCCTTGCTTTTACCCTTAAGCTTACCCTTACCCTTACCCTTACCCTTACCCTTACCCTTACCCTTACCCTTACCCTTACCCTTACCCTTACCCTTACCCTTACCCTTACCCTAACCCTTACCCTTACCCTTACCCTTACCCTTACCCTTACCCTTGCTTTTAACCTTAGGCTTACCCTTACCTTTACCCTTACCCTTACCCTTACCCTTACCCTTACCCTTGCTTTTACCCTTAAGCTTACCCTTACCCTTACCCTTACCCTTACCCTTACCCTTACCCTTACCCTTACCCTTACCCTTACCCTTACCCTTACCCTTACCCTTACCCTTGCTTTTACCCTTAAACTTACCCTTACCCTTACCCTTACCCTTACCCTTACCCTTACCCTTACCCTCACCCTTGCTTTTACCCTTAAGCTTACCCTTACCCTTACCCTTACCCTTACCCTTACCCTTACCCTTGCTTTTACCCTTAAGCTTACCCTTACCCTTACCCTTACCCTTACCCTTACCCTTGCTTTTACCCTTAGGCTTACCCTTACCCTTACCCTTACCCTTACCCCTGCTTTTACCCTTAAGCTTACCCTTACCCTTACCCTTACTCTTACCCTTACCCTTACCCTTACCCTTACCCTTGCTTTTACCCTTAGGCTTACCCTTACCTTTACCCTTACCCTTACCCTTACCCTTACCCTTACCCTTACCCTTACCCTTACCCTTACCCTTACCCTTACCCTTACCCTTACCCTTACCCTTACCCTTGCTTTTACCCTTAAGCTAACCCTTACCCTTACCCTTACCCTTACCCTTACCCTTACCCTTACCCTTACCCTTACCCTTAACCTTACCCTTACCCTTGCTTTTACCCTTAAGCTCACCCTTACCCTTACCCTTACCCTTACCCTTACACTTACCCTTACCCTGACCCTTACCCTTGCTTTTACCCTTAAGCTTACCCTTACTCTTACCCTTACCCTTACCCTTAAGCTTACCCTTACCCTTACCCTTACCCTTACCCTTACCCTTACCCTTACCCTTACCCTTGCTTTTACCCTTAAGCTTACCCTTACCCTTACCCTTACCCTTACCCTTACCCTTGCTTTTACCCTTAAGCTTACCCTTACCCTTACCCTTACCCTTAAGCTTACCCTTACCCTTACCCTTACCCTTACCCTTACCCTTACCCTTACCCTTACCCTTGCTTTTACCCTTAAGCTTACCCTTACCCTTACCCTTACCCTTACCCTAACCCTTACCCTTACCCTTACCCTTGCTTTTACCCTTAGGCTTACCCTTACCTTTACCCTTACCATTACCCTTACCCTTACCCTTACCCTTACCCTTACCCTTACCCTTACCCTTGCTTTTACCTTTAAGCTTACCCTTACCCTTACCCTTACCCTTACCCTTACCCTTACCCTTACCCTTACCCTTACCCTTGCTTTTACCCTTAAGCTTACCCTTACCCTTACCCTTACCCTTACCCTTACCCTTACCCTTACCCTTACCCTTGCTTTTACCCTTAAGCTTACCCTTACCCTTACCCTTACTCTTACCCTTACCCTTACCCTTACCCTTACCCTTGCTTTTACCCTTAAGCTTACCCTTACCCTTACCTTCACCCTTACCCTTACCCTTACCCTTACCCTTACCCTTACCCTTACCCTTACCCTTACCCTTACCCTTACCCTTACCCTTACCCTTGCTTTTACCCTTAAGCTTACCCTTACCCTTACCCTTACCCTTACCCTTACCCTTACCCTTACCCTTATCCTTACCCTTGCTTTTACCCTTAAGCTTACCCTTACCCTTACCCTTACCCTTACCGTTACCCTTAACCTTACCCTTACCCTTACCCTTACCCTTGCTTTTACTCTTAGGCTTACCCTTACCTTTACCCTTACCCTTACCCTTACCCTTACCGTTACCCTTACCCTTACCCTTACCCTTACCCTTACCCTTACCCTTGCTTTTACCCTTAAGCTTACCCTTACCCTTACCCTTACCCTCACCCTTACCCTTGCTTTTACCCTTAAGCTTACCCTTAACCTTACCCTTAACCTTACCCTTACCCTTGCTTTTACCCTTAGGCTTACCCTTACCCTTACCCTTACCCTTACCCTTACCCTTGCTTTTACCCTTAAGCTTACCCTTACCCTTACTCTTACCCTTACCCTTACCCTTACCCTTACCCTTACCCTTACCCTTACCCATACCCTTACCCTTACCCTTACCCTTGCTTTTACCCTTAGGCTTACCCTTACCTTTACCCTTACCCTAACCCTTACCCTAACCCTTACCCTTACCCTTACCCTTACACTTACCCTTGCTTTTACCCTTAAGCTTACCCTTACCCTTACCCTTACCCTTACCCTTACCCTTACCCTTGCTTTTACCCTTAAGCTCACCCTTACCCTTTCCCCTAACCCTTACCCTTACCCTTACCCTTACCCTTACCCTTACCCTTACCCTTGCTTTTACCCTTAAGCTTACCCTTACCCTTACCCTTACCCTTACCCTTACCCTTACCCTTACCCTTACCCTTACCCTTACCCTTACCCTTACCCTTACCCTTACCCTTGCTTTTACCCTTAGGCTTACCCTTACCTTTACCCTTACCCTTACCCTTACCCTTACCCTTACCCTTACCCTTGCTTTTACCCTTAAGCTTACCCTTACCCTTACCCTTACCCTTAAGCTTACCCTTACCCTTACCCTTACCCTTACCCTTACCCTTACCCTTACCCTTACCCTTACCCTTACCCTTACCCTTACCCTTACCCTTACCCTTACCCTTGCTTTTACCCTTAAGCTTACCCTTGCCCTTACCCTTACCCTTACCCTTACCCTTGCTTTTACCCTTAAGCTTACCCTTACCCTTACCCTTACCCTTAAGCTTACCCTTACCCTTACCCTTACCCTAACCCTTACCTTTACCTTTACCCTTACCCTTACCCTTACCCTTACCCTTACCCTTACCCTTGCTTTTACCCTTAAGCTTACCCTTACCCTTACCCTTACCCTTAAGCTTACCCTTACCCTTACCCTTACCCTTACCCTTACCCTTAACCTTACCCTTGCTTTTACCCTTAAGCTTACCCTTACCCTTACCCTTACCCTTACCCTCACCCTTACCCTTACCCTTACACTTGCTTATACCCTTAAGCTTACCCTTACCCTTACCCTTACCCTTACCCTTACCCTTACCCTTACCCTTACCCTCACCCTTACCCTTGCTTTTACCCTTAGGCTTACCCTTACCTTTACCCTTACCCTTACCCTTACCCTTACCCTTACCCTTACCCTTACCCTTGCTTTTACCCTTAAGCTTACCCTTACCCTTACCCTTACCCTTACTCTTACCCTTACCCTAACCCTTACCCTTGCTTTTACCCTTAAGCTTACCCTTACCCTTACCCTTACCCTTACCCTTACCCTTACCCATACCCTTACCCTTACCCTTACCCTTACCCTTACCCTTGCTTTTACCCTTAAGCTTACCCTTACCCTTACCCTTACCCTTACCCTTACCCTTACCCTTACCCTTATCCTTACCCTTGCTTTTACCCTTAAGCTCACCCTTACCCTTACCCTTACCCTTACCCTTACCCTTACCCTTACCCTTACCCTTACCCTTACCCTTACCCTTACCCTTACCCTTACCCTTGCTTTTACTCTTAGGCTTACCCTTACCTTTACCCTTACCCTTACCCTTACCCTTGCCCTTACCCTCACCCTTACCCTTACCCTTGCTTTTACCCTTAAGCTTACCCTTACCCTTACCCTTACCCTCACCCTTACCCTTGCTTTTACCCTTAAGCTTACCCTTACCCTTACCCTTAACCTTACCCTTACCCTTGCTTTTACCCTTAGGCTTACCCTTACCCTTACCCTTACCCTTACCCTTGCTTTTACCCTTAAGCTTACCCTTACCCTTACCCTTACCCTTACCCTTACCCTTACCCTTACCCTTACCCTTACCCTTACCCTTACCCTTGCTTTTACCCTTAAGCTTACCCTTACCCTTACCCTTACCCTTACCCTTACCCTTACCCTTACCCTTAACCTTACCCTTACCCCTGCTTATACCCTTAAGCTTACCCTTACCCTTACCCTTACCCTTACCCTTGCTTTTACCCTTAAGCTTACCCTTACCCTTACCCTTACCCTTACCCTTACCCTTAAGCTTACCCTTACCCTTACCCTTACCCTTACCCTTACCCTTACCCTTACCCTTACCCTTACCCTTACCCTTACCCTTACCCTTACCCTTACCCTTACCCTTACCCTTACCCTTACCCTTACCCTTACCCTTGCTTTTACCCTTAAGCTTACCCTTACCCTTACCCTTAACCTTACCCTTACCCTTACCCTTACCCTTACCCTTACCCTTGCTTTTACCCTTAGGCTTACCCTTACCTTTACCCTTACCCTTACCCTTACCCTTACCCTTACCCTTACCCTTACCCTTACCCTTACCTTTACCCTTACCCTTGCTTTTACCCTTAAGCCTACCCTTACCCTTACCCTTACCCTTACCCTTACCCTTACTCTTGCTTTTACCCTTAAGCTTACCCTTACCCTTACCCTTACCCTTACCCTTACCCTTGCTTTTACCCTTAGGCTTACCCTTACCCTTTCCCTTACCCTTACCCTTGCTTTTACCCTTAAGCTTACCCTTACCCTTACCCTTACCCTTACCCTTACCCTTACCCTTACCCTTACCCTTACCCTTACCCTTACCCTTACCCTTACCCTTACCCTAACCCTTACCCTTACCCTTACCCTTACCCTTACCCTTACCCTTGCTTTTAACCTTAGGCTTACCCTTACCTTTACCCTTACCCTTACCCTTACCCTTACCCTTACCCTTGCTTTTACCCTTAAGCTTACCCTTACCCTTACCCTTACCCTTACCCTTACCCTTACCCTTACCCTTACCCTTACCCTAACCCTTACCCTTACCCTTACCCTTACCCTTACCCTTGCTTTTACCCTTAAACTTACCCTTACCCTTACCCTTACCCTTACCCTTACCCTTACCCTTACCCTCACCCTTGCTTTTACCCTTAAGCTTACCCTTACCCTTACCCTTACCCTTACCCTTACCCTTACCCTTGCTTTTACCCTTAAGCTTACCCTTACCCTTACCCTTACCCTTACCCTTACCCTTGCTTTTACCCTTAGGCTTACCCTTACCCTTACCCTTACCCTTACCCCTGCTTTTACCCTTAAGCTTACCCTTACCCTTACCCTTACTCTTACCCTTACCCTTACCCTTACCCTTACCCTTGCTTTTACCCTTAGGCTTACCCTTACCTTTACCCTTACCCTTACCCTTACCCTTACCCTTACCCTTACCCTTACCCTTACCCTTACCCTTACCCTTACCCTTACCCTTACCCTTACCCTTACCCTTGCTTTTACCCTTAAGCTAACCCTTACCCTTACCCTTACCCTTACCCTTACCCTTACCCTTACCCTTACCCTTAACCTTACCCTTACCCTTGCTTTTACCCTTAAGCTCACCCTTACCCTTACCCTTACCCTTACCCTTACACTTACCCTTACCCTGACCCTTACCCTTGCTTTTACCCTTAAGCTTACCCTTACTCTTACCCTTACCCTTACCCTTAAGCTTACCCTTACCCTTACCCTTACCCTTACCCTTACCCTTACCCTTACCCTTACCCTTGCTTTTACCCTTAAGCTTACCCTTACCCTTACCCTTACCCTTACCCTTACCCTTGCTTTTACCCTTAAGCTTACCCTTACCCTTACCCTTACCCTTAAGCTTACCCTTACCCTTACCCTTACCCTTACCCTTACCCTTACCCTTACCCTTACCCTTGCTTTTACCCTTAAGCTTACCCTTACCCTTACCCTTACCCTTACCCTAACCCTTACCCTTACCCTTACCCTTGCTTTTACCCTTAGGCTTACCCTTACCTTTACCCTTACCATTACCCTTACCCTTACCCTTACCCTTACCCTTACCCTTACCCTTACCCTTGCTTTTACCTTTAAGCTTACCCTTACCCTTACCCTTACCCTTACCCTTACCCTTACCCTTACCCTTACCCTTACCCTTGCTTTTACCCTTAAGCTTACCCTTACCCTTACCCTTACCCTTACCCTTACCCTTACCCTTACCCTTACCCTTACCCTTACCCTTACCCTTACCCTTGCTTTTACCCTTAAGCTTACCCTTACCCTTACCCTTACTCTTACCCTTACCCTTACCCTTACCCTTACCCTTGCTTTTACCCTTAAGCTTACCCTTACCCTTACCTTCACCCTTACCCTTACCCTTACCCTTACCCTTACCCTTACTCTTACCCTTACCCTTACCCTTACCCTTGCTTTTACCCTTAGGCTTACCCTTACCTTTAGCCTTACCCTTACCCTTACCCTTACCCTTACCCTTACCCTTGCTTTTACCCTTAAGCTTACCCTTACCCTTACCCTTACCCTTACCCTTACCCTTACCCTTACCCTTACCCTTGCTTTTACCCTTAAGCTTACCCTTACCCTTACCCTTACCCTTACACTTACCCTTGCTTTTACCCTTAGGCTTACCCTTACCCTTACCCTTACCCTTACCCTTAAGCTTACCCTTACCCTTACCCTTACCCTTACCCTCACCCTTACCCTTACCCTTACCCTTACCCTTACCCTTACCCTTACCCTTACCCTTGCTTTTACCCTTAAGCTTACCCTTACCCTTACCCTTAACCTTACCCTTACCCTTACCCTTACCCTTACCCTTACCCTTGCTTTTACCCTTAGGCTTACCCTTACCTTTACCCTTACCCTTACCCTTACCCTTACCCTTACCCTTACCCTTACCCTTACCCTTACCTTTACCCTTACCCTTGCTTTTACCCTTAAGCCTACCCTTACCCTTACCCTTACCCTTACCCTTACCCTTACTCTTGCTTTTACCCTTAAGCTTACCCTTACCCTTACCCTTACCCTTACCCTTACCCTTGCTTTTACCCTTAGGCTTACCCTTACCCTTTCCCTTACCCTTACCCTTGCTTTTACCCTTAAGCTTACCCTTACCCTTACCCTTACCCTTACCCTTACCCTTACCCTTACCCTTACCCTTACCCTTACCCTTACCCTTACCCTTACCCTTACCCTAACCCTTACCCTTACCCTTACCCTTACCCTTACCCTTACCCTTGCTTTTAACCTTAGGCTTACCCTTACCTTTACCCTTACCCTTACCCTTACCCTTACCCTTACCCTTGCTTTTACCCTTAAGCTTACCCTTACCCTTACCCTTACCCTTACCCTTACCCTTACCCTTACCCTTACCCTTACCCTTACCCTTACCCTTACCCTTACCCTTACCCTTGCTTTTACCCTTAAACTTACCCTTACCCTTACCCTTACCCTTACCCTTACCCTTACCCTTACCCTCACCCTTGCTTTTACCCTTAAGCTTACCCTTACCCTTACCCTTACCCTTACCCTTACCCTTACCCTTGCTTTTACCCTTAAGCTTACCCTTACCCTTACCCTTACCCTTACCCTTACCCTTGCTTTTACCCTTAGGCTTACCCTTACCCTTACCCTTACCCTTACCCCTGCTTTTACCCTTAAGCTTACCCTTACCCTTACCCTTACTCTTACCCTTACCCTTACCCTTACCCTTACCCTTGCTTTTACCCTTAGGCTTACCCTTACCTTTACCCTTACCCTTACCCTTACCCTTACCCTTACCCTTACCCTTACCCTTACCCTTACCCTTACCCTTACCCTTACCCTTACCCTTACCCTTACCCTTGCTTTTACCCTTAAGCTAACCCTTACCCTTACCCTTACCCTTACCCTTACCCTTACCCTTACCCTTACCCTTACCCTTAACCTTACCCTTACCCTTGCTTTTACCCTTAAGCTCACCCTTACCCTTACCCTTACCCTTACCCTTACACTTACCCTTACCCTGACCCTTACCCTTGCTTTTACCCTTAAGCTTACCCTTACTCTTACCCTTACCCTTACCCTTAAGCTTACCCTTACCCTTACCCTTACCCTTACCCTTACCCTTACCCTTACCCTTACCCTTGCTTTTACCCTTAAGCTTACCCTTACCCTTACCCTTACCCTTACCCTTACCCTTGCTTTTACCCTTAAGCTTACCCTTACCCTTACCCTTACCCTTAAGCTTACCCTTACCCTTACCCTTACCCTTACCCTTACCCTTACCCTTACCCTTACCCTTGCTTTTACCCTTAAGCTTACCCTTACCCTTACCCTTACCCTTACCCTAACCCTTACCCTTACCCTTACCCTTGCTTTTACCCTTAGGCTTACCCTTACCTTTACCCTTACCATTACCCTTACCCTTACCCTTACCCTTACCCTTACCCTTACCCTTACCCTTGCTTTTACCTTTAAGCTTACCCTTACCCTTACCCTTACCCTTACCCTTACCCTTACCCTTACCCTTACCCTTACCCTTGCTTTTACCCTTAAGCTTACCCTTACCCTTACCCTTACCCTTACCCTTACCCTTACCCTTACCCTTACCCTTACCCTTACCC
>CAUEHS010000311.1:0-104618 GCA_958510865.1 Myrrha octodecimguttata | reverse complement strand
AGGGTGTTCTTCGTCAAATGACAGGTATAGTATCTTTCGAACCAATGCTCTGATTCGACTGAAATTTTCACCAATCATTCCCCTTCACAATCCAGAATAACGTTTCAAAAATAAAAAGTCTAACTTTCGAAACAACTGAGATACAGGGTGTTCTTCGTCAAATGACAGGTATAGTATCTTTCGAACCAATGCTCTGATTCGACTGAAATTTTCACCAATCATTCCTCTTCACAATCCAGAATAACGTTTTCAAAATAAAAAGTCTAACTTCCGAAACAACTGAGATACAGGGTGTTCTTCGTCAAATGACAGGTATAGTATCTTTCGAACCAATGCTCTGATTCGACTGAAATTTGCACCAATCATTCCTCTTCACAATCCAGAATAACGTTTCAAAATAAAAAGTCTAACTTTCGAAACAACTGAGATACAGGGTGTTCTTCGTCAAATGACAGGTATAGTATCTTTCGAACCAATGCTCTGATTCGATTGAAATTTTCACCAATCATTCCTCTTCAAAATCCAGAATAACGATTCAAAAATAAAAAGTCTAACTTTCGAAACAACTGAGATACAGGGTGTTCTTCGTCAAATGACAGGTATAGTATCTTTCGAACCAATGCTCTGATTCGACTGAAATTTTCACCAATCATTCCTCTTCACAATCCAGAATAACGTTCCAAAAATAAAAGTCTAACTTTCGAAACAACTGAGATACAGGGTGTTCTTCGTCAAATGACAAGTATAGTATCTTTCGAACCAATGCTCTGATTCGACTGAAATTTTCACCAATCATTCCTCTTCACAATCCAGAATAACGATTCAAAAATAAAAAGTCTAACTTTCGAACAACTGAGATACAGGGTGTTCTCCGTCAAATGACAGGTATAGTATCTTTCGAACCAATGCTCTGATTCGACTGAAATTTTCACCAATCATTTCTCTTCACAATCCAGAATAACGTTCCAAAAATAAAAAGTCTAACTTTCGAAACAACTGAGATACAGGGTGTTCTTCGTCAAATGACAAGTATAGTATCTTTCGAACCAATGCTCTGATTCGACTGAAATTTTCACCAATCATTCCTCTTCAAAATTTAGAATAACGTTCCAAAAATAAAAAGTCTAACTTTCGAAACAACTGAGATACAGGGTGTTCTTCGTCAAATGACAGTATAGTATCTTTCGAACCAATGCTCTGATTCGACTGAAATTTTCACCAATCATTCCTCTTAACAATCCAGAATAACGTTTCAAAAATAAAAAGTCTAACTTCCGAAACAACTGAGATACAGGGTGTTCTTCGTCAAATGACAGGTATAGTATCTTTCGAACCAATTGCTCTGATTCGACTGAAATTTTCACCAATCATTCCTCTTCACAATCCAGAATAACGTTTCAAAATAAAAAGTCTAACTTTCGAAACAACTGAGATACAGGGTGTTCTTCGTCAAATGACAGGTATAGTATCTTTCGAACCAATGCTCTGATTCGACTGAAATTTTCACCAATCATTCCTCTTCACAATCCAGAATAACGTCCCAAAAATAAAAAGTCTAACTTTCGAAATAACTGAGATACAGGGTGTTCTTCGTCAAATGACAGGTATAGTATCTTTCGAACCAATGCTCTGATTCGACTGAAATTTTTCACCAATCATTCCTCTTCACAATCCAGAATAACGTTTCAAAAATAAAAAGTCTAACTTCCGAAACAACTGAGATACAGGGTGTTCTTCGTCAAATGACAGGTATAGTATCTTTCGAACCAATGCTCTGATTCGACTAAAATTTTCACCAATCATTCCTCTTCACAATCCAGAATAACGTTTCAAAAATAAAAAGTCTAACTCTCGAAACAACTGAGATACAGGGTGTTCTTCGTCAAATGACAGGTATAGTATCTTTCGAACCAATGCTCTGATTCGACTGAAATTTTCACCAATCATTCCTCTTCAAAATCCAGAATATCGATTCAAAAATAAAAAGTCTAACTTTCGAAACAACTGAGATACAGGGTGTTCTTCGTCAAATGACAGGTATAGTATCTTTCGAACCAATGCTCTGATTCGACTGAAATTTTCACCAATCATTCCTCTTCACAATCCAGAATAACGTTCCAAAAATAAAAAGTCTAACTTTCGAAACAACTGAGATACAGGGTGTTCTTCGTCAAATGACAAGTATAGTATCTTTCGAACCAATGCTCTGATTCGACTGAAATTTTCACCAATCATTCCTCTTCACAATCCAGAATAACGATTCAAAAATAAAAAGTCTAACTTTCGAAACAACTGAGATACAGGGTGTTCTTCGTCAAATGACAAGTATAGTATCTTTCGAACCAATGCTCTGACTCGACTGAAATTTTCACCAATCATTCCTCTTCACAATCCAGACTAACGATTCAAAAATAAAAAGTCTAACTTTCGAAACAACTGAGATACAGGGTGTTCTTCGTCAAATGACAGGTATAGTATCTTTCGAACCAATGCTCTGATTCGACTGAAATTTTCACCAATCATTCCTCTTCACAATCCAGAATAACGTTTCAAAAATAAAAAGTCTAACTTTCGAAACAACTGAGATACAGGGTGTTCTTCGTCAAATGACAGGTATAGTATCTTTCGAACCAATGCTCTGATTCGACTGAAATTTTCACCAATCATTCCTCTTCACAATCCAGAATAACGTTTCAAAAATAAAAAGTCTAACTTCCGAAACAACTGAGATACAGGGTGTTCTTCGTCAAATGACAGGTATAGTATCTTTCGAACCAATGCTCTGATTCGACTGAAATTTTCACCAATCATTCCTCTTCAAAATCCAGAATAACGATTCAAAAATAAAAAGTCTAACTTTCGGAACAACTGAGATACAGGGTGTTCTTCGTCAAATGACAGGTATAGTATCTTTCGAACCAATGTTCTGATTCGACTGAAATTTTCACCAATCATTCCTCTTCACAATCCAGAATAACGTTTCAAAAATAAAAAGTCTAACTTTCGAAACAACTGAGATACAGGGTGTTCTTCGTCAAATGACAAGTATAGTATCTTTCGTACCAATGCTCCGATTCGACTGAAATTTCCACCAATCATTCCTCTTCAAAATCCAGAATAACGTTCCAAAAATAAAAAGTCTAACTTCCGAAACAACTGAGATACAGGGTGTTCTTCGTCAAATGACAGGTATAGTATCTTTCGAACCGATGCTCTGATTCGACTGAAATTTTCACCAATCATTCCTCTTCATAATCCAGAATAACGTTTCAAAAATAAAAAGTCTAACTTTCGAAACAACTGAGATACAGGGTGTTCTTCGTCAAATGACAGGTATAGTATCTTTCGAACCAATGCTCTGATTCGACTGAAATTTTCACCAATCAGTCCTCTTCACAATCCAGAATAACGTTCCAAAAATAAAAAGTCTAACTTTCGAAACAACTGAGATACAGGGTGTTCTTCGTCAAATGACAAGTATAGTATCTTTCGAACCAATGCTCTGATTCGACTGAAATTTTCACCAATCATTCCTCTTCAAAATCCAGAATAACGTTCCAAAAATAAAAAGTCTAACTTTCGAAACAACTGAGATACAGGGTGTTCTTCGTCAAATGACAGGTATAGTATCTTTCGAACCAATGCTCTGATTCGACTGAAATTTTCACCAATCATTCCTCTTCACAATCCAGAATAACGTTTCAAAAATAAAAAGTCTAACTTTCGAAACAACTGAGATACAGGGTGTTCTTCGTCAAATGACAGGTATAGTATCTTTCGAACCAATGCTCTGATTCGACTGAAATTTTCACCAATCATTCCCCTTCAAAATCCAGAATAACGATTAAAAAATAAAAAGTCTAACTTTCGAAACAACTGAGATACAGGGTGTTCTTAGTCAAATGACAGGTATAGTATCTTTCGAACCAATGCTCTGATTCCACTGAAATTTTCACCAATCATTCCTCTTCACAATCCAGAATAACGTTTCAAAAATAAAAAGTCTAACTTTCGAAACAACTGAGATACAGGGTGTTCTTCGTCAAATGAAAAGTATAGTATCTTTCGAACCAATGCTCTGATTCGACTGAAATTTTCACCAATCATTCCTCTTCACAATCCAGAATAACGATTCAAAAATAAAAAGTCTTACTTTCGAAACAACTGAGATACAGGGTGTTTTTCGTCAAATGACAAGTATAGTATCTTTCGAACCAATGCTCTGATTCGACTGAAATTTTCACCAATCATTCCTCTTCACAATCCAGAATAACGTTCCAAAAATAAAAAGTCTAACTTTCGAAACAACTGAGATACAGGGTGTTCTTCGTCAAATGACAGGTATAGTATCTTTCGAACCAATGCTCTGATTCGACTGAAATTTTCACCAATCATTCCTCTTCACAATTCAGAATAACGATTCCAAAATAAAAAGTCTAACTTTCGAAACAACTGAGATACAGGGTGTTCTTCGTCAAATGACAAGTATAGTATCTTTCGAACAAATGCTCTGATTCGACTGAAATTTTCACCAATCGTTCCTCTTCACAATTCAGAATAACGATTCAAAAATAAAAAGTCTAACTTTCGAAACAACTGAGATACAGGGTGTTCTTCGTCAAATGACAGGTATAGTATCTTTCGAACCAATGCTCAGATTCGACTGAAATTTTCACCAATCATTCCTCTTCGCAATCCAGAATAACGTTCCAAAAATAAAAAGTCTAACTTTCGGAACAACTGAGAAACAGGGTGTTCTTCGTCAAATGACAGGTATAGTATCTTTCGAACCAATGCTCTGATTCGACTGAAATTTTCACCAATCATTCCTTCTCAAAATCCAGAATAACGTTTCAAAAATAAAAAGTCTTACTTTCGAAACAACTGAGATACAGGGTGTTCTTCGTCAAATGACAGGTATAGTATCTTTCGAACCAATGCTCTGATTCGACTGAAACTTTCACCAATCATTCCTCTTCACAATCCAGAATAACGTTCCAAAAATAAAAAGTCTAACTTTCGAAACAACTGAGATACAGGGTGTTCTTCGTCAAATGACAGGTATAGTATCTTTCGAACCAATGCTCTGATTCGACTGAAATTTTCACCAATCATTCCTCTTCACAATCCAGAATAACGATTCAAAAATAAAAAGTCTAACTTTCGAAACAACTGAGATACAGGGTGTTCTTCGTCAAATGACAAGTATAGTATCTTTCGAACCAATGCTCTGATTCGACTGAAATTTTCACCAATCATTCCTCTTCAAAATCCAGAATAACGTTCCGAAAATAAAAAGTCTAACTTTCGAAACAACTGAGATACAGGGTGTTCTTCGTCAAATGACAGGTATAGTATCTTTCGAACCAATGCTCTGATTCGACTGAAATTTTCACCAATCATTCCTCTTCAAAATCCAGAATAACGTTCCAAAAATAAAAAGTCTAACTTTCGAAACAACTGAGATACAGGGTGTTCTTCGTCAAATGACAGGTATAGTATCTTTCGAACCAATGCTCTGATTCGACTGAAATTTTCACCAATCATTCCTCTTCACAATCCAGAATAGCGTTCCAAAAATAAAAAGTCTAACTTTCGAAACAACTGAGATACAGGGTGTTCTTCGTCAAATGACAGGTATAGTATCTTTCGAACCAATGCTCTGATTCGACTGAAATTTTCACCAATCATTTCTCTTCAAAATCCAGAATAACGTTCCAAAAATAAAAAGTCTAACTTTCGAAACAACTGAGATACAGGGTGTTCTTCGTCAAATGACAGGTATAGTATTTTTCGAACCAATGCTCTGATTCGACTGAAATTTTCACCAATCATTCCTCTTCACAATCCAGAATAACGATTCAAAAATAAAAAGTCTAACTTTCGAAACAACTGAGATACAGGGTGTTCTTCGTCAAATGACAGGTATAGTATCTTTCGAACCAATGCTCTGATTCGACTGAAATTTTCACCAATCATTCCTCTTCACAATCCAGAATAACGTTTCAAAAATAAAAAGTCTAACTTCCGAAACAACTGAGATACAGGGTGTTCTTCGTCAAAGGACAGGTATAGTATCTTTCGAACCAATGCTCTGATTCGACTGAAATTTTCACCAATCATTCCTCTTCACAATCCAGAATAACGTTTCAAAAATAAAAAGTCTAACTTTCGAAACAACTGAGATACAGGGTGTTCTTCGTCAAATGACAGGTATAGTATCTTTCGAACCAATGCTCTGATTCGACTGAAATTTTCACCAATCATTTCTCTTCACAATCCAGAATAACGTTTCAAAAATAAAAAGTCTAACTTTCGAAACAACTGAGATACAGGGTGTTCTTCGTCAAATGACAGGTATAGTATCTTTCGAACCAATGCTCTGATTCGACTGAAATTTTCACCAATCATTCCTCTTCAAAATCCAGAATAACGATTCAAAAATAAAAAGTCTAACTTTCGAAACAACTGAGATACAGGGTGTTCTTCGTCAAATGACAGGTATAGTATCTTTCGAACCAATGCTCTGATTCCACTGAAATTTTCACCAATCATTCCTCTTCACAATCCAGAATAACGTTCCAAAAATAAAAAGTCTAACTTTCGAAACAACTGAGATACAGGGTGTTCTTCGTCAAATGACAAGTATAGTATCTTTCGAACCAATGCTCTGATTCGACTGAAATTTTCACCAATCATTCCTCTTCACAATCCAGAATAACGATTCAAAAATAAAAAGTCTAACTTTCGAAACAACTGAGATACAGGGTGTTCTTCGTCAAATGACAAGTATAGTATCTTTCGAACCAATGCTCTGATTCGACTGAAATTTTCACCAATCATTCCTCTTCGAAATCCAGAATAACGTTCCAAAAATAAAAAGTCTAACTTTCGAAACAACTGAGATACAGGGTGTTCTTCGTCAAATGACAGGTATAGTATCTTTCGAACCAATGCTCTGATTCGACTGAAATTTTCACCAATCATTCCTCTTCACAATCCAGAATAACGATTCAAAAATAAAAAGTCTAACTTTCGAAACAACTGAGATACAGGGTGTTCTTCGTCAAATGACAAGTATAGTATCTTTCGAACCAATGCTCTGATTCGACTGAAATTTTCACCAATCATTCCTCTTCAAAATCCAGAATAACGTTCCAAAAATAAAAAGTCTAACTTTCGAAACAACTGAGATACAGGGTGTTCTTCGTCAAATGACAGGTATAGTATCTTTCGAACCAATGCTCTGATTCGACTGAAATTTTCACCAATCATTCCTCTTCAAAATCCAGAATAACGTTTCAAAAATAAAAAGTCTAACTTTCGAAACAACTGAGATACAGGGTGTTCTTCGTCAAATGACAGGTATAGTATCTTTCGAACCAATGCTCTGATTCGACTGAAATTTTCACCAATCATTCCTCCTCACAATCCAGGATAACGTTCCAAAAATAAAAAGTCTAACTTCCGAAACAACTGAGATACAGGGTGTTCTTCGTCAAATGACAGGTATAGTATCTTTCGAACCAATGCTCTGATTCGACTGAAATTTTCACCAATCATTCCTCTTCAAAATCCAGAATAACGTTCCAAAAATAAAAAGTCTAACTTCCGAAACAACTGAGATACAGGGTGTTCTTCGTCAAATGACAGGTATAGTATCTTTCGAACCAATGCTCTGATTCGACTGAAATTTTCACCAATCATTCCTCTTCACAATCCAGAATAACGATTCAAAAATAAAAAGTCTAACTTTCGAAACAACTGAGATACAGGGTGTTCTTCGTCAAATGACAGGTATGGTATCTTTCGAACCAATGCTCTGATTCGACTGAAATTTTCACCAATCATTCCTCTTCACAATCCAGAATAACGTTTCAAAAATAAAAAGTCTAACTTTCCTAACAACTGAGATACAGGGTGTTCTTCGTCAAATGACAGGTATAGTATCTTTCGAACCAATGCTCTGATTCGACTGAAATTTTCACCAATCATTCCTCTTCACAATCCAGAATAACGTTCCAAAAATAAAAAGTCTAACTTTCGAAACAACTGAGATACAGGGTGTTCTTCGTCAAATGACAGGTATAGTATCTTTCGAACCAATGCTCTGATTCGACTGAAATTTTCACCAATCATTCCTCTTCACAATCCAGAATAACGATTCAAAAATAAAAAGTCTAACTTTCGAAACAACTGAGATACAGGGTGTTCTTCGTCAAATGACAGGTATAGTATCTTTCGAACCAATGCTCTGATTCCACTGAAATTTTCACCAATCATTCCTCTTCACAATCCAGAATAACGTTTCAAAAATAAAAAGTCTAACTTCCGAAACAACTGAGATACAGGGTGTTCTTCGTCAAATGACAGGTATAGTATCTTTCGAACCAATGCTCTGATTCGACTGAAATTTTCACCAATCATTCCTCTTCAAAATCCAGAATAACGATTCAAAAATAAAAAGTCTAACTTTCGAAACAACTGAGATACAGGGTGTTCTTCGTCAAATGACAGGTATAGTATCTTTCGAACCAATGCTCTGATTCGACTGAAATTTTCACCAATCATTCCTCTTCACAATCCAGAATAACGTTCCAAAAATAAAAAGTCTAACTTCCGAAACAACTGAGATACAGGGTGTTCTTCGTCAAATGACAGGTATAGTATCTTTCGAACCAATGCTCTGATTCGACTGAAATTTTCACCAATCATTCCTCTTCACAATCCAGAATAACGTTTCAAAAATAAAAAGTCTAACTTTCGAAACAACTGAGATACAGGGTGTTCTTCGTCAAATGACAGGTATAGTATCTTTCGAACCAATACTCTGATACGACTGAAATTTTCACCAATCATTCCTCTTCAAAATCCAGAATAACGATTCAAAAATAAAAAGTCTAACTTTCGAAACAACTGAGATACAGGGTGTTCTTCGTCAAATGACAGGTATAGTATCTTTCGAACCAATGCTCTGATTCCACTGAAATTTTCACCAATCATTCCTCTTCACAATCCAGAATAACGTTCCAAAAATAAAAAGTCTAACTTTCGAAACAACTGAGATACAGGGTGTTCTTCGTCAAATGACAAGTATAGTATCTTTCGAACCAATGCTCTGATTCGACTGAAATTTTCACCAATCATTCCTCTTCACAATCCAGAATAACGAATCAAAAATAAAAAGTCTAACTTTCGAAACAACTGGGATACAGGGTGTTTTTCGTCAAATGACAGGTATAGTATCTTTCGAACCAATGCTCTGATTCGACTGAAATTTTCACCAATCATTCCTCTTCACAATCCAGAATAACGTTCCAAAAATAAAAAGTCTAACTTTCGAAACAACTGAGATACAGGGTGTTCTTCGTCAAATGACAGGTATAGTATCTTTCGAACCAATGCTCTGATTCGACTGAAATTTTCACCAATCATTCCTCTTCACAATCCAGAATAACGATTCAAAAATAAAAAGTCTAACTTTCGGAACAACTGAGATACAGGGTGTTCTTCGTCAAATGACAAGTATAGTATCTTTCGAACCAATGCTCTGATTCGACTGAAATTTTCACCAATCATTCCTCTTCAAAATCCAGAATAACGTTCCAAAAATAAAAAGTCTAACTTTCGAAACAACTGAGATACAGGGTGTTCTTCGTCAAATGACAGGTATAGTATCTTTCGAACCAATGCTCTGATTCGACTGAAATTTTCACCAATCATTCCTCTTCAAAATCCAGAATAACGTTTCAAAAATAAAAAGTCTAACTTTCGAAACAACTGAGATACAGGGTGTTCTTCGTCAAATGACAGGTATAGTATCTTTCGAACCAATGCTCTGATTCGACTGAAATTTTCACCAATCATTCCTCTTCACAATCCAGGATAACGTTCCAAAAATAAAAAGTCTAACTTCCGAAACAACTGAGATACAGGGTGTTCTTCGTCAAATGACAGGTATAGTATCTTTCGAACCAATGCTCTGATTCGACTGAAATTTTCACCAATCATTTCTCTTCAAAATCCAGAATAACGTTCCAAAAATAAAAAGTCTAACTTCCGAAACAACTGAGATACAGGGTGTTCTTCGTCAAATGACAGGTATAGTATCTTTCGAACCAATGCTCTGATTCGACTGAAATTTTCACCAATCATTCCTCTTCACAATCCAGAATAACGATTCAAAAATAAAAAGTCTAACTTTCGAAACAACTGAGATACAGGGTGTTCTTCGTCAAATGACAGGTATGGTATCTTTCGAACCAATGCTCTGATTCGACTGAAATTTTCACCAATCATTCCTCTTCACAATCCAGAATAACGTTTCAAAAATAAAAAGTCTAACTTTCCTAACAACTGAGATACAGGGTGTTCTTCGTCAAATGACAGGTATAGTATCTTTCGAACCAATGCTCTGATTCGACTGAAATTTTCACCAATCATTCCTCTTCACAATCCAGAATAACGTTCCAAAAATAAAAAGTCTAACTTTCGAAACAACTGAGATACAGGGTGTTCTTCGTCAAATGACAGGTATAGTATCTTTCGAACCAATGCTCTGATTCGACTGAAATTTTCACCAATCATTCCTCTTCACAATCCAGAATAACGATTCAAAAATAAAAAGTCTAACTTTCGAAACAACTGAGATACAGGGTGTTCTTCGTCAAATGACAGGTATAGTATCTTTCGAACCAATGCTCTGATTCCACTGAAATTTTCACCAATCATTCCTCTTCACAATCCAGAATAACGTTTCAAAAATAAAAAGTCTAACTTCCGAAACAACTGAGATACAGGGTGTTCTTCGTCAAATGACAGGTATAGTATCTTTCGAACCAATGCTCTGATTCGACTGAAATTTTCACCAATCATTCCTCTTCAAAATCCAGAATAACGATTCAAAAATAAAAAGTCTAACTTTCGAAACAACTGAGATACAGGGTGTTCTTCGTCAAATGACAGGTATAGTATCTTTCGAACCAATGCTCTGATTCGACTGAAATTTTCACCAATCATTCCTCTTCACAATCCAGAATAACGTTCCAAAAATAAAAAGTCTAACTTCCGAAACAACTGAGATACAGGGTGTTCTTCGTCAAATGACAGGTATAGTATCTTTCGAACCAATGCTCTGATTCGACTGAAATTTTCACCAATCATTCCTCTTCACAATCCAGAATAACGTTTCAAAAATAAAAAGTCTAACTTTCGAAACAACTGAGATACAGGGTGTTCTTCGTCAAATGACAGGTATAGTATCTTTCGAACCAATACTCTGATTCGACTGAAATTTTCACCAATCATTCCTCTTCAAAATCCAGAATAACGATTCAAAAATAAAAAGTCTAACTTTCGAAACAACTGAGATACAGGGTGTTCTTCGTCAAATGACAGGTATAGTATCTTTCGAACCAATGCTCTGATTCCACTGAAATTTTCACCAATCATTCCTCTTCACAATCCAGAATAACGTTCCAAAAATAAAAAGTCTAACTTTCGAAACAACTGAGATACAGGGTGTTCTTCGTCAAATGACAAGTATAGTATCTTTCGAACCAATGCTCTGATTCGACTGAAATTTTCACCAATCATTCCTCTTCACAATCCAGAATAACGAATCAAAAATAAAAAGTCTAACTTTCGAAACAACTGGGATACAGGGTGTTTTTCGTCAAATGACAGGTATAGTATCTTTCGAACCAATGCTCTGATTCGACTGAAATTTTCACCAATCATTCCTCTTCACAATCCAGAATAACGTTCCAAAAATGAAAAGTCTAACTTTCGAAACAACTGAGATACAGGGTGTTCTTCGTCAAATGACAGGTATAGTATCTTTCGAACCAATGCTCTGATTCGACTGAAATTTTCACCAATCATTCCTCTTCACAATTCAGAATAACGATCCAAAAATAAAAAGTCTAACTTTCGAAACAACTGAGATACAGGGTGTTCTTCGTCAAATGACAAGTATAGTATCTTTCGAACAAATGCTCTGATTCGACTGAAATTTTCACCAATCATTCCTCTTCACAATTCAGAATAACGATTCAAAAATAAAAAGTCTAACTTTCGAAACAACTGAGATACAGGGTGTTCTTCGTCAAATGACAGGTATAGTATCTTTCGAACCAATGCTCAGATTCGACTGAAATTTTCACCAATCATTCCTCTTCGCAATCCAGAATAACGTTCCAAAAATAAAAAGTCTAACTCTCGAAACAACTGAGATACAGGGTGTTCTTCGTCAAATGACAGGTATAGTATCTTTCGAACCAATGCTCTGATTCGACTGAAATTTTCACCAATCATTCCTCTTCAAAATCCAGAATAACGTTCCAAAAATAAAAAGTCTAACTTTCGAAACAACTGAGATACAGGGTGTTGTTCGTCAAATGACAGGTATAGTATCTTTCGAACCAATGCTCTGATTCGACTGAAATTTTCACCAATCATTCCTCTTCACAATCCAGAATAACGTTTCAAAAATAAAAAGTCTAACTTTCGAAACAACTGAGATACAGGGTGTTCTTCGTCAAATGACAGGTATAGTATCTTTCGAACCAATGCTCTGATTCGACTGAAATTTTCACCAATCATTCCTCTTCACAATCCAGAATAACGTTCCAAAAATAAAAAGTCTAACTTTCGAAACAACTGAGATACAGGGTGTTCTTCGTCAAATGACAGGTATAGTATCTTTCGAACCAATGCTCTGATTCGACTGAAATTTTCACCAATCATTCTTCTTCACAATCCAGAATAACGATTCAAAAATAAAAAGTCTAACTTTCGAAACAACTGAGATACAGGGTGTTCTTCGTCAAATGACAAGTATAGTATCTTTCGAACCAATGCTCTGATTCGACTGAAATTTTCACCAATCATTCCTCTTCAAAATCCAGAATAACGTTCCAAAAATAAAAAGTCTAACTTTCGAAACAACTGAGATACAGGGTGTTCTTCGTCAAATGACAGGTATAGTATCTTTCGAACCAATGCTCTGATTCGACTGAAATTTTCACCAATCATTCCTCTTCAAAATCCAGAATAACGTTCCAAAAATAAAAAGTCTAACTTTCGAAACAACTGAGATACAGGGTGTTCTTCGTCAAATGACAGGTATAGTATCTTTCGAACCAATGCTCTGATTCGACTGAAATTTTCACCAATCATTCCTCTTCACAATCCAGAATAACGTTCATAAAATAAAAAGTCTAACTTTCGAAACAACTGAGATACAGGGTGTTCTTCGTCAAATGACAGGTATAGTATCTTTCGAACCAATGCTCTGATTCGACTGAAATTTTCACCAATCATTTCTCTTCAAAATCCAGAATAACGTTCCAAAAATAAAAAGTCTAACTTTCGAAACAACTGAGATACAGGGTGTTCTTCGTCAAATGACAGGTATAGTATCTTTCGAACCAATGCTCTGATTCGACTGAAATTTTCACCAATCATTCCTCTTCACAATCCAGAATAACGATTCAAAAATAAAAAGTCTAACTTTCGAAACAACTGAGATACAGGGTGTTCTTCGTCAAATGACAAGTATAGTATCTTTCGAACCAATGCTCTGATTCGACTGAAATTTTCACCAATCATTCCTCTTCACAATCCAGAATAACGTTTCAAAAATAAAAAGTCTAACTTCCGAAACAACTGAGATACAGGGTGTTCTTCGTCAAATGACAGGTATAGTATCTTTCGAACCAATGCTCTGATTCGACTGAAATTTTCACCAATCATTCCTCTTCAAAATCCAGAATAACGATTCAAAAATAAAAAGTCTAACTTTCGAAACAACTGAGATACAGGGTGTTCTTCGTCAAATGACAGGTATAGTATCTTTCGAACCAATGCTCTGATTCGACTGAAATTTTCACCAATCATTCCTCTTCACAATCCAGAATAACGTTCCAAAAATAAAAAGTCTAACTTTCGAAACAACTGAGATACAGGGTGTTCTTCGTCAAATGACAAGTATAGTATCTTTCGAACCAATGCTCTGATTCGACTGAAATTTTCACCAATCATTCCTCTTCACAATCCAGAATAACGTTTCAAAAATAAAAAGTCTAACTTTCGAAACAACTGAGATACAGGGTGTTCTTCGTCAAATGACAGGTATAGTATCTTTCGAACCAATGCTCTGATTCGACTGAAATTTTCACCAATCATTCCTCTTCACAATCTGGAATAACGTTCCAAAAATAAAAAGTCTAACTTTCGAAACAACTGAGATACAGGGCGTTCTTCGTCAAATGACAGGTATAGTATCTTTCGAACCAATGCTCTGATTCGACTGAAATTTTCACCAATCATTCCTCTTCAAAATCCAGAATAACGTTCCAAAAATAAAAAGTCTAACTTTCGAAACAACTGAGATACAGGGTGTTCTTCGTCAAATGACAGGTATAGTATCTTTCGAACCAATGCTCTGATTCGACTGAAATTTTCACCAATCATTCCTCTTCACAATCCAGAATAATGTTCCAAAAATAAAAAGTCTAACTTCCGAAACAACTGAGATACAGGGTGTTCTTCGTCAAATGACAAGTATAGTATCTTTCGAACCAATGATCTGATTCGACTGAAATTTTCACCACTCATTCCTCTTCACAATCCAGAATAACGATTCAAAAATAAAAAGTCTAACTTTCGAAACAACTGAGATACAGGGTGTTCTTCGTCAAATGACAGGTATAGTATCTTTCGAACCAATGCTCTGATTCGACTGAAATTTTCACCAATCATTCCTCTTCACAATCCAGAATAACGTTCCAAAAATAAAAAGTCTAACTTTCGAAACAACTGAGATACAGGGTGTTCTTCGTCAAATGACAAGTATAGTATCTTTCGAACCAATGCTCTGATTCGACTGAAATTTTCACCAATCATTCCTCTTCACAATCCAGAATAACGATTCAAAAATAAAAAGTCTAACTTTCGAAACAACTGAGATACAGGGTGTTCTTCGTCAAATGACAAGTATAGTATCTTTCGAACCAATGCTCTGATTCGACTGAAATTTTCACCAATCATTCCTCTTCACAATCCAGAATAACGATTCAAAAATAAAAAGTCTAACTTTCGAAACAACTGAGATACAGGGTGTTCTTCGTCAAATGACAGGTATAGTATCTTTCGAACCAATGCTCTGATTCGACTGAAATTTTCACCAATCATTCCTCTTCACAATCCAGAATAACGTTTCAAAAATAAAAAGTCTAACTTTCGAAACAACTGAAATACAGGGTGTTCTTCGTCAAATGACAGGTATAGTATCTTTCGAACCAATGCTCTGATTCGACTGAAATTTTCACCAATCATTCCTCTTCACAATCCAGAATAACGTTCCAAAAATAAAAAGTCTAACTTTCGAAACAACTGAGATACAGGGTGTTCTTCGTCAAATGACAAGTATAGTATCTTTCGAACCAATGCTCTGATTCGACTGAAATTTTCACCAATCATTCCTCTTCACAATCCAGAATAACGATTCAAAAATAAAAAGTCTAACTTTCGAAACAACTGGGATACAGGGTGTTCTTCGTCAAATGACAAGTATAGTATCTTTCGAACCAATGCTCTGATTCGACTGAAATTTTCACTAATCATTCCTCTTCACAATCCAGAATAACGATTCAAAAATAAAAAGTCTAACTTTCGAAACAACTGAGATACAGGGTGTTCTTCGTCAGATGACAGGTATAGTATCTTTCGAACCAATGCTCTGATTCGACTGAAATTTTCACCAATCATTCCTCTTCACAATCCAGAATAACGTTTCGAAAATAAAAAGTCTAACTTTCGAAACAACTGAGATACAGGGTGTTCTTCGTCAAATGACAGGTATAGTATCTTTCGAACCGATGCTCTGATTCGACTGAAATTTTCACCAATCATTCCTCTTCAAAATCCAAAATAACGTTCCAAAAATAAAAAGTCTAACTTTCGAAACAACTGAGATACAGGGTGTTCTTCGTCAAATGACAGGTATAGTATCTTTCGAACCAATGCTCTGATTCGACTGAAATTTTCACCAATCATTCCTCTTCACAATCCAGAATAACGTTTCAAAAATAAAAAGTCTTATTTTCGAAACAACTGAGATACAGGGTGTTCTACGTCAAATGACAGGTATAGTATCTTTCGAACCAATGCTCTGATTCGACTGAAATTTTCACCAATCATTCCTCTTCAAAATCCAGAATAACGTTCCAAAAATAAAAAGTCTAACTTTCGAAACAACTGAGATACAGGGTGTTCTTCGTCAAATGACAGGTATAGTATCTTTCGAACCAATGCTCTGATTCGACTGAAATTTTCACCAATCATTCCTCTTCACAATCCAGAATAACGTTTCAAAAATAAAAAGTCTAACTTTCGAAACAACTGAGATACAGGGTGTTCTTCGTCAAATGACAGGTATAGTATCTTTCGAACCAATGCTCTGATTCGACTGAAATTTTCACCAATCATTCTTCTTCACAATCCAGAATAACGTTTCAAAAATTAAAAGTCTAACTTTCGAAACAACTGAGATACAGGGTGTTTTCGTCAAATGACAGGTATAGTATCTTTCAAACCAATGCTCTGATTCGACTGAAATTTTCACCAATCATTCCTCTTCAAAATCCAGAATAACGTTCCAAAAATAAAAAGTCTAACTTTCGAAACAACTGAGATACAGGGTGTTCTTCGTCAAATGACAGGTATAGTATCTTTCGAACCAATGCTCTGATTCGACTGAAATTTTCACCAATCATTCCTCTTCACAATCCAGAATAACGTTTCAAAAATAAAAAGTCTAACTTTCGAAACAACTGAGATACAGGGTGTTCTTCGTCAAATGACAAGTATAATATCTTTCGAACCAATGCTCTGATTCGACTGAAATTTTCACCAATCATTCCTCTTCAAAATCCAGAATAACGTTCCAAAAATAAAAAGTCTAACTTTCGAAACAACTGAGATACAGGGTGTTCTTCGTCAAATGACAGGTATAGTATCTTTCGAACCAATGCTCTGATTCGACTGAAATTTTCACCAATCATTCCTCTTCACAATCCAGAATAACGTTTCAAAAATAAAAAGTCTAACTTTCGAAACTACTGAGATACAGGGTGTTCTTCGTCAAATGACAGGTATAGTATCTTTCGAACCAATGCTCTGATTCGACTGAAATTTTCACCAATCATTCCTCTTCACAATCCAGAATAACGTTCCAAAAATAAAAAGTCTAACTTTCGAAACAACTGAGATACAGGGTGTTCTTCGTCAAATGACAAGTATAGTATCTTTCGAACCAATGCTCTGATTCGACTGAAATTTTCACCAATCATTCCTCTTCACAATCCAGAATAACGATTCAAAAATAAAAAGTCTAACTTTCGAAACAACTGAGATACAGGGTGTTCTTCGTCAAATGACAGGTATAGTATCTTTCGAACCAATGCTCTGATTCGACTGAAATTTTCACCAATCATTCCTCTTCACAATCCAGAATAACGTTCCAAAAATAAAAAGTCTAACTTTCAAAACAACTGAGATACAGGGTGTTCTCCGTCAAATGACAAGTATAGTATCTTTCGAACCAATGCTCTGATTCGACTGAAATTTTCACCAATCATTCCTCTTCACAATCCAGAATAACGTTCCAAAAATAAAAAGTCTAACTTTCAAAACAACTGAGATACAGGGTGTTCTTCGTCAAATGACAGGTATAGTATCTTTCGAACCAATGCTCTGATTCGACTGAAATTTTCACCAATCATTCCTCTTCAAAATCCAGAATAACGTTCCAAAAATAAAAAGTCTATCTTTCGAAACAACTGAGATACAGGGTGTTCTTCGTCAAATGACAGGTATAGTATCTCTCGAACCAATGCAGTTGTTTCGGAAGTTAGACTTTTTATTTTTGAAACGTTATTCTGGATTGTGAAGAGGAATGATTGGTGAAAATTTCAGTCGAATCAGAGCATTGGTTCAAAAGAAACTATACCTGTCATTTGACGAAGAACACCCTGTATCTCAGTTGTTTCGAAAGTTAGACTTTTTATTTTTGGAACGTTATTCTGGATTTTGAAGAGGAATGATTGGTGAAAATTTCAGTCGAATCAGAGCATTGGTTCGAAAGATACTATACCTGCCATTTGACGAAGAACACCCTGTATCTCAGTTGTTTCGAAAGTTAGACTTTTTATTTTTGAAACGTTATTCTGGATTTTGAAGAGGAATGATTGGTGAAAATTTCAGTCGAATCAGAGCATTGGTTCGAAAGATACTTTACTTGTCATTTGACGAAGAACACCCTGTATCTCAGTTGTTTCGAAAGTTAGACTTTTTATTTTTGAATCGTTATTCTGGATTGTGAAGAGGAATGATTGGTGAAAATTTGAGTCGAATCAGAGCATTGGTTCGAAAGATACTATACCTGTCATTTGACGAAGAACACCCTGTATCTCAGTTGTTTCGAAAGTTAGACTTTTTATTTTTGGAACGTTATTCTGGATTGTGAAGAGGAATGATTGGTGAAAATTTCAGTCGAATCAGAGCATTGTTTCGAAAGATACTATACCTGTCATTTGACGAAGAACACCCTGTATCTCAGTTGTTTCGAAAGTTAGACTTTTTATTTTTGAAACGTTATTCTGGATTGTGAAGAGGAATGATTGGTGAAAATTTCAGTCGAATCAGAGCATTGGTTCGAAAGATACTATACCTGTCATTTGACGAAGAACACCCTGTATCTCAGTTGTTTTGAAAGTTAGACTTTTTATTTTTGGAACGTTATTCTGGATTTTGAAGAGGAATGATTGGTGAAAATTTCAGTCGAATCAGAGCATTGGTTCGAAAGATACTATACCTGTCATTTGACGAAGAACACCCTGTATCTCAGTTGTTTCGAAAGTTAGAGTTTTTATTTTTGGAACGTTATTCTGGATTGTGAAGAGGAATGACTGGTGAAAATTTCAGTCGAATCAGAGCATTGGTTCGAAAGATACTATACCTGTCATTTGACGAAGAACACCCTGTATCTCAGTTGTTTCGAAAGTTAGAGTTTTTATTTTTGGAACGTTATTCTGGATTGTGAAGAGGAATGATTGGTGAAAATTTCAGTCGAATCAGAGCATTGGTTCGAAAGATACTATACCTGTCATTTGACGAAGAACACCCTGTATCTCAGTTGTTTCGAAAGTTAGACTTTTTATTTTATTTTTGGATTCTCTCCGCATGTGTCGCTGCGATTAGACGCTAATTTACCGCTCCGATAAGTTAAGTTTCTGTTGTTGTATGCAGTTATCGAAATATTCCTGAAATGGGATTAACACGTGAAAACAAGGCCGAAATAAGGGAAATCGTAAGGGAAACTGTTATTGCAGTACTAGATAATTACCTGGATAAGTTAGCTGACCAGGTAATGACAAAGATCAAGGACAGAATGGAAGAGGAATATGAGAAAATAAAAGCAGCGTTTAAACATGAAGAATTCACTACGCTACAAAAGGATTTCGAAGAATTACAGTTGAAATTACAGAAGGCAGAGTCTAATTTGGAACAATTACAACAGGATGGTAAAAGATCAAATTTGATTTTATTTGGGATTCCCGAATCAGATATTGCGACAGTGAAAAAGAACCTTATCACCATGTGTCAAGAAAAGAACGTAAACATCAATGCACAATCGATAAGATCTTGTCATCGCTTGAGAAGAGGAGGACAAAATAAACCACGTCCGATCATCGTCAAATTTGTGAATGAATATCACCGTGATGAATTTTACTCAGCAAGAAAACTTTTTCTTAAGTTCAAGATTTTTGTGTGTGAAGACCTTACACTAAAACGTATTGAACTGTTCAAGTACGCTAAAGAGAAATTCCATAAAAATGTTTGGACTGTTTATGGCGTTATTAAGGTTAGAACTGACAAGGGAATAGTTTCAATTAGAGAAAGACATGATGTAGATATAGTTTGATTTTTCGGGATTTGAGTATGCATCTATGATTGATTAGTATTTATGTTTTGTTTATAATTGTATAACTTATCGGCGGTATTGATCATTGGCGGGATTACCTGCTACATATCTTTCACTTTCATATAATTGTGATAATAATTTGTTGAATCTTTTTTTTTGTTTTCAATTTTTGATATATTCTTTTTCTTTTTGAACTATTATAATTGCAGAATGGAGTGCCTCGAATCGGAAATAGATGAGAGTACGGATCAATATTTTGATGTTGATAGTGCTAAACAACAATTTGAACGTGATAGACTACTTAATATTGTTCATTTCAATATACGGAGTATATGTAAAAATTATGATGAACTATTATTATATTTGAATGCCTTGAATATGGACAATCTGGATGTTATTGTTCTGTCTGAATGTTGGGAATTGTACGATGGATCAAATTATTGTATTTCTGGTTTTGATGTGTTTTATAATGAATCAAAATATAATAAAAGTGATGGTTTATTAATATATGTGAAGTCGACTATAAATGTGAGTGTTCAACTAATACATTTCACTGAAACTAACCTATTGCATTTATCTTTCGTAATGAACCATATAAGCTATGGATTATCTGCATCATATAGACCTCCCTCTATTGACGTGAAGCTATATATTGAGGAATTAAAAGAATACTTAATGAGCTCCGACTCTGGGGATGTTGAAGTTTTCTTGGGAGATATTAATATCGATATTGGAGATGCAAAAAATTTGGATGTACTAATATATGAAGCTTCTATGGGACAAAATGGATATATTTCTGAAATAAATAATCCTACACGAGTAACTGATACTTCCGCCACTATTATTGACCATATATATGTGAAACTTAAGAATCATTTACGAAAAAGATTACTGCTTTGTTCTGGTATTATAAAAACGTCAATCACGGATCATTGGGCGGTATTCTTGTCTGTTAGGTCTGAACACGTAGAGAGGCATAATTGTGAGAATAATCCATCGAAACGAACCTTTCTTGATAAAAATAAATTAGTGTCCTACCTAAGGGATGAAAGCTGGCGACAGGTCTTGGATGACTCTGATCCCCAGACGGCTTGTACTAACTTTTTGAGAACCTTCAAAGAACATATAAAGAAGTCATCATATAATAAAAGTGAGAATTTAAAAACCTATAAACGAAATCAGCCATGGATAACATTGGGGTTAGTAACATCTATTAAGCGAAGAGATAAAATGAAACTATGGCTGAGGAAAAATTTCAATCCGGAAAATAAACTCAAGTTCACAACCTATAGAAATTCACTAAATAATTTGTTGAGGAAAGCTAAGGAATCTTATTATGTGAAACAGTTTAAACTAGCTGGAAGGGATACAAGGAAATTTTGGAAAACTTTGAATCATTTAAATAATACGAATAAAGTTAAATCCGGTATACCTAATGAAATAAGTGATGAGGAAGGTCGTATTATTACAGAGCTGAAGGAGAAAGCGGATAAATTCAATGATTTTTTTGTCAATGTCGGCAAGCGGTTAGCACAGGATATGAAAAGATCAACTATTACTGATTCTTATTTTTCCCCGACTAGGTCTTCTATTTATTTGAAACCTGTTGATGAAAATGAAATTGTTTGCGCCATTGCCTCATTAAAAAACGGAACTGGTCCGGGACCTGACGGGATTTCTTCCTGCCTCATTAAACATATACATGCATTCGTTCTAAAGCCTCTAGTACATCTCATAAATTTGTGTTTCTCGGGTGGTGCAGTGCCGACAGAATGGAAGGAGTCTCATGTGACTTGCGTTTTCAAATCTGGAAATAGATCTGAGATGACAAACTACCGTCCTATCTCTGTAATCAATAACTTCGGTAAAATCTTTGAAAAATGCCTAAAAGATAGATTAATCGCATATCTTGAAAATAATAAATTATTGAATGATAGACAATTTGGTTTCCGTAAGAATACGTCAACCACTGACGCGATTCAAGAACTTATTGAAAATGTCGTTCACCCCATGGACGCGAATAAAAGAGTAATGGCGGTGTTTTTAGATCTGGCTAAGGCTTTTGACACTGTGAATCACACTTTACTTATTGATAGACTGGAAAATCTTGGGGTTAGGGGGGTTAGCTCGAATTTGATTCGAAGTTATTTGGAAAATCGGATTCAGTGTGTTAAGATGGGGGGTATTTTGAGCTCGCCATTGAGGGTGGACATTGGGATCCCGCAGGGAACTGTGCTTGGACCTATCCTCCTTTTGGTTTTCATTGACTGGTTGCTTCGTGCTGCCAGACTCAATATGATAGCCTATGCTGATGATACCATCATAATTTTTGAGGGTGACACATGGGAGGAGGTCTATCGGTATGCTGTAAAGGGTTTGGAAACAGTTTTCAGGTTGTTGTCAGTATCCTTGTTGAGTTTGAATAAGACTAAGACTAGATTTGTTTCATTTTCCCTTAGAGTGTCTGAACAGCCGGAGTTTGATTCGATACTTCTTCATGAAGATCATTGTGACCAGTCGGGTTGTCAGTGTAACGGTATTAATAAAACTGAGTCGATAAAGTATTTGGGAGTAATCATCGACCAACATCTGAGGTGGAGTGAGCACACAGCTCATCTGGTCAAACGCATCAAAAAACTTTATTATGTATTTTATAATATACGTAATATTCTCTCGAGGAAGGAATGTTTCCGGGTGTACGAGTCTCTAGTTTTGTCATTGTTGAGGTATGGTATTGTGATATGGGGTTGTGTCAGTGACAATAATATGGGAGGATTGGACGTTGTTCATAGGGCGGTACTGAAAATAATAATGAAATTGAGTAAAAGGTTTGAAACTGAGAGACTATTTTTGGAATCTGAGCAGTTAAATATTAGACAACTTTTTATATATGAAGTAACACTAAATCAGATGAAAAAAAAGAAACAGGTTGTTCAGCATTCTGTTCAAACAAGGCAGGTTCGGAACAGAAATCTGGTTGTTCCACTGTTCCACAAAAAACATTTGCAGTGTAGCCTTTTGTACTATGGTCCCAAATTTTATAATCTTCTTCCGTATGAACTCAGGGCATCATTCAACATAAAATCTAGAGTATGTAGGAATCGTCTTCAATCATACATAAAGATGAATTCGAGTAGATTTGAGGCTATTCTTTCTGTATAATATGTGTTTCTTTTTTTTTCAATGTGGTTTTTTCTTTTTCTCGGTTTGTTGACGATTTATGTTTCGATATCTATGAAGGATTGTTATTCCGTGGGAGAGTGTTCATCATTAGTGTTGCGGAATGTGACAGTATACAAGTTTACTTAGACTGCATGTTCTGCAACTCAATGTGTTTACTTTTGAACAGATGTGTATTTTTTTATGATGAATAAATTGAAATTGAATTGAATTGAATCGTTATTCTGGATTGTGAAGAGGAATGATTGGTGAAAATTTCAGTCGAATCAGAGCATTGGTTCGAAAGATACTATACTTGTCATTTGACGAAGAACACCCTGTATCTCAGTTGTTTCGAAAGTTAGACTTTTTATTTTTGGAACGTTATTCTGGATTGTGAAGAGGAATGATTGGTGAAAATTTCAGTCGAATCAGAGCATTGGTTCGAAAGATACTATACCTGTCATTTGACGAAGAACACCCTGTATCTCAGTTGTTTCGAAAGTAAGACTTTTTATTTTTGGAGAGTTATTCTGGATTGTGAAGAGGAATGATTGGTGAAAATTTCAGTCGAATCAGAGCATTTGTTCGAAAGATACTATACCTGTCATTTGACGAAGAACACCCTGTATCTCAGTTGTTTCGAAAGTTAGACTTTTTATTTTTGAATCGTTATCCTGGATTGTGAAGAGGAATGATTGGTGAAAATTTCAGTCGAATCAGAGCATTGGTTCGAAAGATACTATACCTGTCATTTGACGAAGAACACCCTGTATCTCAGTTGTTTCGGAAGTAAGACTTTTTATTTTTGAATCGTTATTCTGGATTGTGAGGAGGAATGATTGGTGAAAATTTCAGTCGAATCAGAGCATTGGTTCGAAAGATACTATACTTGTCATTTGACGAAGAACACCCTGTATCTCAGTTGTTTCGAAAGTAAGACTTTTTATTTTTGAATCGTTATTCTGGATTGTGAAGAGGAATGATTGGTGAAAATTTCAGTCGAATCAGAGCATTGGTTCGAAAGATACTATACCTGTCATTTGACGAAGAACACCCTGTATCTCAGTTGTTTCGAAAGTAAGACTTTTTATTTTTGGAACGTTATTCTGGATTGTGAAGAGGAATGATTGGTGAAAATTTCAGTCGAATCAGAGCATTGGTTCGAAAGATACTATACCTGTCATTTGACGAAGAACACCCTGTATCTCAGTTGTTTCGAAAGTTAGACTTTTTATTTTTGAATCGTTATTCTGGATTGTGAAGAGGAATGATTGGTGAAATTTTCAGTCGAATCAGAGCATTGGTTCGAAAGATACTATACTTGTCATTTGACGATGAACACCCTGTATCTCAGTTGTTTCGAAAGTTAGACTTTTTATTTTTGAATCGTTATTCTGGATTGTGAAGAGGAATGATTGGTGAAAATTTCAGTCGAATCAGAGCATTGGTTCGAAAGATACTATACCTGTCATTTGACGAAGAACACCCTGTATCTCAGTTGTTTCGGAAGTTAGACTTTTTATTTTTGAATCGTTATTCTGGATTTTGAAGAGGAATGATTGGTGAAAATTTCAGTCGAATCAGAGCATTGGTTCGAAAGATACTATACCTGTCATTTGACGAAGAACACCCTGTATCTCAGTTGTTTCGAAAGTTAGACTTTTTATTTTTGAAACGTTATTCTGGATTGTGAAGAGGAATGATTGGTGAAAATTTCAGTCAAATCAGAGCATTGGTTCGAAAGATACTATACCTGTCATTTTACGAAGAACACCCTGTATCTCAGTTGTTTCGGAAGTTAGACTTTTTATTTTTGAAACGTTATTCTGGATTGTGAAGAGGAATGATTGGTGAAAATTTCAGTCGAATCAGAGCATTGGTTCGAAAGATACTATACCTGTCATTTGACGAAGAACACCCTGTATCTCAGTTGTTTCGGAAGTTAGACTTTTTATTTTTGGAACGTTATTCTGGATTTTGAAGGGGAATGATTGGTGAAAACTTCAGTCGAATCAGAGCATTGGTTCGAAAGATACTATACTTGTCATTTGACGAAGAACACCCTGTATCTCAGTTGTTTCGAAACTTAAACTTTTTATTTTTGAAACGTTATTCTGGATTGTGAAGAGGAATGATTGGTGAAAATTTCAGTCGAATCAGAGCATTGGTTCGAAAGATACTATACCTGTCATTTGACGAAGAACACCCTGTATCTCAGTTGTTTCGAAAGTTAGACTTTTTATTTTTGGAACGTTATTCTGGATTGTGAAGAGGAATGATTGGTGAAAATTTCAGTCGAATCAGAGCATTGGTTCGAAAGATACTATACCTGTCATTTGACGAAGAACACCCTGTATCTCAGTTGTTTCGAAAGTTAGACTTTTTATTTTTGGAACGTTATTCTGGATTGTGAAGAGGAATGATTGGTGAAAATTTCAGTCGAATCAGAGCATTGGTTCGAAAGATACGATACCTGTCATTTGACGAAAAACACCCTGTATCTCAGTTGTTTCGAAAGTTAGACTTTTTATTTTTGAATAGTTATTCTGGATTGTGAAGAGGAATGATTGGTGAAAATTTCAGTCGAATCAGAGCATTGGTTCGAAAGATACTATACTTGTCATTTGACGAAGAACACCCTGTATCTCAGTTGTTTCGAAAGTAAGACTTTTTATTTTGGAAACGTTATTCTGGATTGTGAAGAGGAATGATTGGTGAAAATTTCAGTCGAATCAGAGTATTGGTTCGAAAGATACTATACCTGTCATTTGACGAAGAACACCCTGTATCTCAGTTGTTTCGAAAGTTAGACTTTTTATTTTTGGAACGTTATTCTGGATTGTGAAGAGGAATTATTGGTGAAAATTTCAGTCGAATCTGAGCATTGGTTCGAAAGATACTATACCTGTCATTTGACGAAGAACACCCTGTATCTCAGTTGTTTCGAAAGTTAGACTTTTTATTTTTGGAACGTTATTCTGGATTGTGAAGAGGAATTATTGGTGAAAATTTCAGTCGAATCTGAGCATTGGTTCGAAAGATACTATACCTGTCATTTGACGAAGAACACCCTGTATCTCAGTTGTTTCGAAAGTTAGACTTTTTATTTTTCAATCGTTATTCTGGATTGTGAAGAGGAATGATTGGTGAAAATTTCAGTCGAATCAGAGCATTGGTTCGAAAGATACTATACTTGTCATTTGACGAAGAACACCCTGTATCTCAGTTGTTTCGAAAGTTAGACTTTTTATTTTTGGAACGTTATTCTGGATTGTGAAGCGGAATGATTGGTGAAAATTTCAGTCGAATCAGAGCATTGGTTCGAAAGATACTATACCTGTCATTTGACGAAGAACACCCTGTATCTCAGTTGTTTCGAAAGTTAGACTTTTTATTTTTGAATCGTTATTCTGGATTGTGAAGAGGAATGATTGGTGAAAATTTCAGTCGAATCAGAGCATTGGTTCGAAAGATACTATACTTGTCATTTGACGAAGAACACCCTGTATCTCAGTTGTTTCGAAAGTTAGACTTTTTATTTTTGAATCGTTATTCTGGATTGTGAAGAGGAATGATTGGTGAAAATTTCAGTCGAATCAGAGCATTGGTTCGAAAGATACTATACCTGTCATTTGACGAAGAACACCCTGTATCTCAGTTGTTTCGAAAGTTAGACTTTTTATTTTTGGAACGTTATTCTGGATTGTAAAGAGGAATGATTGGTGAAAATTTCAGTCGAATCAGAGCATTGGTTCGAAAGATACTATACCTGTCATTTGACGAAAAACACCCTGTATCTCAGTTGTTTCGAAAGTTAGACTTTTTATTTTTGAATCGTTATTCTGGATTGTGAAGAGGAATGATTGGTGAAAATTTCAGTCGAATCAGAGCATTGGTTCGAAAGATACTATACTTGTCATTTGACGAAGAACACCCTGTATCTCAGTTGTTTCGAAAGTTAGACTTTTTATTTTTGAAACGTTATTCTGGATTGTGAAGAGGAATGATTGGTGAAAATTTCAGTCGAATCAGAGCATTGGTTCGAAAGATACTATACCTGTCATTTGACGAAGAACACCCTGTATCTCAGTTGTTTCGGAAGTTAGACTTTTTATTTTTGAATCGTTATTCTGGATTTTGAAGAGGAATGATTGGTGAAAATTTCAGTCGAATCAGAGCATTGGTTCGAAAGATACTATATCTGACATTTGACGAAGAACACCCTGTATCTCAGTTGTTTCGAAAGTTAGACTTTTTATTTTTGAAACGTTATTCTGGATGGTGAAGAGGAATGATTGGTGAAAATTTCAGTCGAATCAGAGCATTGGTTCGAAAGATACTATACCTGTCATTTGACGAAGAACACCCTGTATCTCAGTTGTTTCGGAAGTTAGACTTTTTATTTTTGAAACGTTATTCTGGATTGTGAAGAGGAATGATTGGTGAAAATTTCAGTCGAATTGGAGCATTGGTTCGAAAGATACTTTACCTGTCATTTGACGAAGAACACCCTGTATCTCAGTTGTTTCGAAAGTTAGACTTTTTATTTTTGGAACGTTATTCTGGATTTTGAAGAGGAATGATTGGTGAAAATTTCAGTCGAATCAGAGCATTGGTTCGAAAGATACTATACTTGTCATTTGACGAAGAACACCCTGTATCTCAGTTGTTTCGAAAGTAAGACTTTTTATTTTTGGAACGTTATTCTGGATTGTGAAGAGGAATGATTGGTGAAAATTTCAGTCGTATCAGAGCATTGGTTCGAAAGATACTATACCTGTCATTTGACGAAGAACACTCTGTATCTCAGTTGTTTCGAAAGTTAGACTTTTTATTTTTGGAACGTTATTCTGGATTGTGAAGAGGAATGATTGGTGAAAATTTCAGTCGAATCAGAGCATTGGTTCGAAAGATACTATACCTGTCATTTGACGAAGAACACCCTGTATCTCAGTTGTTTCGAAAGTTAGACTTTTTATTTTTGAATCGTTATTCTGGATTGTGAAGAGGAATGATTGGTGAAAATTTCAGTCGAATCAGAGCATTGGTTCGAAAGATACTATACTAGTCATTTGACGAAGAACACCCTGTATCTCAGTTGTTTCGAAAGTTAGACTTTTTATTTTTGAAACGTTGTTCTGGATTGTGAAGAGGAATGATTGGTGAAAATTTTAGTCGAATCAGAGCATTGGTTCGAAAGATACTATACCTGTCATTTGACGAAGAACACCCTGTATCTCAGTTGTTTCGAAAGTTAGACTTTTTATTTTTGAATCGTTATTCTGGATTTTGAAGAGGAATGATTGGTGAAAATTTCAGTCGAATAAGAGCATTGGTTCGAAAGATACTATACCTGTCATTTGACGAAGAACACCCTGTATCTCAGTTGTTTCGAAAGTTAGACTTTTTATTTTTGAAACGTTATTCTGAATTGTGAAGAGGAATGATTGGTGAAAATTTCAGTCGAATCAGAGCATCGGTTCGAAAGATACTATACCTGTCATTTGACGAAGAACACCCTGTATCTCAGTTGTTTCGAAAGTTAGACTTTTTATTTTTGAAACGTTATTCTGGATTGTGAAGAGGAATGATTGGTGAAAATTTCAGTCGAATCAGAGCATTGGTTCGAAAGATACTATACCTGTCATTTGACGAAGAACACCCTGTATCTCAGTTGTTTCGGAAGTTAGACTTTTTATTTTTGAAACGTTATTATGGATTGGGAAGAGGAATGATTGGTGAAAATTTCAGTCGAATCCGATCATTGGTTCGAAAGATACTATACCTGTCATTTGACGAAGAACACCCTGTATCTCAGTTGTTTCGAACGTTAGACTTTTTATTTTTGGAACGTTATTCTGGATTTTGAAGAGGAATGATTGGTGAAAATTTCAGTCGAATCAGAGCATTGGTTCGAAAGATACTATACCTGTCATTTGATGAAGAACACCCTGTATCTCAGTTGTTTCGAAAGTTAGACTTTTTATTTTTGAAACGTTATTCTGGATTGTGAAGAGGAATGATTGGTGAAAATTTCAGTCAAATCAGAGCATTGGTTCGAAAGATAATATACCTGTCATTTGACGAAGAACACCCTGTATCTCAGTTGTTTCGGAAGTTAGACTTTTTATTTTTGAAAAGTTATTCTGGATTGTGACGAGGAATGATTGGTGAAAATTTCAGTCGAATCAGAGCATTGGTTCGAAAGATACTATACTTGTCATTTGACGAAGAACACCCTGTATCTCAGTCGTTTCGAAAGTTAGACTTTTTATTTTTGGAACGTTATTCTGGATTGTGAAGAGGAATGATTGGTGAAAATTTCAGTCGTATCAGAGCATTGGTTCGAAAGATACTATACCTGTCATTTGACGAAGAACACCCTGTATCTCAGTTGTTTCGAAAGTTAGACTTTTTATTTTTGGAACGTTATTCTGGATTGTGAAGAGGAATGATTGATGAAAATTTCAGTCGAATCAGAGCATTGGTTCGAAAGATACTATACCTGTCATTTGACGAAGAACACCCTGTATCTCAGTTGTTTCGAAAGTTAGACTTTTTATTTTTGAATCGTTATTCTGGATTGTGAAGAGGAATGATTGGTGAAAATTTCAGTCGAATCAGAGCATTGGTTCGAAAGATACTATACTTGTCATTTGACGAAGAACACCCTGTATCTCAGTTGTTTCGAAAGTTAGACTTTTTATTTTTGGAACGTTATTCTGGATTGTGAAGAGAAATGATTGGTGAAAATTTCAGTCGAATCAGAGCATTGGTTCGAAAGATACTATACCTGTCATTTGACGAAGAACACCCTGTATCTCAGTTGTTTCGAAAGTTAGACTTTTTATTTTTGAATCGTTATTCTGGATTTTGAAGAGGAATGATTGGTGAAAATTTCAGTCGAATCAGAGCATTGGTTCGAAAGATACTATACCTGTCATTTGACGAAGAACACCCTGTATCTCAGTTGTTTCGAAAGTTAGACTTTTTATTTTTGAAATGTTATTCTGGATTGTGAAGAGGAATGATTGGTGAAAATTTCAGTCGAATCAGAGCATTGGTTCGAAAGATACTATACCTGTCATTTGACGAAGAACACCCTGTATCTCAGTTGTTTCGAAAGTAAGACTTTTTATTTTTGAATCGTTATTCTGGATTGTGAAGAGGAATGATTGGTGAAAATTTCAGTCGAATCAGAGCATTGGTTCGAAAGATACTATACCTGTCATTTGACGAAGAACACCCTGTATCTCAGTTGTTTCGAAAGTTAGACTTTTTATTTTTGAATCGTTATTCTGGATTGTGAAGAGGAATGATTGGAGAAAATTTCAGTCGAATCAGAGCATTGGTTCGAAAGATACTATACTTGTCATTTGACGAAGAACACCCTGTATCTCAGTTGTTTCGAAAGTTAGACTTTTTATTTTTGAATCGTTATTCTGGATTGTGAAGGGGAATGATTGGTGAAAATTTCAGTCGAATCAGAGCATTGGTTCGAAAGATACTATACCTGTCATTTGACGAAGAACACCCTGTATCTCAGTTGTTTCGAAAGTTAGACTTTTTATTTTTGGAACGTTATTCTGGATTGTGAAGAGGAATGATTGGTGAAAATTTCAGTCGAATCTGAGCATTGGTTCGAAAGATACTATACCTGTCATTTGACGAAGAACACCCTGTATCTCAGTTGTTTCGAAAGTTAGACTTTTTATTTTTCAATCGTTATTCTGGATTGTGAAGAGGAATGATTGGTGAAAATTTCAGTCGAATCAGAGCATTGGTTCGAAAGATACTATACTTGTCATTTGACGAAGAACACCCTGTATCTCAGTTGTTTCGAAAGTTAGACTTTTTATTTTTGGAACGTTATTCTGGATTGTGAAGAGGAATGATTGGTGAAAATTTCAGTCGAATCAGAGCATTGGTTCGAAAGATACTATACCTGTCATTTGACGAAGAACACCCTGTATCTCAGTTGTTTCGAAAGTTAGACTTTTTATTTTTGAATCATTATTCTGGATTGTGAAGAGGAATGATTGGTGAAAATTTCAGTCGAATCAGAGCATTGGTTCGAAAGATACTATACTTGTCATTTGACGAAGAACACCCTGTATCTCAGTTGTTTCGAAAGTTAGACTTTTTATTTTTGAATCGTTATTCTGGATTGTGAAGAGGAATGATTGGTGAAAATTTCAGTCGAATCAGAGCATTGGTTCGAAAGATACTATACCTGTCATTTGACGAAGAACACCCTGTATCTCAGTTGTTTCGAAAGTTAGACTTTTTATTTTTGGAACGTTATTCTGGATTGTGAAGAGGAATGATTGGTGAAAATTTCAGTCGAATCAGAGCATTGGTTCGAAAGATACTATACCTGTCATTTGACGAAAAACACCCTGTATCTCAGTTGTTTCGAAAGTTAGACTTTTTATTTTTGAATCGTTATTCTGGATTGTGAAGAGGAATGATTGGTGAAAATTTCAGTCGAATCAGAGCATTGGTTCGAAAGATACTATACTTGTCATTTGACGAAGAACACCCTGTATCTCAGTTGTTTCGAAAGTTAGACTTTTTATTTTTGGAACGTTATTCTGGATTGTGAAGAGGAATGATTGGTGAAAATTTCAGTCGAATCAGAGCATTGGTTCGAAAGATACTATACCTGTCATTTGACGAAGAACACCCTGTATCTCAGTTGTTTCGAAAGTTAGACTTTTTATTTTTGAATCGTTATTCTGGATTTTGAAGAGGAATGATTGGTGAAAATTTCAGTCGAATCAGAGCATTGGTTCGAAAGATACTATACCTGTCATTTGACGAAGAACACCCTGTATCTCAGTTGTTTCGAAAGTTAGACTTTTTATTTTTGGAACGTTATTCTGGATTGTGAAGAGGAATAATTGGTGAAAATTTCAGTCGAATCTGAGCATTGGTTCGAAAGATACTATACCTGTCATTTGACGAAGAACACCCTGTATCTCAGTTGTTTCGAAAGTTAGACTTTTTATTGTTCAATCGTTATTCTGGATTGTGAAGAGGAATGATTGGTGAAAATTTCAGTCGAATCAGAGCATTGGTTCGAAAGATACTATACTTGTCATTTGACGAAGAACACCCTGTATCTCAGTTGTTTCGAAAGTTAGACTTTTTAGTTTTGGAACGTTATTCTGGATTGTGAAGAGGAATGATTGGTGAAAATTTCAGTCGAATCAGAGCATTGGTTCGAAAGATACTATACCTGTCATTTGACGAAGAACACCCTGTATCTCAGTTGTTTCGAAAGTTAGACTTTTTATTTTTGAATCGTTATTCTGGATTGTGAAGAGGAATGATTGGTTAAAATTTCAGTCGAATCAGAGCATTGGTTCGAAAGATACTATACTTGTCATTTGACGAAGAACACCCTGTATCTCAGTTGTTTCGAAAGTTAGACTTTTTATTTTTGAATCGTTATTCTGGATTGTGAAGAGGAATGATTGGTGAAAATTTCAGTCGAATCAGAGCATTGGTTCGAAAGATACTATACCTGTCATTTGACGAAGAACACCCTGTATCTCAGTTGTTTCGAAAGTTAGACTTTTTATTTTTGGAACGTTATTCTGGATTGTGAAGAGGAATGATTGGTGAAAATTTCAGTCGAATCAGAGCATTGGTTCGAAAGATACTATACCTGTCATTTGACGAAAAACACCCTGTATCTCAGTTGTTTCGAAAGTTAGACTTTTTATTTTTGAATCGTTATTCTGGATTGTGAAGAGGAATGATTGGTGAGAATTTCAGTCGAATCAGAGCATTGGTTCGAAAGATACTATACTTGTCATTTGACTAAGAACATCCTGTATCTCAGTTGTTCCGAAAGTTAGACTTTTTATTTTTGAATCGTTATTCTGCATTGTGAAGAGGAATGATTGGTGAAAATCTCAGTCGAATCAGAGCATTGGTTCGAAAGATACTATACTTGTCATTTGACGAAGAACACCCTGTATCTCAGTTGTTTCGAAAGTTAGACTTTTTATTTTTGGAACGTTATTCTGGATTGTGAAGAGGAATGATTGGTGAAAATTTCAGTCGAATCAGAGCATTGGTTCGAAAGATACTATACTTGTCATTTGACGAAGAACACCCTGTATCTCAGTTGTTTCGAAAGTTAGACTTTTTATTTTTGGAACGATATTCTGGATTTTGAAGAGGAATGATTGGTGAAAATTTCAGTCGAATCAGAGCATTGGTTCGAAAGATACTATACTTGTCGTTTGACGAAGAACACCCTGTATCTCAGTCGTTTCGGAAGTTAGACTTTTTATTTTTGAAACGTTATTCTGGATTGTGAAGAGGAATGATTGGTGAAAATTTCAGTCGAATCGGAGCATTGGTTCGAAAGATACTATACCTGTCATTTGACGAAGAACACCCTGTATCTCAGTTGTTTCGAAAGTTAGACTTTTTATTTTTGGAACGTTATTCTGGATTTTGAAGAGGAATGATTGGTGAAAATTTCAGTCGAATCAGAGCATTGGTTCGAAAGATACTATACTTGTCATTTGACGAAGAACACCCTGTATCTCAGTTGTTTCGAAAGTAAGACTTTTTATATTTGGAACGTTATTCTGGATTGTGAAGAGGAATGATTGGTGAAAATTTCAGTCGAATCAGAGCATTGGTTCGAAAGATACTATACCTGTCATTTGACGAAGAACACCCTGTATCTCAGTTGTTTCGAAAGTTAGACTTTTTATTTTTGATTCGTTATTCTGGATTGTGAAGAGGAATGATTGGTGAAAATTTCAGTCGAATCAGAGAATTGGTTCGAAAGATACTATACTTGTCATTTGACGAAGAACACCCTGTATCTCAGTTGTTTCGAAAGTTAGACTTTTTATTTTTGAAACGTTATTCTGGATTGTGAAGAGGAATGATTGGTGAAAATTTCAGTCGAATCAGAGCATTGGTTCGAAAGATACTATACCTGTCATTTGACGAAGAACACCCTGTATCTCAGTTGTTTCGAAAGTTAGACTTTTTATTTTTGAATCGTTATTCTGGATTTCGAAGAGGAATGAGTGGTGAAAATTTCAGTCGAATAAGAGCATTGGTTCGAAAGATACTATACCTGTCATTTGACGAAGAACACCCTGTATCTCAGTTGTTTCGAAAGTTAGACTTTTTATTTTTGAAATGTTATTCTGGATTGTGAAGAGGAATGATTGGTGAAAATTTCAGTCGAATCAGAGCATTGGTTCGAAAGATACTATACCTGTCATTTGACGAAGAACACCCTGTATCTCAGTTGTTTCGAAAGTTAGACTTTTTATTTTTGAAACGTTATTCTGGATTGTGAAGAGGAATGATTGGTGATAATTTCAGTCGAATCAGAGCATTGGTTCGAAAGATACTATACCTGTCATTTGACGAAGAACACCCTGTATCTCAGTTGTTTCGGAAGTTAGACTTTTTATTTTTGAAACGTTATTCTGGATTGTGAAGAGGAATGATTGGTGAAAATTTCAGTCGAATCAGAGCATTGGTTCGAAAGATACTATACCTGTCATTTGACGAAGAACACCCTGTATCTCAGTTGTTTCGAAAGTGAGACTTTTTATTTTTGGAACGTTATTCTGGATTTTGAAGAGGAATGATTGGTGAAAATTTCAGTCGAATCAGAGCATTGGTTCGAAAGATACTATACTTGTCATTTGACGAAGAACACACTGTATCTCAGTTGTTTCGAAAGTTAGACTTTTTATTTTTGGAACGTTATTCTGGATTGTGAAGAGAAATGATTGGTGAAAATTTCAGTCGAATCAGAGCATTGGTTCGAAAGATACTATACCTGTCATTTGACGAAGAACACTCTGTATCTCAGTTGTTTCGAAAGTTAGACTTTTTATTTTTGAATCGTTATTCTGGATTGTGAAGAGGAATGATTGGTGAAAATTTCAGTCGAATCAGAGCATTGGTTCGAAAGATACTATACTTGTCATTTGACGAAGAACACCCTGTATCTCAGTTGTTTCGAAAGTTAGACTTTTTATTTTTGGAACGTTATTCTGGATTGTGAAGAGGAATGATTGGTGAAAATTCCAGTCAAATCAGAGCATTGGTTCGAAAGATACTATACCTGTCATTTGACGAAGAACACCCTGTATCTCAGTTGTTTCGAAAGTTAGACTTTTTATTTTTGAATCGTTATTCTGGATTTTGAAGAGGAATGATTGGTGAAAATTTCAATCGAATAAGAGCATTGGTTCGAAAGATACTATACCTGTCATTTGACGAAGAACACCCTGTATCTCAGTTGTTTCGAAAGTTAGACTTTTTATTTTTGAAACGTTATTCTGGATTGTGAAGAGGAATGATTGGTGAAAATTTCAGTCGAATCAGAGCATTGGTTCGAAAGATACTATACCTGTCATTTGACGAAGAACACCCTGTATCTCAGTTGTTTCGAAAGTTAGACTTTTTATTTTTGGAACGTTATTCTGGATTGTGAAGAGGAATGATTGGTGAAAATTTCAGTCGAATCTGAGCATTGGTTCGAAAGATACTATACCTGTCATTTGACGAAGAACACCCTGTATCTCAGTTGTTTCGAAAGTTAGACTTTTTATTTTTCAATCGTTATTCTGGATTGTGAAGAGGAATGATTGGTGAAAATTTCAGTCGAATCAGAGCATTGGTTCGAAAGATACTATACTTGTCATTTGACGAAGAACACCCTGTATCTCAGTTGTTTCGAAAGTTAGACTTTTTATTTTTGGAACGTTTTTCTGGATTGTGAAGAGGAATGATTGGTGAAAATTTCAGTCGAATCAGAGCATTGGTTCGAAAGATACTATACCTGTCATTTGACGAAGAACACCCTGTATCTCAGTTGTTTCGAAAGTTAGACTTTTTATTTTTGAATCATTATTCTGGATTGTGAAGAGGAATGATTGGTGAAAATTTCAGTCGAATCAGAGCATTGGTTCGAAAGATACTATACTTGTCATTTGACGAAGAACACCCTGTATCTCAGTTGTTTCGAAAGTTAGACTTTTTATTTTTGAATCGTTATTCTGGATTGTGAAGAGGAATGATTGGTGAAAATTTCAGTCGAATCAGAGCATTGGTTCGAAAGATACTATACTTGTCATTTGACGAAGAACACCCTGTATCTCAGTTGTTTCGAAAGTTAGACTTTTTATTTTTGGAACGTTATTCTGGATTGTAAAGAGGAATGATTGGTGAAAATTTCAGTCGAATCACAGCATTGGTTCGAAAGATACTATACCTGTCATTTGACGAAGAACACCCTGTATCTCAGTTGTTTCGAAAGTTAGACTTTTTATTTTTGAATCGTTATTCTGGATTTTGAAGAGGAATGATTGGTGAAAATTTCAGTCGAATCAGAGCATTGGTTCGAAAGATACTATACCTGTCATTTGACGAAGAACACCCTGTATCTCAGTTGTTTCGAAAGTTAGACTTTTTATATTTGGAACGTTATTCTGGATTGTGAAGAGGAATAATTGGTGAAAATTTCAGTCGAATCTGAGCATTGGTTCGAAAGATACTATACCTGTCATTTGACGAAGAACACCCTGTATCTCAGTTGTTTCGAAAGTTAGACTTTTCATTTTTCAATCGTTATTCTGGATTGTGAAGAGGAATGATTGGTGAAAATTTCAGTCGAATCAGAGCATTGGTTCGAAAGATACTATACTTGTCATTTGACGAAGAACACCCTGTATCTCAGTTGTTTCGAAAGTTAGACTTTTTATTTTTGGAACGTTATTCTGGATTGTGAAGAGGAATGATTGGTGAAAATTTCAGTCGAATCAGAGCATTGGTTCGAAAGATACTATACCTGTCATTTGACGAAGAACACCCTGTATCTCAGTTGTTTCGAAAGTTAGACTTTTTATTTTTGAATCGTTATTCTGGATTGTGAAGAGGAATGATTGGTGAAAATTTCAGTCGAATCAGAGCATTGGTTCGAAAGATACTATACTTGTCATTTGACGAAGAACACCCTGTATCTCAGTTGTTTCGAAAGTAAGACTTTTTATTTTTGAATCGTTATTCTGGATTGTGAAGAGGAATGATTGGTGAAAATTTCAGTCGAATCAGAGCATTGGTTCGAAAGATACTATACCTGTCATTTGACGAAGAACACCCTGTATCTCAGTTGTTTCGAAAGTTAGACTTTTTATTTTTGAAACGTTATTCTGGATTGTTAAGAGGAATGATTGGTGAAAATTTCAGTCGAATCAGAGCATTGGTTCGAAAGATACTATACCTGTCATTTGACGAAGAACACCCTGTATCTCAGTTGTTTCGAAAGTTAGACTTTTTATTTTTGGAACGTTATTCTGGATTTTGAAGAGGAATGATTGGTGGAAATTTCAGTCGAATCAGAGCATTGGTTCGAAAGATACTATACTTGTCATTTAACGAAGAACACCCTGTATCTCAGTTGTTTCGAAAGTTAGACTTTTTATTTTTGAATCGTTATTCTGGATTGTGAAGAGGAATGATTGGTGAAAATTTCAGTCGAATCAGAGCATTGGTTCGAAAGATGCTATACCTGTCATTTGACGAAGAACACCCTGTATCTCAGTTGTTTCGAAAGTTAGACTTTTTTTTTTTGGAACATTATTCTGGATTGTGAAGAGGAATGATTGGTGAAAATTTCAGTCGAATCAGAGCATTGGTTCGAAAGATACTATACCTGTCATTTGACGAAGAACACCCTGTATCTCAGTTGTTTCGAAAGTTAGACTTTTTATTTTTGAAACGTTATTCTGGATTGTGAAGAGGAATGATTGGTGAAAATTTCAGTCGAATCAGAGCATTGGTTCGAAAGATACTATACCTGTCATTTGACGAAGAACACCCTGTATCTCAGTTGTTTCGAAAGTAAGACTTTTTATTTTTGAATCGTTATTCTGGATTGTGAAGAGGAATGATTGGTGAAAATTTCAGTCGAATCAGAGCATTGGTTCGAAAGATACTATACTTGTCATTTGACGAAGAACACCCTGTATCTCAGTTGTTTCGAAAGTTAGACTTTTTATTTTTGGAACGTTATTCTGGATTGTGAAGAGGAATGATTGGTGAAAATTTCAGTCGAATCAGAGCATTGGTTCGAAAGATACTATACTTGTCATTTGACGAAGAACACCCTGTATCTCAGTTGTTTCGAAAGTTAGACTTTTTATTTTTGGAACGTTATTCTGGATTTTGAAGAGGAATGATTGGTGAAAATTTCAGTCGAATCAGAGCATTGGTTCGAAAGATACTATACTTGTCATTTGACGAAGAACACCCTGTATCTCAGTTGTTTCGAAAGTTAGACTTTTTATTTTTGGAACGTTATTCTGGATTTTGAAGAGGAATGATTGGTGAAAATTTCAGTCGAATCAGAGCATTGGTTCGAAAGATACTATACTTGTCATTTGACGAAGAACACCCTGTATCTCAGTTGTTTCGAAAGTTAGACTTTTTATTTTTGGAACGTTATTCTGGATTGTGAAGAGGAATGATTGGTGAAAATTTCAGTCGAATCAGAGCATTGGTTCGAAAGATACTATACTTGTCATTTGACGAAGAACACCCTGTATCTCAGTTGTTTCGAAAGTTAGACTTTTTATTTTTGGAACGTTATTCTGGATTGTGAAGAGGAATGATTGGTGAAAATTTCAGTCGAATCAGAGCATTGGTTCGAAAGATACTTTACTTGTCATTTGACGAAGAACACCCTGTATCTCAGTTGTTTCGAAAGTAAGACTATTTATTTTTGGAACGTTATTCTGGATTGTGAAGAGGAATGATTGGTGAAAATTTCAGTCGAATCAGAGCATTGGTTCGAAAGATACTATACCTGTCATTTGACGAAGAACACCCTGTATCTCAGTTGTTTCGAAAGTTAGACTTTTTATTTTTGGAACGTTATTCTGGATTGTGAAGAGGAATGATTGGTGAAAATTTCAGTCGAATCAGAGCATTGGTTCGAAAGATACTATACCTGTCATTTGACGAAGAACACCCTGTATCTCAGTTGTTTCGAAAGTTAGACTTTTTATTTTTGAATCGTTATTCTGGATTGTGAAGAGGAATGATTGGTGAAAATTTCAGTCGAATCAGAGCATTGGTTCGAAAGATACTATACTTGTCATTTGACGAAGAACACCCTGTATCTCAGTTGTTTCGAAAGTTAGACTTTTTATTTTTGAAACGTTATTCTGGATTGTGAAGAGGAATGATTGGTGAAAATTTCAGTCGAATCAGAGCATTGGTTCGAAAGATACTATACCTGTCATTTGACGAAGAACACCCTGTATCTCAGTTGTTTCGAAAGTTAGACTTTTTATTTTTGAATCGTTATTCTGGATTTTGAAGAGGAATGATTGGTGAAAATTTCAGTCGAATAAGAGCATTGGTTCGAAAGATACTATACCTGTCATTTGACGAAGAACACCCTGTATCTCAGTTGTTTCGAAAGTTAGACTTTTTATTTTTGAAACGTTATTCTGGATTGTGAAGAGGAATGATTGGTGAAAATTTCAGTCGAATCAGAGCATTGGTTCGAAAGATACTATACCTGTCATTTGACGAAGAACACCCTGTATCTCAGTTGTTTCGAAAGTTAGACTTTTTATTTTTGAAACGTTATTCTGGATTGTGAAGAGGAATGATTGGTGATAATTTCAGTCGAATCAGAGCATTGGTTCGAGAAATACTATACCTGTCATTTGACGAAGAACACCCTGTATCTCAGTTGTTTCGGAAGTTAGACTTTTTATTTTTGAAACGTTATTCTGGATTGTGAAGAGGAATGATTGGTGAAAATTTCAGTCGAATCAGAGCATTGGTTCGAAAGATACTATACCTGTCATTTGACGAAGAACACCCTGTATCTCAGTTGTTTCGAAAGTAAGACTTTTTATTTTTGGAACGTTATTCTGGATTTTGAAGAGGAATGATTGGTGAAAATTTCAGTCGAATCAGAGCATTGGTTCGAAAGATACTATACTTGTCATTTGACGAAGAACACCCTGTATCTCAGTTGTTTCGAAAGTTAGACTTTTTATTTTTGGAACGTTATTCTGGATTGTGAAGAGAAATGATTGGTGAAAATTTCAGTCGAATCAGAGCATTGGTTCGAAAGATACTATACCTGTCATTTGACGAAGAACACTCTGTATCTCAGTTGTTTCGAAAGTTAGACTTTTTATTTTTGAATCGTTATTCTGGATTGTGAAGAGGAATGATTGGTGAAAATTTCAGTCGAATCAGAGCATTGGTTCGAAAGATACTATACTTGTCATTTGACGAAGAACACCCTGTATCTCAGTTGTTTCGGAAGTTAGACTTTTTATTTTTGAATCGTTATTCTGGATTGTGAAGAGGAATGATTGGTGAAAATTTCAGTCGAATCAGAGCATTGGTTCGAAAGATACTCTACTTGTCATTTGACGAAGAACACCCTGTATCTCAGTTGTTTCGAAAGTTAGACTTTTTATTTTTGGAATGTTATTCTGGATTGTGAAGAGGAATGATTGGTGAAAATTTCAGTCGAATCAGAGCATTGGTTCGAAAGATACTATACCTGTCATTTGACGAAGAACACCCTGTATCTCAGTTGTTTCGAAAGTTAGACTTTTTATTTTTGAATCGTTATTCTGGATTGTGAAGAGGAATGATTGGTGAAAATTTCAGTCGAATCAGAGCATTGGTTCGAAAGATACTATACTTGTCATTTGACGAAGAACACCCTGTATCTCAGTTGTTTCGAAAGTTAGACTTTTTATTTTTGGAACGTTATTCTGGATTGTGAAGAGGAATGATTGGTGAAAATTTCAGTCGAATCAGAGCATTGGTTCGAAAGATACTATACCTGTCATTTGACGAAGAACACCCTGTATCTCAGTTGTTTCGAAAGTTAGACTTTTTATTTTTGAATCGTTATTCTGGATTGTGAAGAGGAATGATTGGTGAAAATTTCAGTCGAATCAGAGCATTGGTTCGAAAGATACTATACTTGTCATTTGACGAAGAACACCCTGTATCTCAGTTGTTTCGAAAGTTAGACTTTTTATTTTTGAAACGTTATTCTGGATTGTGAAGAGGAATGATTGGTGAAAATTTCAGTCGAATCAGAGCATTGGTTCGAAAGATACTATACCTGTCATTTGACGAAGAACACCCTGTATCTCAGTTGTTTCGAAAGTTAGACTTTTTATTTTTGAATCGTTATTCTGGATTTTGAAGAGGAATGATTGGTGAAAATTTCAGTCGAATCAGAGCATTGGTTCGAAAGATGCTATACCTGTCATTTGACGAAGAACACCCTGTATCTCAGTTGTTTCGAAAGTTAGACTTTTTTTTTTGGAACATTATTCTGGATTGTGAAGAGGAATGATTGGTGAAAATTTCAGTCGAATCAGAGCATTGGTTCGAAAGATACTATACCTGTCATTTGACGAAGAACACCCTGTATCTCAGTTGTTTCGAAAGTTAGACTTTTTATTTTTGAAACGTTATTCTGGATTGTGAAGAGGAATGATTGGTGAAAATTTCAGTCGAATCAGAGCATTGGTTCGAAAGATACTATACCTGTCATTTGACGAAAAACACCCTGTATCTCAGTTGTTTCGAAAGTTAGACTTTTTATTTTTGAATCGTTATTCTGGATTGTGAAGAGGAATGATTGGTGAAAATTTCAGTCGAATCAGAGCATTGGTTCGAAAGATACTATACTTGTCATTTGACGAAGAACACCCTGTATCTCAGTTGTTTCGAAAGTTAGACTTTTTATTTTTGGAACGTTATTCTGGATTGTGAAGAGGAATGATTGGTGAAAATTTCAGTCGAATCAGAGCATTGGTTCGAAAGATACTATACCTGTCATTTGACGAAGAACACCCTGTATCTCAGTTGTTTCGAAAGTTAGACTTTTTATTTTTGAATCGTTATTCTGGATTTTGAAGAGGAATGATTGGTGAAAATTTCAGTCGAATCAGAGCATTGGTTCGAAAGATACTATACCTGTCATTTGACGAAGAACACCCTGTATCTCAGTTGTTTCGAAAGTTAGACTTTTTATTTTTGAAACGTTATTCTGGATTGTGAAGAGGAATGATTGGTGAAAATTTCAGTCGAATCAGAGCATTGGTTCGAAAGATACTATACCTGTCATTTGACGAAGAACACCCTGTATCTCAGTCGTTTCGGAAGTTAGACTTTTTATTTTTGAAACGTTATTCTGGATTGTGAAGAGGAATGATTGGTGAAAATTTCAGTCGAATCGGAGCATTGGTTCGAAAGATACTATACCTGTCATTTGACGAAGAACACCCTGTATCTCAGTTGTTTCGGAAGTTAGACTTTTTATTTTTGAAACGTTTTTCTGGATTGTGAAGAGGAATGATTGGTGAAAATTTCAGTCGAATCAGAGCATTGGTTCGAAAGATACATTACCTGTCATTTGACGAAGAACACCCTGTATCTCAGTTGTTTCGAAAGTTAGACTTTTTATTTTTGGAACGTTATTCTGGATTGTGAAGAGGAATGATTGGTGAAAATTTCAGTCGAATCAGAGCATTGGTTCGAAAGATACTATACCTGTCATTTGACGAAGAACACCCTGTATCTCAGTTGTTTCGAAAGTTAGACTTTTTATTTTTGAAACGTTATTCTGGATTGTGAAGAGGAATGATTGGTGAAAATTTCAGTCGAATCAGAGCATTGGTTCGAAAGATACTATACCTGTCATTTGACGAAGAACACCCTGTATCTCAGTTGTTTCGAAAGTTAGACTTTTTATTTTTGGAACGTTATTCTGGATTTTGCTCTGATTCGACTGAAATTTTCACCAATCATTCCTCTTCACAATCCAGAATAACGATTCAAAAATAAAAAGTCTAACTTTCGAAACAACTGAGATACAGGGTGTTCTTCGTCAAATGACAGGTATAGTATCTTTCGAACCAATGCTCTGATTCGACTGAAATTTTTACCAATCATTCCTCTTCACAATCCAGAATAACGTTCCAAAAATAAAAAGTCTAACTTTCGAAACAACTGAGATACAGGGTGTTCTTCGTCTAATGACAAGTATAGTATCTTTCGAACCAATGCTCTGATTCGACTGAAATTTTCACCAATCATTCCTCTTCACAATCCAGAATAACGATTCAAAAATAAAAAGTCTAACTTTCGAAACAACTGAGATACAGGGTGTTCTTCGTCAAATGACAAGTATAGTATCTTTCGAACCAATGCTCTGATTCGACTGAAATTTTCACCAATCATTCCTCTTCACAATCCAGAATAACGATTCAAAAATAAAAAGTCTAACTTTCGAAACAACTGAGATACAGGGTGTTCTTCGTCAAATGACAGGTATAGTATCTTTCGAACCAATGCTCTGATTCGACTGAAATTTTCACCAATCATTCCTCTTCACAATCCAGAATAACGATTCAAAAATAAAAAGTCTTACTTTCGAAACAACTGAGATACAGGGTGTTCTTCGTCAAATGACAGGTATAGTATCTTTCGAACCAATGCTCTGATTCGACTGAAATTTTCACCAATCCTTCCTCTTCACAATCCAGAATAACGTTTCAAAAATAAAAAGTCTAATTTTCGAAACAACTGAGATACAGGGTGTTCTTCGTCAAATGACAGGTATAGTATCTTTCGAACCAATGCTCTGATTCGACTGAAATTTTCACCAATCATTCCTCTTCAAAATCCAGAATAACGATTCAAAAATAAAAAGTCTTACTTTCGAAACAACTGAGATACAGGGTGTTCTTCGTCAAATGACAGGTATAGTATCTTTCGAACCAATGCTCTGATTCGACTGAAATTTTCACCAATCATTCCTCTTCACAATCCAGAATAACGTTCCAAAAATAAAAAGTCTAACTTTCGAAACAACTGAGATACAGGGTGTTCTTCGTCAAATGACAAGTATAGTATCTTTCGAACCAATGCTCTGATTCGACTGAAATTTTCACCAATCATTCCTCTTCACAATCCAGAATAACGTTTCAAAAATAAAAAGTCTAACTTTCGAAACAACTGAGGTACAGGGTGTTCTTCGTCAAATGACAGGTATAGTATCTTTCGAACCAATGCTCTGATTCGACTGAAATTTTCACCAATCATTCCTCTTCACAATCCAGAATAACGTTCCAAAAATAAAAAGTCTAACTTTCGAAACAACTGAGATACAGGGTGTTCTTCGTCAAATGACAGGTATAGTATCTTTCGAACCAATGCTCTGATTCGACTGAAATTTTCACCAATCATTCCTCTTCACAATCCAGAATAACGTTTCAAAAATAAAAAGTTTAAGTTTCGAAACAACTGAGATACAGGGTGTTCTTCGTCAAATGACAAGTATAGTATCTTTCGAACCAATGCTCTGATTCGACTGAAGTTTTCACCAATCATTCCCCTACAAAATCCAGAATAACGTTCCAAAAATAAAAAGTCTAACTTCCGAAACAACTGAGATACAGGGTGTTCTTCGTCAAATGACAGGTATAGTATCTTTCGAACCAATGCTCTGATTCGACTGAAATTTTCACCAATCTTTCCTCTTCACAATCCAGAATAACGTTTCAAAAATAAAAAGTCTAACTTTCGAAACAACTGAGATACAGGGTGTTCTTCGTCAAATGACAGGTATAGTATCTTTCGAACCAATGCTCTGATTCGACTGAAATTTTCACTAATCATTCCTCTTCACAATCCAGAATAACGTTCCAAAAATAAAAAGTCTAACTTTCGAAACAACTGAGATACAGGGTGTTCTTCGTCAAATGACAAGTATAGTATCTTTCGAACCAATGCTCTGATTCGACTGAAATTTTCACCAATCATTCCTCTTCACAATCCAGAATAACGATTCAAAAATAAAAAGTCTAACTTTCGAAACAACTGAGATACAGGGTGTTCTTCGTCAAATGACAGGTATAGTATCTTTCGAAACAATGCTCTGATTCGACTGAAATTTTCACCAATCATTCCTCTTCACAATCCAGAATAACGTTCCAAAAATAAAAAGTCTAACTTTCGAAACAACTGAGATACAGGGTGTTCTTCGTCAAATGACAGGTATAGTATCTTTCGAACCAATGCTCTGATTCGACTGAAATTTTCACCAATCATTCCTCTTCACAATCCAGAATAACGATTCAAAAATAAAAAGTCTTACTTTCGAAACAACTGAGATACAGGGTGTTCTTCGTCAAATGACAGGTATAGTATCTTTCGAACCAATGCTCTGATTCGACTGAAATTTTCACCAATCATTCCTCTTCACAATCCAGAATAACGTTTCAAAAATAAAAAGTCTAACTTTCGAAACAACTGAGATACAGGGTGTTCTTCGTCAAATGACAGGTATAGTATCTTTCGAACCAATGCTCTGATTCGACTGAAATTTTCACCAATCATTCCTCTTCACAATCCAGAATAACGTTCCAAAAATAAAAAGTCTAACTTTCGAAACAACTGAGATACAGGGTGTTCTTCGTCAAATGACAGGTATAGTATCTTTCGAACCAATGCTCTGATTCGACTGAAATTTTCACCAATCATTTCTCTTCACAATCCAAAATAACGTTCCAAAAATAAAAAGTCTAACTTTCGAAACAACTGAGATACAGGGTGTTCTTCGTCAAATGACAAGTATAGTATCTTTCGAACCAATGCTCTGATTCGACTGAAATTTTCACCAATCATTCCTCTTCACAATCCAGAATAACAATTCAAAAATAAAAAGTCTAACTTTCGAAACAACTGAGATACAGGGTGTTCTTCGTCAAATGGCAGGTATAGTATCTTTCGAACCAATGCTCTGATTCGACTGAAATTTTCACCAATCATTCCTCTTCAAAATCCAGAATAACGTTCCAAAAATAAAAAGTCTAACTTTCGAAACAACTGAGATACAGGGTGTTCTTCGTCAAATGACAGGTATAGTATCTTTCGAACCAATGCTCTGATTCGACTGAAATTTTCACCAATCATTCCTCTTCACAATCCAGAATAACGTTCCAAAAATAAAAAGTCTAACTTTCGAAACAACTGAGATACAGGGTGTTCTTCGTCAAATGACAGGTATAGTATCTTTCGAACCAATGCTCTGATTCGACTGAAATTTTCACCAATCATTATTCTTCAAAATCCAGAATAACGTTCCAAAAATAAAAAGTCTAACTTTCGAAACAACTGAGATACAGGGTGTTCTTCGTCAAATGACAGGTATAGTATCTTTCGAACCAATGCTCTGATTCGACTGAAATTTTCACCAATCATTCCTCTTCACAATCCAGAATAACGTTCCAAAAATAAAAAGTCTAACTTTCGAAACAACTGAGATACAGGGTGTTCTTCGTCAAATGACAAGTATAGTATCTTTCGAACCAATGCTCTGATTCGACTGAAATTTTCACCAATCATTCCTCTTCACAATCCAGAATAACGATTCAAAAATAAAAAGTCTAACTTTCGAAACAACTGAGATACAGGGTGTTCTTCGTCAAATGACAGGTATAGTATCTTTCGAACCAATGCTCTGATTCGACTGAAATTTTCACCAATCATTCCTCTTCAAAATCCAGAATAACGTTCCAAAAATAAAAAGTCTAACTTTCGAAACAACTGAGATACAGGGTGTTCTTCGTCAAATGACAGGTATAGTATCTTTCGAACCAATGCTCTGATTCGACTGAAATTTTCACCAATCATTCCTCTTCACAATCCAGAATAACGTTCCAAAAATAAAAAGTCTAACTTTCGAAACAACTGAGATACAGGGTGTTCTTCGTCAAATGACAGGTATAGTATCTTTCGAACCAATGCTCTGAATCGACTGAAATTTTCACCAATCATTCCTCTTCACAATCCAGAATAATGTTTCAAAAATAAAAAGTCTAACTTTCGAAACAACAGAGATACAGGGTGTTCTTCGTCAAATGACAGTTATAGTATCTTTCGAAACAATGCTCTGATTCGACTGAAATTTTCACCAATCATTCCTCTTCACAATCCAGAATAACGTTCCAAAAATAAAAAGTCTAACTTTCGAAACAACTGAGATACAGGGTGTTCTTCGTCAAATGACAAGTATAGTATCTTTCGAACCAATGCTCTGATTCGACTGAAATTTTCACCAATCATTCCTCTTCACAATCCAGAATAACGATTCAAAAATAAAAAGTCTTACTTTCGAAACAACTGAGATACAGGGTGTTCTTCGTCAAATGACAGGTATAGTATCTTTCGAACCAATGCTCTGATTCGACTGAAATTTTCACCAATCATTCCTCTTCACAATCCAGAATAACGTTTCAAAAATAAAAAGTCTAACTTTCGAAACAACTGAGATACAGGGTGTTCTTCGTCAAATGACAGGTATAGTATCTTTCGAACCAATGCTCTGATTCGACTGAAATTTTCACCAATCATTCCTCTTCACAATCCAGAATAACGTTCCAAAAATAAAAAGTCTAACTTTCGAAACAACTGAGATACAGGGTGTTCTTCGTCAAATGACAGGTATAGTATCTTTCGAACCAATGCTCTGATTCGACTGAAATTTTCACCAATCATTCCTCTTCACAATCCAGAATAACGATTCAAAAATAAAAAGTCTAACTTTCGAAACAACTGAGATACAGGGTGTTCTTCGTCAAATGACAAGTATAGTATCTTTCGAACCAATGCTCTGATTCGACTGAAATTTCCACCAATCATTCCTCTTCAAAATCCAGAATAACGTTCCAAAAATAAAAAGTCTAACTTTCGAAACAACTGAGATACAGGGTGTTCTTCGTCAAATGACAAGTATAGTATCTTTCGAACCAATGCTCTGATTCGACTGAAATTTTCACCAATCATTCCTCTTCACAATCCAGAATAACGTTTCAAAAATAAAAAGTCTAACTTTCGAAACAACTGAGATACAGGGTGTTCTTCGTCAAATGACAGGAATAGTATCTTTCGAACCCATGCTCTGATTCGACTGAAATTTTCACCAATCATTCCTCTTCACAATCCAGAATAACGTTCCAAAAATAAAAAGTCTAACTTTCGAAACAACTGAGATACAGGGTGTTCTTCGTCAAATGACAGGTATAGTATCTTTCGAACCAATGCTCTGATTCGACTGAAATTTTCTTCAATCATTCCTCTTCACAATCCAGAATAACGATTCAAAAATAAAAAGTCTAACTTTCGAAACAACTGAGATACAGGGTGTTCTTCGTCAAATGACAAGTATAGTATCTTTCGAACCAATGCTCTGATTCGACTGAAATTTTCACCAATCATTCCTCTTCAAAATCCAGAATAACGTTCCAAAAATAAAAAGTCTAACTTTCGAAACAACTGAGATACAGGGTGTTCTTCGTCAAATGACAGGTATAGTATCTTTCGAACCAATGCTCTGATTCGACTGAAATTTTCACCAATCATTCCTCTTCAAAATCCAGAATAACGTTCCAAAAATAAAAAGTCTAACTTTCGAAACAACTGAGATACAGGGTGTTCTTCGTCAAATGACAGGTATAGTATCTTTCGAACCAATGCTCTGATTCGACTGAAATTTTCAAAAATCATTCCTCTTCACAATCCAGAATAACCTTTCAAAAATAAAAAGTCTAACTTCCGAAACAACTGAGATACAGGGTGTTCTTCGTCAAATGACAGGTATAGTATCTTTCGAACCAATGCTCTGATTCGACTGAAATTTTCACCAATCATTCCTCTTCACAATCCAGAATAACGTTTCAAAAATAAAAAGTCTAACTTTCGAAACAACTGAGATACAGGGTGTTCTTCGTCAAATGACAGGTATAGTATCTTTCGAACCAATGCTCTGATTCGACTGAAATTTTCACCAATCATTCCTCTTCACAATCCAGAATAACGATTCAAAAATAAAAAGTCTAAATTTCGAAACAACTGAGATACAGGGTGTTCTTCGTCAAATGCCAGGTATAGTATCTTTCGAACCAATGCTCTGATTCGACTGAAATTTTCACCAATCATTCCTCTTTACAATCCAGAATAACGTTCCAAAAATAAAAAGTCTAACTTTCGAAACAACTGAGATACAGTGTGTTCTTCGTCAAATGACAAGTATAGTATCTTTCGAACCAATGCTCTGATTCGACTGAAATTTTCACCAATCATTCCTCTTCACAATCCAGAATAGGGATTCAAAAATAAAAAGTCTAACTTTCGAAACAACTGAGATACAGGGTGTTCTTCGTCGAATGACAGGTATAGTATCTTTCGAACCAATGCTCTGATTCGACTGAAATTTTCACCAATCATTCCTCTTCAAAATCCAGAATAACGTTCCAAAAATAAAAAGTCTAACTTTCGAAACAACTGAGATACAGGGTGTTCTTCGTCAAATGACAGGTATAGTATCTTTCGAACCAATGCTCTGATTCGACTGAAATTTTCACCAATCATTCCTCTTCACAATCCAGAATAACGTTTCAAAAATAAAAAGTCTAACTTCCGAAACAACTGAGATACAGGGTGTTCTTCGTCAAATGACAGGTATAGTATCTTTCGAACCAATGCTCTGATTCGACTGAAATTTTCACCAATCATTCCTCTTCACAATCCAGAATAACGTTTCAAAAATAAAAAGTATAACTTTCGAAACAACTGAGATACAGGGTGTTCTTCGTCAAATGACAGGTATAGTATCTTTCGAACCAATGCTCTGATTCGACTGAAATTTTCACCAATCATTCCTCTTCACAATCCAGAATAACGTTCCAAAAATAAAAAGTCTAACTTTCGAGAGAACTGAGATACAGGGTGTTCTTCGTCAAATGACAAGTATAGTATCTTTCGAACCAATGCTCTGATTCGACTGAAATTTTCACCAATCATTCCTCTTCACAATCCAGAATAACGATTCAAAAATAAAAAGTCTAACTTTCGAAACAACTGAGATATAGGGTGTTCTTCGTCAAATGACAGGTATAGTATCTGTCGAACCAATGCTCTGATTCGACTGAAATTTTCACCAATCATTCCTCTTCACAATCCAGAATAACGATTCAAAAATAAAAAGTCTAACTTTCGAAACAACTGAGATACAGGGTGTTCTTCGTCAAATGACAAGTATAGTATCTTTCGAACCAATGCTCTGATTCGACTGAAATTTTCAGCAATCATTCCTCTTCACTATCCGGAATAACGATTCAAAAATAAAAAGTCTAACTTTCGAAACAACTGAGATACAGGGTGTTCTTCGTCAAATGACAGGTATAGAATCTTTCGAACCAATGCTCTGATTCGACTGAAATTTTCACCAATCATTCCTCTTCACAATCCAGAATAACGATTAAAAATAAAAAGTCTAACTTTCGAAACAACTGAGATACAGGGTGTTCTTCGTCAAATGACAGGTATAGTATCTTTCGAACCAATGCTCTGATTCGACTGAAATTTTCACCAATCATTCCTCTTCAAAATCCAGAATAACGTTCCAAAAATAAAGAGTCTAACTTTCGAAACAACTGAGATACAGGGTGTTCTTCGTCAAATGACAGGTATAGTATCTTTCGAACCAATGCTCTGATTCGACTGAAATTTTCACCAATCATTCCTCTTCACAATCCAGAATAACGTTCCAAAAATAAAAAGTCTAACTTTCGAAACAACTGAGATACAGGGTGTTCTTCGTCAAATGACAAGTATAGTATCTTTCGAACCAATGCTCTGATTCGACTGAAATTTTCACCAATCATTCCTCTTCACAATCCAGAATAACGATTCAAAAATAAAGAGTCTAACTTTCGAAACAACTGAGAAACAGGGTGTTCTTCGTCAAATGACAGGTAAAGTATCTTTCGAACCAATGCTCTGATTCGACTGAAATTTTCACCAATCATTCCTCTTCACAATCCAGAATAACGTTCCAAAAATAAAAAGTCTAACTTTCGAAACAACTGAGATACAGGGTGTTCTTCGTCAAATGACAGGTATAGTATCTTTCGAACCAATGCTCTGATTCGACTGAAATTTTCACCAATCATTCCTCTTCACAATCCAGAATAACGTTTCAAAAATAAAAAGTCTAACTTTCGAAACAACTGAGATACAGGGTGTTCTTCGTCAAATGACAGGTATAGTATCTTTCGAACCAATGCTCTGATTCGAATGAAATTTTCACCAATCATTCCTCTTCACAATCCAGAATAACGATTCAAAAATAAAAAGTCTAACTTTCGAAACAACTGAGATACAGGGTGTTCTTCGTCAAATGACAAGTATAGTATCTTTCGAACCAATGCTCTGATTCGACTGAAATTTCCACCAATCATTCCTCTTCAAAATCCAGAATAACGTTCCAAAAATAAAAAGTCTAACTTTCGAAACAACTGAGATACAGGGTGTTCTTCGTCAAATGACAAGTATAGTATCTTTCGAACCAATGCTCTGATTCGACTGAAATTTTCACCAATCATTCCTCTTCACAATCCAGAATAACGTTTCAAAAATAAAAAGTCTAACTTTCGAAACAACTGAGATACAGGGTGTTCTTCGTCAAATGACAGGAATAGTATCTTTCGAACCCATGCTCTGATTCGACTGAAATTTCCACCAATCATTCCTCTTCACAATCCAGAATAACGTTCCAAAAATAAAAAGTCTAACTTTCGAAACAACTGAGATACAGGGTGTTCTTCGTCAAATGACAGGTATAGTATCTTTCGAACCAATGCTCTGATTCGACTGAAATTTTCACCAATCATTCCTCTTCAAAATCCAGAATAACGTTCCAAAAATAAAAAGTCTAACTTTCGAAACAACTGAGATACAGGGTGTTCTTCGTCAAATGACAGGTATAGTATCTTTCGAACCAATGCTCTGATTCGACTGAAATTTTCAAAAATCATTCCTCTTCACAATCCAGAATAACGTTTCAAAAATAAAAAGTCTAACTTTCGAAACAACTGAGATACAGGGTGTTCTTCGTCAAATGACAGGTATAGTATCTTTCGAACCAATGCTCTGATTCGACTGAAATTTTCACCAATCATTCCTCTTCACAATCCAGAATAACGATTCAAAAATAAAAAGTCTAAATTTCGAAACAACTGAGATACAGGGTGTTCTTCGTCAAATGCCAGGTATAGTATCTTTCGAACCAATGCTCTGATTCGACTGAAATTTTCACCAATCATTCCTCTTCACAATCCAGAATAACGTTCCAAAAATAAAAAGTCTAACTTTCGAAACAACTGAGATACAGTGTGTTCTTCGTCAAATGACAAGTATAGTATCTTTCGAACCAATGCTCTGATTCGACTGAAATTTTCACCAATCATTCCTCTTCACAATCCAGAATAGGGATTCAAAAATAAAAAGTCTAACTTTCGAAACAACTGAGATACAGGGTGTTCTTCGTCGAATGACAGGTATAGTATCTTTCGAACCAATGCTCTGATTCGACTGAAATTTTCACCAATCATTCCTCTTCAAAATCCAGAATAACGTTCCAAAAATAAAAAGTCTAACTTTCGAAACAACTGAGATACAGGGTGTTCTTCGTCAAATGACAGGTATAGTATCTTTCGAACCAATGCTCTGATTCGACTGAAATTTTCACCAATCATTCCTCTTCACAATCCAGAATAACGTTTCAAAAATAAAAAGTCTAACTTCCGAAACAACTGAGATACAGGGTGTTCTTCGTCAAATGACAGGTATAGTATCTTTCGAACCAATGCTCTGATTCGACTGAAATTTTCACCAATCATTCCTCTTCACAATCCAGAATAACGTTTCAAAAATAAAAAGTCTAACTTCCGAAACAACTGAGATACAGGGTGTTCTTCGTCAAATGACAGGTATAGTATCTTTCGAACCAATGCTCTGATTCGACTGAAATTTTCACCAATCATTCCTCTTCACAATCCAGAATAACGTTTCAAAAATAAAAAGTCTAACTTTCGAAAGAACTGAGATACAGGGTGTTCTTCGTCAAATGACAAGTATAGTATCTTTCGAACCAATGCTCTGATTCGACTGAAATTTTCACCAATCATTCCTCTTCACAATCCAGAATAACGATTCAAAAATAAAAAGTCTAACTTTCGAAACAACTGAGATACAGGGTGTTTTTCGTCAAATGACAGGTATAGTATCTGTCGAACCAATGCTCTGATTCGACTGAAATTTTCACCAATCATTCCTCTTCACAATCCAGAATAACGTTTCAAAAATAAAAAGTCTTACTTTCTAAACAACTGAGATACAGGGTGTTCTTCGTCAAATGACAAGTATAGTATCTTTCGAACCAATGCTCTGATTCGACTGAAATTTTCACCAATCATTCCTCTTCACTATCCGGAATAACGATTCAAAAATAAAAAGTCTAACTTTCGAAACAACTGAGATACAGGGTGTTCTTCGTCAAATGACAGGTATAGAATCTTTCGAACCAATGCTCTGATTCGACTGAAATTTTCACCAATCATTCCTCTTCACAATCCAGAATAACGATTCAAAAATAAAAAGTCTAACTTTCGAAACAACTGAGATACAGGGAGTTCTTCGTCAAATGACAGGTATAGTATCTTTCGAACCAATGCTCTGATTCGACTGAAATTTTCACCAATCATTCCTCTTCAAAATCCAGAATAACGTTCCAAAAATAAAGAGTCTAACTTTCGAAACAACTGAGATACAGGGTGTTCTTCGTCAAATGACAGGTATAGTATCTTTCGAACCAATGCTCTGATTCGACTGAAATTTTCACCAATCATTCCTCTTCACAATCCAGAATAACGTTCCAAAAATAAAAAGTCTAACTTTCGAAACAACTGAGATACAGGGTGTTCTTCGTCAAATGACAGGTATAGTATCTTTCGAACCAATGCTCTGATTCGACTGAAATTTTCACCAATCATTCCTCTTCACAATCCAGAATAGGGATTCAAAAATAAAAAGTCTAACTTTCGAAACAACTGAGATACAGGGTGTTCTTCGTCGAATGACAGGTATAGTATCTTTCGAACCAATGCTCTGATTCGACTGAAATTTTCACCAATCATTCCTCTTCAAAATCCAGAATAACGTTCCAAAAATAAAAAGTCTAACTTTCGAAACAACTGAGATACAGGGTGTTCTTCGTCAAATGACAGGTATAGTATCTTTCGAACCAATGCTCTGATTCGACTGAAATTTTCACCAATCATTCCTCTTCACAATCCAGAATAACGTTTCAAAAATAAAAAGTCTAACTTCCGAAACAACTGAGATACAGGGTGTTCTTCGTCAAATGACAGGTATAGTATCTTTCGAACCAATGCTCTGATTCGACTGAAATTTTCACCAATCATTCCTCTTCACAATCCAGAATAACGTTTCAAAAATAAAAAGTCTAACTTTCGAAAGAACTGAGATACAGGGTGTTCTTCGTCAAATGACAAGTATAGTATCTTTCGAACCAATGCTCTGATTCGACTGAAATTTTCACCAATCATTCCTCTTCACAATCCAGAATAACGATTCAAAAATAAAAAGTCTAACTTTCGAAACAACTGAGATACAGGGTGTTTTTCGTCAAATGACAGGTATAGTATCTGTCGAACCAATGCTCTGATTCGACTGAAATTTTCACCAATCATTCCTCTTCACAATCCAGAATAACGATTCAAAAATAAAAAGTCTAACTTTCGAAACAACTGAGATACAGGGTGTTCTTCGTCAAATGACAAGTATAGTATCTTTCGAACCAATGCTCTGATTCGACTGAAATTTTCACCAATCATTCCTCTTCACTATCCGGAATAACGATTCAAAAATAAAAAGTCTAACTTTCGAAACAACTGAGATACAGGGTGTTCTTCGTCAAATGACAGGTATAGAATCTTTCGAACCAATGCTCTGATTCGACTGAAATTTTCACCAATCATTCCTCTTCACAATCCAGAATAACGATTCAAAAATAAAAAGTCTAACTTTCGAAACAACTGAGATACAGGGAGTTCTTCGTCAAATGACAGGTATAGTATCTTTCGAACCAATGCTCTGATTCGACTGAAATTTTCACCAATCATTCCTCTTCAAAATCCAGAATAACGTTCCAAAAATAAAGAGTCTAACTTTCGAAACAACTGAGATACAGGGTGTTCTTCGTCAAATGACAGGTATAGTATCTTTCGAACCAATGCTCTGATTCGACTGAAATTTTCACCAATCATTCCTCTTCACAATCCAGAATAACGTTCCAAAAATAAAAAGTCTAACTTTCGAAACAACTGAGATACAGGGTGTTCTTCGTCAAATGACAGGTATAGTATCTTTCGAACCAATGCTCTGATTCGACTGAAATTTTCACCAATCATTCCTCTTCACAATCCAGAATAACGTTCCAAAAATAAAAAGTCTAACTTTCGAAACAACTGAGATACAGGGTGTTCTTCGTCAAATGACAAGTATAGTATCTTTCGAACCAATGCTCTGATTCGACTGAAATTTTCACCAATCATTCCTCTTCACAATCCAGAATAACGATTCAAAAATAAAAAGTCTAACTTTCGAAACAACTGAGATACAGGGTGTTCTTCGTCAAATGACAGGTAAAGTATCTTTCGAACCAATGCTCTGATTCGACTGAAATTTTCACCAATCATTCCTCTTCACAATCCAGAATAACGTTCCAAAAATAAAAAGTCTAACTTTCGAAACAACTGAGATACAGGGTGTTCTTCGTCAAATGACAGGTATAGTATCTTTCGAACCAATGCTCTGATTCGACTGAAATTTTCACCAATCATTCCTCTTCACAATCCAGAATAACGATTCAAAAATAAAAAGTCTAACTTTCGAAACAACTGAGATACAGGGTGTTCTTCGTCAAATGACAGGTATAGTATCTTTCGAACCAATGCTCTGATTCGACTGAAATTTTCACCCATCATTCCTCTTCACAATCCAGAATAACGATTCAAAAATAAAAAGTCTAACTTTTGAAACAACTGAGATACAGGGTGTTCTTCATCAAATGACAGGTATAGTATCTTTCGAACCAATGCTCTGATTCGACTGAAATTTTCACCAATCATTCCTCTTCAAAATCCAGAATAACGTTCCAAAAATAAAAAGTCTAACTTTCGAAACAACTGAGATACAGGGTGTTCTTCGTCAAATGACAGGTATAGTATCTTTCGAACCAATGCTCTGATTCGACTGAAATTTTCACCAATCATTCCTCTTCAAAATCCAGAATAACGTTCCAAAAATAAAAAGTCTAACTTTCGAAACAACTGAGATACAGGGTGTTCTTCGTCAAATGACAGGTATAGTATCTTTCGAACCAATGCTCTGATTCGACTGAAATTTTCACCAATCATTCCTCTTCACAACCCAGAATAACGTTTCAAAAATAAAAAGTCTAACTTCCAAAACAACTGAGATACAGGGTGTTCTTCGTCAAATGACAGGTATAGTATCTTTCGAACCAATGCTCTGATTCGACTGAAATTTTCACCAATCATTCCTCTTCACAATCCAGAATAACGTTTCAAAAATAAAAAGTCTAACTTTCGAAACAACTGAGATACAGGGTGTTCTTCGTCAAATGACAGGTATAGTATCTTTCGAACCAATGCTCTGATTCGACTGAAATTTTCACCAATCATTCCTCTTCACAATCCAGAATAACGTTCCAAATATAAAAAGTCTAACTTTCGAAACAACTGAGATACAGGGTGTTCTTCGTCAAATGACAAGTATAGTATCTTTCGAACCAATGCTCTGATTCGACTGAAATTTTCACCAATCATTCCTCTTCAAAATCCAGAATAACGTTTCAAAAATAAGAAGTCTAACTTTCGAAACAACTGAGATACAGGGTGTTCTTCGTCAAATGACAGGTATAGTATCTTTCGAACCAATGCTCTGATTCGACTGAAATTTTCACCAATCATTCCTCTTCACAATCCAGAATAACGTTCCAAAAATAAAAAGTCTAACTTTCGAAACAACTGAGATACAGGGTGTTCTTCGTCAAATGACAAGTATAGTATCTTTCGAACCAATGCTCTGATTCAACTGAAATTTTCACCAATCATTCCTCTTCACAATCCAGAATAACGATTCAAAAATAAAAAGTCTAACTTTCGAAACAACTGAGATACAGGGTGTTCTTCGTCAAATGACAGGTATAGTATCTTTCGAACCAATGCTCTGATTCGACTGAAATTTTCACCAATCATTCCTCTTCACAATCCAGAATAACGTTCCAAAAATAAAAAGTCTAACTTTCGAAACAACTGAGATACAGGGTGTTCTTCGTCAAATGACAGGTATAGTATCTTTCGAACCAATGCTCTGATTCGACTGAAATTTTCACCAATCATTCCTCTTCACAATCCAGAATAACGTTCCAAAAATAAAAAGTCTAACTTTCGAAACAACTGAGATACAGGGTGTTCTTCGTCAAATGACAGGTATAGTATCTTTCGAACCAATGCTCTGATTCGACTGAAATTTTCACCAATCATTCCTCTTCACAATCCAGAATAACGTTCCAAAAATAAAAAGTCTAACTTTCGAAACAACTGAGATACAGGGTGTTCTTCGTCAAATGACAAGTATAGTATCTTTCGAACCAATGCTCTGATTCGACTGAAATTTTCACCAATCATTCCTCTTCACAATCCAGAATAACGATTCAAAAATAATAAAAATTTCAAAAAGCACTGCCGTGAAGGCAGCAACTTTTGCGCGCATGTTCAATGTAGATGACCGCTTCAGCAACGAATTTGAACGTGCGCGCAAAAGCTGCTGCCTTCACGGCAGTGCTTTTTGAAATTTTTTTCTGATAAATTACTGGATTTCAATTCGATCATATCTGTATTTTTGGACATATTGTAAAAATAAAATTTTGAATGGGTATACCTACGGAATCATTGGGCGGATTTTACCCATTCACGAATTCGACCTTCGTAATTAAGCCCCAAACCTACTCTACAAATATCGAGTTTCTAAGTCGTTTCTTCCGGAAGTTATTGTGTTTACGGTCAGCCTAACGGCCGACTGCGTAAACACATTAACTTCCGAAAGAAACAACTTAGAAACTCGATATTTGTAGAGAAGGTTTGGACCTTAATTACGAAGGCCGAATTCGTGAATGGGTAAAATCCACCCAATGATTCCGTAGATATACCCAATCAAAATTTCATTTTTCCAATATTTCCAAAAAAACAGATCAGATCGAATTGGAATCCAGTACTTCATCGAAAATAACAGTTCGAAGTTTCATACAGAATTTAATGAGGATGATATGATGAGAAAATCATAGAAATTTTTGTTTTCAAATTGTTCTAATAACACGATTATCACGAAATTTTGCACTAAGTTGTCTTTCAGCATCTTAAAACTAGCTGTGAAGTTTAATCAGGACTGAATCAGTATTTCTCGAGTTACACCGAGAAAATCAACGATATCGAGAAGAAAACCTCGAAATTTGACATATTTTTTCCCGATATCTCCGAAACTCATGATCGAATCGAACTGAAATTTGGTACACTGCTGTGAAATATGAAGCTCAAAGTGTGGGTGGAATTTTTTTTTTTGGTATGATGAATGTTTTCCGAAAAAAAAAATTTTTTGTAAAAAAATTTCGAAAAAAATTTTTTTTCAAATTTACTGACAATATGATCCTGACGAAATTTGGCTCAAAGTTGCGCGTTGTTATACTCCACCAAACTGCCAAGTTTGAATCCAATCGCTTGAGTAGTTTTTGAAATAAAAAATAAATAACTTCAAAACTTCAAGTGCCTATAACTCCGAAACTATTAGACCGATTTGGCCCATTAACGAACTTAACCGCGGCATTTTGATGCGCAACCTATCCTGAAAGTTTCAAGTAGCTAGCTTGCTTCTGTCGACAGTTATCATGTCTACGGACGGCCGGCCGGCCGGACAGAATCAATTTTGACACCGGATTCGTCATCAGTGAGTCCAACCTAGTCGATTGAGACCATTTTCGGCTTAATCATCCAAAATTACAGACATTTGGACAAAACGATAGCACGCTGTTCCCCTAGAACATGCGCGCAAAAAGAAAAAAGATGGCTAGCAGATTTTGAAGTTTCTTGAATAATACGTCATAGCAGTTAATCAAAAATAGATAGTTAATCAAGTGAATCAAAAGACTGATAATAATAAACTTAAATTGCTGTTTTTTCATATTACAGAGAGAAGTAAAACTGATTTATTGTTATCAATAAAGATTTGACATCCTTATATACAGGGTGATTCCGGAGGAGACCGTCAGATTTTAGGGTATGTTTACACTAGTCAAGACAGTCTCGAAACAATGTTTGATTTATGGTTGGGGGTCTCTATTGAGAATATACAGGGTGATTTGTCCGATTCGACCCATTTTACTTTTATAGATAATTTTGGTATGCCTCATTCGATTTCAATGAAATTTTCAGCGAAGTACAATATTGATGAGCACATTCATTGATTTCTAAATTTTTTTCAAAATAAGTGGTTGTTATTGTGATAATTCCAGATCAATTGTGCAGGTTGAAAAATCACCCTGTAGATCGCGTTTCCTGAACTACGCTATCTGTTTACGGTTCCACTGTAATGAGTTATTATTTGAGATTTTCTAATTTTTTTGGCACACTTCTAGTTTTCTGAGAAAATATTTTCAAAAACAGACAATGTCGAAATTTCGCTCCAATCGATTCTACTTTTATTAATAACTTTGGTATGGCTCATTCAATTTTGATGATATTTGCAGTGTAGAACAACCTGAATGAGTAAATTCAATAATGGTAACAATCTCTCAAAATATAGGATCGTAATTGTGATAATTTCAGAATTTCAAATCAATTGTGCAGTTGAAAAAAAACACCCTGTACATTGCTTTTTCAAAACTTTCTGATTCGTTTCAGATTCTATAGTAATATTTCTTTATTCAGAGGTTTTTCATTTCTTTGACACACCTCCGGTTTTCCGAGAAAAAATGTTCGAAGAAGAGCATAATCGAAATTATGCGCAAAAGCAGTGAGAATATTCTGCACTACGTAGTAAAGCTGTATATTCCAAGGATGCACAGCAGTTCTTAAGTTCTATAATATTCTTTCCAACTTCATATTCAATTGCTCATATTCTGTACGAAATCATTAAATACAGAATATTACTTTATATGCACATAAGCCAAACAGATCTACACACATGAAAACCAATTTTGAACATACATACGAAACAAATGACAAGTATAATTTAGGATCAACAGGAAATTCACATTGAATTTTCGAAATGGTTTCCTCTTTTTTGAATACATAGATGCGCCCTTTTTCAAAATTTCCATTCGACTTTATTGAACGAAATCACATAACGTCACTACTTCATAGAAATAACGCTTTTATCGAAAAGCGGAGTTTTGCAAAAAAATTCAATTTTTGGCAATGCCTAGGACAGGATGTGGATTAGATAAGTTGGAATGGAAAAGGGTATCGGAAATGATTAAATTCATTTTCCATAATTGGAACATGGAAGTGCGTATTTACACGGGAGTGCCGGAAATCAGTGTTAATTTTCGCAGCGTGTGAATTTTCTTCAGGAACGCCGTGGGTCAACTGGGTTGCTAGAGTCTAAAAGGTACGAAAAGTTGTGATTATGTATTAACCCTTTTTGTCTATTGTAAAATTTTACGAGGGTATTCTCCGATATTGCTGACAGCTCTCGACTCCAAATTTATTTGATGTGTTTAAATTTGTGAAATCTATGTAAATTCATTTGAGAATTGAGTGCTCGGACCTCTTCGGTCGATCACTGTAGTTGATAGTTGAAATTAGGTTGGTACTTTGATTTTCTTGAGTTCATGTGAACAGTCGGTAGATCCTTATTGCGAATCGTTTATCGTGACCCCCTCGTATACCATAAATGAATTGCCGAAGTTGATTTGAGGTAAATTGATTATGATTAGGTTTTTGTAGAGTTTACTAAGGATTATGTGAATATAGAAATCCCGATCATATGCCTGTAACCTGCCATTTAATTTAAATGTAGTTTTAATGTGCTTAGAATTTGGTTTTCTTTCCTGTTTCTTTATCACTCAGAAAAATATCATAACAAAAGACTCTATCCTAGTGCCTAGAGCACGAACTTTTATCCCTTTCGGGCAATTTTGGTAGAATAATGTAAGATGAGATGAATAAGTTTTTGATTGAAATTTAATCCTATTATTTTGAACGGTGACAGTTAAGAAATTACGTAGCTATTTGGTATTCTACTTATTTCTACAAGATATCAAAATTCTACCTTTATGAATGGTGACAGAGATTACAGTTTGGATTGTAAGTTCAATAATTTTCAGAAAGCAAAAAGTGAAGACCTGTCTTATCTACTATTACATCGGGATAAAGTAACAGCCACTTTGTTCAATACTTCTTTTCGGGTTTTGATGTCGAAATCGTACTCTTGTAGGAAAACTTTCCTGAATTCTTGGAAAAAACTTTGTGGATCGTCGGACTAGGACCCTTCCTTGAGTGAACTTATCAGAGGGACCTCCGATACCAAGAACACATTCCTAAAAGCGTCTTAAGGCACAGACGGTGGTTGGTGGTTTTATCTCTAAGGTGGCTGCGACTTTGTACTGATCGGTGCCTATCTCCTTGGATGTGACTTCACGTCCCAGATACTTAAGGAAACGTTTCCAAACACGCATTTCTCGAGGTTGAGTTGAAGATTGGCTGCTCGTAGACGGCGAAACACTTCTTCCGAGTTCCCTAAACGCTCTTCAAAACTTTGTTCCAATACGATTATGTCATCCAGATAGGCGAACGCTCGGGAATCCATTTCTGGTCCGATTATGCAGTCTAGCAACCGTTAGAAATCTGTGGCAGCGGACTGTAACCCCAAAGGCACAACCTTGAATTGAAATAGTCCACGACCGGATACGGTGAAGGCGGTGAAGGCGGTCTCTACTGCTAACTAACGCACAATGACGATCGGGCAGCTCCAAGGATTATTGGGAGGTTCAATGATTGGCTTGCCTAACATTCGGTCTATCTCTTCATTGACGATTTTCTGCATTTTCGAATTTTGTGCTCGGTGGTGCTGCTTTATCGCTTCTTTTTTCAGGGGGTGAATTGTGTGCTCTACCAAAGTTGTCCTTCCCTTAATGTGTTCGAATTTGGCCAGTTCCTCCGCCAAGAATTCCTGAAGTCGTTATTGTTCTTGCGGTGTCAGCTCCCAGTTGGTTTTCGTACACTGGTTCGTTAACCTCCCTTCGCAATCATATTTGAATACTAGTTTTCTATTAAGTGGGTTTTTTTGGGTGGACTGAACTAACATCGTTCTAAATCAAGAAATATAAAACCAGTACTCTAAGAAGGATATCATTGGCAAACAGTATTTTTACTATTGTCCTATCGGGCAATAGGGCGTTCGGCATATTTTTCTTTGTTGTTGGTAGTTTTTGAACTTTACATAGGCTTCAGTTATCGGCCTTTGGCAGTCAAAATCCCTGCTTATAATCCCTTTTTTCCGCATCTCGAACAAAATAACACCGGTCGGCTCCAGCAAACCAAGGTTCTGATCGGAGGGGCCGATCTGGTTAGATGTGCTGGCCGTAGTCGGTTCGGTGTCGTTAATTCTTTGAGTGATTCATGCGATGTAGATGCTGAACTCTGGTGTCGGATTTCTTCTATTAGTGTATCTATTTAACGAACCTTCCACAGAAACGTGGATATATCGCTGCTGCGATGCCAGAGCATTTTCCCATAATCGGGTAACAGGTCCCTCAGGGACAATAACAGTTCTTGTGATTCGTAGTACCCTCCGTGTCTCCTCATTATCGTCTGTAGGTCGGCTACGTATTTCGTGAAGGCTTCCCCGAGCTTCTGGCGGCGTCAGCAGATTTCTTCCTCCAAGGATACGTAGTAACCTGTCGGAAAGTAAAACATCTTGAAAGCTTCGGCGAAAGTTGATCAAGTCGCCAAGCCGCGCTTGTAGTTCCCTAACCGTAGAGATGCGTCTTCGGTCTTGATCTTAGGTCATCCAGCATCTTTTATGGGACTAAGTGTAATTGGCTGCGGCATTCTTCCAATCCCTCTAGGAATGCGGCCGGATTTGTTCATGCCAATGAAGTGGGCTCCGTACTTGTGCAGGTTAATCAGTGCAGGACTAGACGTATTCACGGTCAATGACGGCACCACTGGAAATGCTAGTGGTCCTGCCTGAGTTGACGGATTTAGAGTGGCCTGTCTCTTCCACCGTCCCCTCTGTGTTGAGGTAAAACTTGTCCAATTCTATCTTCAGTTCTTCCTTTTTCAGCTTCTATATCCAACTTGTGCTGGTTTCTGCGGTAGATATCGGAAGGGTTCTTTCGGCTTTGCTGGTCATCTTCTCAGTTCTGGTCCTCTTGTAGTCGTGGGTAGGTGCAGAATTAGAATAACTTGCGTCTTCTTCCTTTGCATATTAGTTACTCTCTTTCTGCTCATCTGGATAATTTCTTATATATCATTTTCCCTCTCTAAGGTAGGTGGTGAAACTATTCATGATCTAGGGCACTTTAACTCGTAGTCTGGTCCGGTGTTTTTTCATGTCGTCCTTGTCCGTTGATGACCAATTTCGGAAGTTCTGGATCGGGTTGCAGTCGGTCGGCAGGAACTCGTTAGTCCGGTAGCGGTCAGAATTATGTCGATTCGGTATCCGGTACTCACTCATCTACAAAGCTTCGTCCTCCTGATGCTCAGCGGTTAAGTCAGAACGGGTTGGTTCCCCTGTTCCATTGCACTTGTTCTTATTCTTTTCCGTTCAGTTTTCAGGGGAATTGCAGTGGATTTTAGCAACAATCGGCGAACAAGGATTCCTGTTCGGGCGCCATTTATAACGTCCTTTCCCTCAGTGTCTACATCTGTTGTTGAACTTTCCACTGCAAAATAGATACCTCGGGCACCACCTCTAGTTCATAGTGTTGAGGACACTCGGTACCTGTGGGCAGTATTCCACAGGGGTCCAGGAGCTACAATCAGAGTAGGTTATGTCCAGGGTTCGGAAATTCGGAGCAGTCCTCTGTCTCTGAGTATGGCAAGATCTTATCCTGGAATTTAAAACACACAATAATGATATAACTTATATTCGGTGAATTTCATTACATGTAGATGGTATGCAGGGTGAAAGGGAAGGAGCAAACGCTGCAGAAGCATAAGCGGAATGTAACATGCTTTTAAAACGGTGCCTGGGTACGAACCTTCAGAAATCTACGAAATAAGTGAAAATAGTAATGTAAGCAAAGTTAAATGCGGAAAATAGGTATGAATAATCTGTAATTACAAGCGGTAGGTTTAAGATGGGCAAAATATATAAAAATCGGAAAAACTGATCTTAAAAATGGCTGGCATAACTAAGAGAATTTGATAGGTGGAGATGCGGCAAGGACTCCGCAGGAATGCATGATGCCCCATTTCAAGCTAGCCCATACATCCCTGTATATCTTCAACTCCGGAGAGTAATGCAGGCCGTTTCAGGCTACTGCACAACTCTAAGGAATTCGGGAGGTAGGAAGAATACGGGGGTGCATGATGCGCCATATCGAGCTAGCATATACTCATCTGTATAACCCGAAACCCAAACGGTCATGCAGGCCGTTTCAAGCTACTACACACATCTGAGGAATCCGGGCGGTCAGTAGGATAAACACAAGGGTGCATGATGTGCCGTTTCAAGCTAACATACACATCCCTGTATACGCTGAAATGCAAAGGGTCATGCAGGCCGTTTCAAGAAACTATACAATCTTGAAGAATTCGGGCGGTCGGTAGGAAAGATACAAGGGTGCATGATGTGTTGTTTGAAGCAAAGGTACGCACCCCTGTATACCCTGAATATTATCTAAAGGGTCATGCAGGCTGTTTCAAAACTACTAATTTTACAATCTTGAGGAATTCGGGCGGTCGGTAGGAAAGATACAAGGGTGCTTGATGTGCCGTTTCAAGCTAACGTTCTCATGCCTGTATACCTTGAAATCCAAAGGATCACGAAGACCGTTTCGAACTACTACACAACGCTAAAGAACTCGGGCGGTCGGTAGGAAAGATATAAGGGTGAATGGTCTACCGTTGCAAGCTAACATACACAGCCTTGCACACTCTAAGGACATTGAAGTAATGTAGGCCGTTTCTGTCTACTACACGACCTCGAACGCTTTGAGTAGTGCAGGCTAGAAAAAGGTGAGGATAATTGGAGACGAATATAACAAAAATACGAGCATAAAAAAAATTAATGGTCTTACCCCAATACCTTGCCCATACAGAACCCCCGAAGTAGCTCACTTCTGCGGCGGAGTCAGGACGGTAGTCTAGCTGTCACACTGTCCTTTCATCGACTTCTTCATGACCTAACTATCATCCAAAAAAATAGACACACACTATTGAATCTGGCTGGTCATGTCGGAGCGCCGACCATTGCCTAGTGCATGAGCTCGCGATGAGGCCTGATTTGCGGACAAGGAGCGCCGACCCTTGCTCAGGCCGTAGTATCGTACCCTGGCCACGGTCATCCAAAAAAATAGATCACACACTATTAGATCTGTGTGGTCACGTCGGAGCGCCGACCATCGCCTAGTGTTTAGGCTGTAGCAGAGGCCTGGTATATGGAAATCGAGCTTGGTATTTATCGGACCGTGGAGCTGAGTTCGCCGCATCGGCCTCATCACGGATGCAGACATATATCGGGCTTTCGTCTGTTCCGGATCCTTTTCGGAATAAAATGCAAAAAATCGTCATAACCTTTTGATTTTGAAAAGGAAGGAAATTGCCAAAAGATGTGATGTGTCAGGCGAAACGATTTTACTCACAAAATATTCTAAAAAATTACAGACGCGTAGTCAGCAACTTTTGTGCGCATGTTCAAATTCGTTGCTAAAGCGGTCGTCTTTCTACCTATTGCTTCCTTCATGAAAATAATTGGCGTTCTTCTTTCCATATGGTCCGAATGGAAGTCTGCATGATTTTTTAGGCTATCAATTAAGGTTTCGGAAACTAACCTTGATCATTTACCCGGATTAGCTTAAACTGACATATTGACAGGTAGAGCTTTCTATAACTGTGATTCGAATAACCCGGGTAAGTTACCCGATGTGTTTTGAAAACTCCTATGTTTCAATGAAGTACTAGATTTCAATTAGATACAATCTGTTCACTTGGAAATATCAGGAAAATAAAATTTTCAATGTGTATATTTCAGGAATCATTTTGCGGATTTCACTCATTCACGAATTCAACATTCGTAATCAAGCCCCAATCCCACTCTGAGAATATCGAGTTCATAAGTCTTTCTTTCAAAAGATATTGTGTTCACAATTGCCCTCTTTATGGTAAACAGAATTATGAAATGCAGGGTTCAAGTTCTCTTTGTTTTTCCCAGAAATATTTCGGAAAAAGTTTCTCGCAAATTTGACATAATTTTTTCAAATACCTCAGAAAACTGAATCCCGATGAAAGTTTGGATACTGTCGTGAAATATAAAGTTTGAGTTCTGTACAGAATTCCGTCCGACTCTGAGGAATAGTTCTCGAAAATAAAATTTTTCCAAGAAAAATTTCGAATCTTTTTTTCAATTTACTGATAGATTTTTGTTTCAAATTCAATAACCTTACGATCTCAATAGAATAATGTAAATATTTGCTTCCATGTTCCTATCCAACCGCTAAGTAATTATTGAGATATTGAGGAAAAAATGTCAAAAGTTAAAATGACTACAACTCTGAAACCATTAGGCCGATTGTCCCATTAACAAACTTTTCTGCCCTACTCTGATGCGCAACCTTTCCTAAAAGTTTCAAGTCGATTTTTCGCTCCTTTCGACAGTTATCGTGTCCTCGGCCGGCGGGATAGAATCGACTTTGACCCGGATTCGATATCCGTGTTTGAGTGAGTAGATTGAGACCATTTGGACATTTGTACAAAACAATAGCACGCCTTTCCCAAGTACATGCACGCAATAAAATTTCATTATTTAGTGACCCATGAAATGAGAAGAATGCTGATGCACAACTTCATGCAGAATTGTGTGATGATCGTGTCATTAGAACAATTGCAAAAAAAAACAATACAAATTCTCATCATATCATCCTGATGAAGTTCAGCATAAACAATCATTACTCAATAATTTCAATTCAATCCAATATAGGTGGATTTTACCCATTCATGATTTCAGCCATTAGACCGATCAGAAACATCCCAAAAAAAAACCACTCGATATTTGTAGTGTATATTTGGGGCTGAATAAAAAAGGTGAATCGGTGAAATCGTAATGTAAATGTACCGAAACAATGTTAACCGTTGTAGTGGGTGGAATGTAGGGAATGGAAAACTATACTGACAAAATCTGCAACAACAATCTTATTTCCCAAAACATAGTTTCAACAACTGCTGCAGTGAAAGGGATCTCTAAATGCGAATGAGCTATAATTTCAGAAAATATGTGAGTAATGACTCACAAAACTGGTTTATCCACTAATGCGAATAAAAACCTGAAACATTTGATGCAAAATCCTCTGAAACTATCCTCAAATCAAAAACACGAATGAGTTTGCATTTATTCGTTTATTTACAATCTAACAGAAATGAAATGAATACTTATGAACATACTCAATTACACACTGAAAAAATTCAAATCGAACATAATTGATTTGTCAACTGATGCAAATAGGTTGGTGTATTTAGCCACAATTAAAGTTAAATTCAATAAAATATTTACAAACATATTCAAATACCTATAAAAATTCATCATTCAAATGATATCATTTTCCAAATGATACCACGTCGAATGATAGAGGACCCCGGGTACAATACTATGCTCCAGGCGATGCACCAGACGATGCTCCAGCCTAAGGTCTGAGCGAGGGTCGGCGCTCCGTTGTGTCCTTACCCTTAACCCGCAATTGACCACGCGAATCTTTTCAATATAGGTAATCTATCATACCGCACATCTACATGTGTCATTATTCCATCAATTCAGCGGAACGAAAATTAAAGTGAAGAATTGCTTCGTTACAAAAGCGGTGTTAGTTCATTGGCCAACAGCGTTGGGAAATATGATAACATGCAGATTGGTTTGTAGTTCTTAATATCGGAACAAGCTCCACATCTGAACACCGGAGTTAAAAAACTTGGGCTGGATAAACTCATAAAGGTACAGACAGATTGAAAATTCTGCAGATCGGTGTCGCTAACCTTTCACCACAGTGATTTAGAAAAATGGCAGCACGATCATCAGGGCCTGTATCGTTATTTTTGGCAATGGTTTGGGCTCTTTTAATACCCCGTCTACATTAAAACTACATGTTTCTTTATCTACAGAGTGGTCGTAGCAGAGGTTTGTTTTTCTAGGTTTGTATTTATTATTATATTTCTCCTGATTTTCCTGAACCATGCCGTTATACAGGGTGAAATGCTTGCTTCGAAGGAATCTAAGATCATTGAGTTTGGCAAATCTTTTGATATTTTTAGATCGTTTAGTATTTCTCAAATGAACCTGAATATGATCTGTGACATGTCCGTAATTGGAACTTGCATTTTTTTGTCAGGTTGGTTAACTTTAAATAATCTTCAGTTCATTGTGATCCTTCGCAGGACTAGTTCACAGATTTATTAGCTGAGATTAGTTGGTTTAACCTTGCAGAAAACCAATTAGCATAACTTTGACTTACTGCAGTCCTTCTGAGTACATATTTTTCTATAAAATTTCTTATCATTTCATAATACGCTCATATTAATATCATAACTTATTGAAGAATCCCAGTTGAGATTTTGCAATGTGAGAGTTATAGCTTCGAGATCGCCCATTTGATAGTCAAAGTAACTAATTTTCGTTGTACGATCTATTCTATTAGCTTAACTATTAATATAATATAACAACAAGGACGACTATCAGTGGATAAATCATCAAATATTGCACCTAGATCAGAGCGCATCTTCTGTGCAGTGAGGGGGTTTCTTCAATCAATCATGTAGGAAATCGAGACGGAAATTGTGTCGATAAGTTGTTTATTATTGAAACAGCTACAAGATGTTATTTATTTTCAATAATCACACTTGAAAAGAAAAGACATAAAGACTCACCTCCGAGATGACCAAACCCAATGACTTTCTTCAACATTAACATAAAGAGCGATAAAAAGATTCTTAGAGGGTTCAAACTAATTCACTATTCAAATACATCGACTAATGCAGACACTTTCGATTAATTCACTAGAAACACGGATTCGTGAAAAGCATGCAAAAAATTATACATGTGTGTATGTTCGATTAATTCAACAGCAATCTTCGAGACACAATAAACCAAGCATTAGGCAACATATATTTCCATACTAATGTTTTAATGAAAACTTGTTTCGGTACAAATTGGCCCCCAAACTTGATGCAAGGGGAACCAAAGATCAATCTACCAGTCTGTATCATAGGTTGGAACTGAATACAATTTTGAGTGTGGAGAATGAAGAATTCCACGTTTTTTATCATTCTTTGAAAAAGTAAGAAGGTAAGTATGGTCATGAACCTTCTTCCCAATTCTGAAAGGCCCCTCAAACAGTAACAAAAACTTTTTAATTTCTGATTTTATGGCAGATGATGAATTATTTGCTTTCAGAAGAACGAGGTCACCCACATTGAAAATACTAATAATTTTCCCAGGGTTACGAGCAGCCCCCTTGAAAGTATTTTTCAAGAGACAACCGGATGCTGGTCTCAGCTTTGCATCTAAACTGGGTTCCACCTTATTCACGATAATCAGATCGCCAAGGAATATCCATAACCTAGGACTACCAAACTGTAACTCACTCGCGGAGAATCCTGTATATTCATGAATAACTTCATTCAAAATTTTCTGAATTTTCGGAACCTCACATGCTCACCGGGAATGTTGCTGGTAACAATAGGTGCGAAATAATCTGTCAAGTTCCTTCATTATGCGTTCTGAAGTATTCGCCTGAGGATGTCGAACTGAGGTGAAAATAACCTACATATTTTCATTCCTCAAAGTTTCCTGCCAAAGTTTTGCAGTGAATTGAGTTCCTCTATCACAGAGTTTCCTATCAACCGGTCCATATGGGGAAACGTAATCCCGTAATACTCTTGTCATAAGGGAACTAGTGGTGTCCTTCCTAATAGGAAATAAAACAACATATTTAGTAAAATGGTTCGATAAAACAAAAAGATGATGTGCACTACCTCTAGAGCGGATAAGAGGACCAAACATATCGACAGCAACAATATCATTCCGATCAAAAGCAGTAATGGTACCTTGAGGAGGCTCAGACTGCACTGAATGTTTTGCACGTTGACATATATCACAACATTTTACATATTTCTTTATAACTCGATAGAGATTTGATAGCAAAACTTCAGTGCGCATAAATAACCAGGTCTTCTAAATACCATAGTGACCCAAAGTACTATGATAAGCCTCAACAAACCTTCGAATCAACTCTTGAGGAACACACAACATAACCCTATCACACAGATTATCCCTCTTATACAGTATACCATCTTTGACCAGAAACATTTGACTGAATTTTTCAAAAGTGGCATCGCCAGATATGTCTCCTATGATAGAAGCGAGCTTTGGATCATTCATCTGATATTTTGCTATACTCTTCAACAAGAACTCTTGAAATCATTGCAAAAATCAAGAACTGACACAGTGAAGCACTTATCAGTGGGAATAGGCAATCAAGCACAAGCATAATAAGCTGAATATTTTCACGTCCAGAATTAGACTTGATCTCAAAATTGAACTCTTGAAGACCTAGAGCCCCCCTCGTTATCCTAGGCGACAACAGTATACAGCTCTGTATATAAGTCAGAGCCCTACAGTCGGTATACAGGGTGAACCTATTACCGAGAAGGTATATTCTTCATTTTTCTATAACCCAAAGGGCTGCCAGAACCTCCTTTTCAAACGCAGAGTAGCGTTTTTCTCGCTCCAGCAACAGACGGGAGGTGCAGGAAACAACTGAAACCACACTCAAGGGCAAAAAAACTTCAGAAAACCGAGGAGTAAAAATCCGATCATATTGACAGAAACCAAGAAAATTTTGCAATTCTTTAACACAGGTTGGTCTTTCATAATCAATTATAGCCTTATTCTGTTTGGATATGATTTCACACCATTCTTGGTAAGTATGAATCCTAGGTACGGTATTTCAGATCTAAAAACTTACTTTTTTTCAGTTTAAGAGTTCAGCCTCGCTGAGACGACTAAAAATAAGCGGTAAGTGAACCAAATGCTCATCTTCATCTTGCGACATCACTAGAATATCATCAACATACGTCACTACAAATTTTTCGATTTCGCGAGCCAACACCTTACTCATACACCTAGTAAATAAGCTGGTTGCTCTTTTTATCTTAAAAGGGAGAACGCAAAATTGGTAAGTTTTCGTGTCCTCCATAAATCCTGTGTACTGTTTTTAACCTTCTTCTAGTGGGAACTGCCAGTAGCCATGGGTGAAATCCAAACTCGATATAATTTTTTTTCCCGACATGAGTTTGATGATCTCAACAATAGTCTTGGGCACCTCGAACTGAGACTCCATTACCTTATTCACATGCCTGCCATTGAGACAAACTCTCACCGATCCATCTTTCTTGACAGAGGTCATTATTGGAGAGATGTACTTCGGTGAAACCGTCTCAATTACTCCTCACTCAAGAATTTTGTTTGTGGTTCGTTGTACAGTTGATCTATGAGCTATCGGAATTGGATATGGTTTTATGAAGAACTCAGAATCAGTCAACCTAATTTCGTGGAAGTACTCCTCAGTTCGACCAGGAATATTGGAGAATATGTTCTGGGACCTGAAAAAAATTTCAAGGAATTCTGACTTTTATTTGAGGATAGTTGGCATCTCTCTAGGTCTCTAAAACCTGAAAAAACCGTTGATCCCAATGTGAACTTTTCCCAATTGCAGAAGAATAGTTCAAATTTTTTATTTATTTCATTTTCGAAGTTGAAAAAGCCAAAGTCTTCGATGTTGCCATATATGATGAATGTCACTAAATTAAATATCAGGACTTTTTCGGAAAGTCGATTGTCAACCCCAAAAAACCGCAACAAATCGCATCCTATTACAACAGGATGAATTAGGTCAGGCACAACCATAAATTCGAAATTCAGTAGTTCTGATTGTATGCAGAATTCGAGCTGCGCCTGAAGCTTGGTCATAAATGCGCTAACCACCTTGATTCCTGTTACAGCAAAATGAGAAATAATTTCGTGTGATTCCCCCAATTGATTCCACGTATCCTGAGAAATAGCACATACCCTACTGAATTTATAACCATATAATTCAATCAAAATAATTGGACATCGATCATCACTCAGAAAATGATCAATATCACATTCCTCACGTAGTAAATCTGGTAATGGGTTGTTATTTCTTAATAGTGATTTCGCCCCCACAATTACTGGTGGAGGACATCCTCGTTTCCCTGATCCTCAATTTCTGTGTCCAAAGATGAGACTATTTTTATTTTGTAATTTTTCCCTAAATTTCTGTTGAAACCGCCAGAATTTTGTCTGCTAGAACGACCACCCTCATATGTCTCTTTTTTGTAACCAGAATAGGAAGTTTTAGAAATATTTCGCGAATTGATGGAATCATTTTTACAGTAACGCTCCGCCTGTCTTAACCGAGAAACCGCTTCTGAGAAGCCGTTACAGCCTAAAAGTGATCTGGCAACATTAGGAGGAAAATGAGGACCTATAAGATAAATTAGCTCGGTAGGATTATACGGTGGTTGCTAATATCTAGCGGCACCTTATAACAATAAAAAGATATGATTGTTATATTTAAACCTTGAACTCACTCAACCTATTTGCATGGAGAGGAAACTGAAAGACTGGATTACTAACCAATCCAATATATTAATCTTTCACAAATATCTACACATTTTTACAAACAATTTCTGAGCTCAGATTATAGAAATACAAGGAAAGTAACACTTATCTAACGGTCGACTAGAGCATGTGTGTTGGTGGTCGAAGATCTCAGGTCGTAGGCCTTTTTAATCCAATTTTGGTTTGTGCTCTTGAACTGCTTGGTATCACAGGTGGAATTGCAGGTAGTTACGCAAGTTGGTATGTCCTTGGCAGATAATGGTCATAAATTAGGTGAACAGGTACTCGGTATCCAAAAGATGAGAACCCAGATAGTAAGGTTCCAAAAAGTTAGATTCCAGGAAGTCAGTTTCCAGGAAGTGAAATTCCAGGAAAAGTCAGGTTCCGGGAAGTTAGATTCCAGGGAAAGTGCCCTAATACTTAATATTAGAGCACACAGGTAACAACTTCTCAAAATCAATGAGAATACCAAACTCAATTAATCGATATTGATCGTTAATATAAAATCGACCGTTGCACCTTGAAAACTCTGCCAGAAAAGAAAGAAGGAAGTCGAGCGAAGGAACTCTCAGGCGCACCTTCGTCAGACGCGATTGCGCAACAGTATCGAGAACACAGAGTTCGATATGTGTCAAGTAAAAATTGACCTACTGAAGTGTTTAACTACTACTTCGTTTATATTATTGTTAAAATGTACTTTTAAACCGTTACAACCTACCCAATAATTGAAATTGTCTGTAAACAGACCAAAAACATATTGACTATTTTCTAATTTTTCTTGTATTTTTAATTGCTTTTTCCGATCCCAGAAATGATCCAAGAAATCATTTTTGAATTGGATATAGGACCTGAAATAGTTTGAGTATACTTCCCACTACATCTTCGCTGATCCTCTAAAGGATTGACTTAGCACAATTTCAATGTTACTGAAAGGAAATGTGTTCATATCCATACAATTTTCCAAGATTTGTAGGGAATTCGGTGCCTGTACATAACCTTCACCATCGGAAACAGTAAGCAACTCTACCAAATCACCCAAACTTATCAACCTTTCATTCAGTCCCAAATCAGAAAAATTGTCCACCGAAACATTCGCATTATCATGCCCAAGAGGCAAGTCAGAACCAAACTTTAAATAATATTATGATCATTATCTTCAGAGCCATATTATTCGACCTTTTAGAGGTGTCTCTTATTACGTCTTTTCATTTAGTTCTGTGTTCCGTGGAATCAAATTTCAAATTAGAATCATATTTTTTTTTGAATTGGTAGTTTTAACTTTGGAAGCACCCTAACACGATAACTACTTGGTGAACTACAGTTTATGGCTTGATCACCTTTTACATTTTGCAGAGTTAAATCTGTAGTTCCACTCATAACCTTTGTAATGAATTCATTCATAAATTTTGAATTAGGAATAATTTCATTTTGAAACATGTTCAATTTCTTTCGACGAGGTGTAAAACGAAAATTATTTGATTGTTCATCAGATTGAGCACTTTCATCATGAGAAAACTTTAATGGATCTGTATCGAACCTCTTGTCCGGATGTTTCATTTCGGTATTGCTCCGTGGACGTTGGTTCCTGCCATATCACCATTTTCCATGACTACAATTTTTTCAATTTCATTACTCACTTGCTTCTCATTTTTCACCAATTCCGTTGATGGAGTAGAATATAGGACTGTTGCCCCCTCGATGGTTTTATTCTCATCTATTTTCGAACTGCGTAGATGGTAGTCTCTTTTACCTTTCATTATTGGTCCTAAGTTGGGCGTCAAGATGTGCTGTGACTGGGTTTCTTCAATAAATCAATTAGGAAGTCGAGACGAAAATTGTGTTGATAAGATGACCAAACCAAATGACTTTCTTCAACATTAACATAAAGAGCGATCAAAAGATTATTAGAGGGTTCAAACTAATTCGCTATTCGAATACATGGACTAATGCAGACACTTTCGATAAATTCACTAAAAACACGGATTCGTGATAAGCACGCAAAAAATTAGTGTTCGATTAATTCAACAACAGTCTTCGCAATACAAAAAACCAAGCATTAGGCAACACATATTTCAATACTAATGTTATAATGATAGCTTGTTTCTGTACAACCAAAAAAAGATATTCGTCCTTGTGATTATGTAAGTTTATTATTGCTGGAGTTCTTTATTCTCCATCAACCAATTCCTTTACTGTTAATGCCAAAATATAAGGCAGGATGTTGTGAATCGCAACTAACTTATTTATTTTTCAGTAGGGTTTGAGACATTTAAATTTTCGCACGTGAAGAATTTTCGATCTAACATGACATAATGGGTGTTTTTATTTTATTAATTTGCTTCATATTCAATATAGAAAAGGTATTATAGTTCGAAGTATATTCATCATGTTGACAAATTCTCTGATTCACTCATTGTTGTTTGCCGGCGAGAATCCTATTATTATAGAAGCTGATCATGACAACCCTGATTTTCTGAATGCATAGCGCAGTGCGGGGATTGAATAAAAAATTTCTTCATTTCATGTATTTAATATTAATTTCCATTCAACATTAGAAAGTAATGATATTGCTTCATTATTGATATAATAATAATATTATATTATAATCATTGAGTTGAGTTAAGCATACCCGAGAGATATATTATTCGTAATGGTATGCCTTGTAGAGAAGAATCATGAAGGATGTAACCCTGAACAATACTATCGATCCGATGAGGCCAATGATGGAATATACAAAATCATCCTGTAAACTCAATAGTGTTAGTACAAGACAGGAGTCGTTATTTCTTCATATCCTAAATTTTTCTACTCATTATTTTCGACACCAATGAAAAATAACAATGGAAAGATTTAACGGTCGAGAGATGAGTTCAAAATTATTATAATTACAATAGGCGATCATTCAAAATTTGATTGCCAAATGTGTGTGGTCCACTTCAGTAATAAATTGGTCAGCGACAACAATAGCCTGTATTTTTTCTCACCGATCGATGATTGCCTGTCTATTTTGGACCAAAACAGCTAATATGAATGTAAGCGACGTGTGGTTCCAGCAGAATGGGGTACCAGTCCGCTAATTGTAAAAATGGCATACTGTAATACCGTAAGGTTAAGATCACGCGAGGGTCATCGTAGATTTGATCACGTGAAAATATTTCCTGAGAGATATACTTTTATCTCAGGCCTATGCAAAGAAGCCACAAGGAACACATACCATCAAGTTCATCTTGATCTATAGCCGACGTCACCGAAACTTGTGAATGCGCATCACCTAGCGAAGCTATTTGAACGATGTGTATTCCACCTAATAAAACAGGAAATTCGGTGTAATTCACATAGAACTTGTTTATAAAGGGTTTTCCAATAAGAGGTGTTATTTTGTATAGCCCGCTATTTGGGTAGATGTCACTTTCGAAGCTGTAATTTTTTGACATTTGACAAGTACAAACTACGCCATTAATAAATATGGAACGATACACGCTTCAACAACGCATTGAAATTATTAGAATTCACTATAAAAATGGTGAAAATTTAGCAGAGACGGTTCGTAAAACTCGAACATTTTTGGGTTGTCGTGAAGCACCTTGTCGGACCGCAATAAAGAAATTGGTGAAAAATTCGAGCTGTTGGGACAAGTAAGTGATGTGAAGAATAAAACCCGTGTACGTCGCTCAAAAACAGCAGAGAATATTGCTGCTGTAGTCGAAAGTGTTCAAGAAAACCCAGGTTTGTCCATTCCTCGTCGTTCTTTGGAATTAGGCATTCCACAAACGCCATAACTCTGTATTTTGCATTAAGATTTGGGTCTTAAGAGAAGGTCTACGCCAATAGCCCAGCGTCGATTCAAGACCTCAAAGATGGAATTCGTGAGGTTATCGAGGACATAGGGCAGCCACTTTGCGATTTGGTTATGGCAAATTTCATTGAAAGGATATGGTCCTGTAAGCGTGGTCGTGGTGGTCATTTGCCTGATATAATTTTCCACTATTAACGGCATAGCTTTTTCTTCATAATGAAATAAACATTTGATCATTTATATTGAATAATGACATTTTTCTTTGAATATCAAAATAACACCTCTTATTGGAAAATCCTTTATCTTACAACCTGTCCATATTTAAGTTTAAATTGAGTTAAATTGACTTTCGTCTGTCGTGAATGGACAAAATCTAATGACTAGAAGGATAGATATACCAGCCCGAACTGTTATTGAAGATTCCGCAAAATGCAATATGGCATGAACGATGTACATAATAATATAGAAAAGAATCTCTAGTTACTTTTATCTCGACCCCGAGAAGTCAGAAAAAGCCTTAATGGATTTTATGCTTCCACCATTACTCGCATATGGAAGTAGCTAATTAAACGTTGATCCTCATAAATAATAATGCATATGAAGTGCACAGGAATATGAAATTATCGATTAAATCGAATGCATTTCGCTCTCTATTGATACTATCGGGCGGAAAACGTACTTATAGTCCTATAAACTATTTTAATGATGGATTTTGGATACAACCTATCTCCAACAAAAAGAAATCATCCGTTATTTCTCGAACTGAGACCTAATGAAATCAATTTGAGGAGGAACATATTCGAATTGGTACTTAACGGAATCAAATTGTGTTTTAACAAATTGAAATTAGGAAAAATCAATTTATTCATATTGTTACAACATTCATTGCTGTGTCCATTCATTCTTATAATTACTCTATGGAATTTTATGTGGAAGTAGAGCAGTGAACGACACATACAATACTTCGATTAGAAAATGAGTCCTAAGATAAGAAGCAAGATCCGGAATCAATTGAAATAAATATAACCATTGGGAAAACAGAGATTGAATTGTGAATCTTTGGGTATCAAGAAGTTAACCACCTTCAGGAGGCCAAAGAAACAAGAAGTAAATCACCAACGAGATGGCGGGACGATAATTCGAACCGAAGAAGATCATGAAACTTTAATTTTATGAAGGAGCGAATTATGCACCGATATTGAATCGATCATTCCAATTCTCAATCTAATTTTGCTAGGCCTCAATTTGATGTCGAAAAGGTATTATAGGTTTGGGACCACTGCATGGATTAATGGATCATTAATGAATTCAATCTTTGTACCACAAAGCAGTTCTTCAAATATCAAATCTCATTTCCAATAAAACCTGGTCGATAATTTCTGAAATATGGAACTCAAATTCAAGAAGAGTACTGAAGTGAAGTGAGGAGGTATTTCACGCTTGATTGCCAGCAAATATATTGACTCTTGCCAATGCAGCTTGACATCCTGATAAAATCAATTTCGTGACCTTCTAACGGATGGTCCTCATAAAATTTCGAGTATGCGGAAAAAAAAAATTTGAAATCCTTCTCTCAATTAACCGTTTGACGGTTTACCAACTCACGAATTCGACATTCTAATGGAAGCTCAAAACCATCTCAAAAAACATCGAGTCTTCAGAGCGTTTCTACGGATGATATTGTGTTTTATGGCACCTGTGTCGACTTTTATTAGAATCTGATAAAGAGTTTCCGAAAATAACTCTTCCAACCAAAATTCGAGAATCTTCATGAACATGTTTATTGAAATATACTAATGATAAGATTCCAACAAACTTTCATTGACAGTGGCTTATAACTAGTTCCTACGATAATGGGGGAAAAATCAAACGGATATAACTCTGAAACCGTTTGGCTAGCTCAGCTCATTAACAAACTCAACCGTTGCATCTCCATGCGCAACTAACCCTGAAAGTTCCAAGACCCTAGCCCTCCCGGTCTCAAATTTTCGTGGCAACGCCTATACGGCCGGCCGACTGAAGTGAATCGTATTTGACATCGTATTCATCAGTGAGTCCAATAAAAAATTTTACATCACAAACATTCAGGCAAAATAATAGCACTTCGTTTCCAACCCAAGTAACACAAACTTCCCGGCGAGATATCTGAGAAGTCCTAACCCGGCTTTCACGCGAACTCCTAAAGTGATTTCCTAAAGTGATCACAAACACAACATAATTTGGGCATTCGCAATGCGAGCTCCTAAAGTTATTGCAAAGGTAACAAGAATTAGATATTCACAATGCGAGTTCCTGAAGCCATCTCAGATGTTACCAGAATAAGAAATTCGCAATGCGAGTTCCTAAACTCATCACTAACATAACAAGAAAGGGAAATTCGCAATGCGAGTGCCTGAAGTTATTTCAGTTGTAACCAGAATAGAAAATTCGCAATGCGAGTTCCTACGGTCATCACAGACAGAATAAGAAAGGGAAATTCGCAATGCGAGTTCCTTAAGTCATCCCAGACGTGACCAGAATAAGAAATTCGCAATGCGAGTTCCTAAAGTTATCACAGACATAACCAGAATAGGAAATTCGCAATGCAAGCTCCAAAGATCATCCCGAGTGTAACAAGAATGGAACATTTCGTTGTCCACATTTATAGGCAAAATATGTGTTTGATTCATAAGAACGAAATAAATAACTTCGGATAGGCTTCCTAGAAACCAGCAGTATAATCGGCAAATATACCAAAAACAAATCAGTTAAAACATAATTCACATTGAATCTATCATATTTTGTTACTGGCCGGATTTTCCGGAAGGTTATGAAGAAAAATTTTGTGGTACAAAATCACGGCGTTTTTATACATTCGGTGGAGGAGTAATGCATTTCAGGTTGTTAATACAGGTTGTATTAACAAGTAAGAGGTGTCTAGCAAATTGTTGAATGAAGATTTTCCTTATAAAATGGTTTAATACTAAAACTAGTTATCGACTAGAATATTAGTTGATAACGAAACGAACCTAATTAAGTACCATTTATGACTTCATTCATCACAAAGAAAGCTCTCTTTTTCACATTATCATATTTCTGGATTGAAACTCACTACCAGTATCGGTTAGACAACGGCAGACTTGTACAACATTATGCGAGTGGAAATTACGTTCCCAAATCTGAAGAATTCAGAGAATTCTCGGAAGAAAACAAAATATCCAAACTTTAATCGAAACTGCTTCATATTTTTCACGACATATTCGTCTGAATATCGACCAATCTGAGATCCGTTGTTTTTCCTCAAAGAAATCAACACATTTCTCATTCAAATACTAACAGGGATTCCAAATCAATATTTTGTTTCCATACACCCATTATAGTAGTATGGATATATTTTTCCAAGAACCGATAATTAATCTCCATTCATTTCCGAAATACAAATCAATATTCAAAAAATCACGGTCAGCCTAACGGCCGACTGCGTAAACACAATAACTTCCGAAAGAAACAACTTAGAAACTCGATATTTGTAGAGAAGGTTTGGACCTTAATTACGAAGGCCGAATTCGTGAATGGGTAAAATCCACCCAATGATTCCGTAGATATACCCAATCAAAATTTTATTTTTCCAATATTTCCAAAAATACAGACCAGATCGAATTGAAATCCAGTACTTCATCGAAAATAACAGTTCGAAGTTTCATACAGAATTTAATGAGGATAATATGATGAAAAAATCATATAAATTTTTTTTTTCAAATTGTTCCAATAACCCGATTATCACGAAATTTTGCACAAAGTTGTCTTTCAGCATTTTAAAACTAGCTGTGAAGTTTAATCAGGACTGAATCAGTATTTCTCGAGTAATACCAAAAAAATCAACGATATCGAGAAGAAAACCTCGAAATTTGACATATTTTTTCCCGATATCTCCAAAACTTATGATCGTATCGAGCTGAAATTTAGTACACTGCTGTGAAATTAGAAGGTCAAAGTGTGAGTATAATTTTTTTTGGATATGATGAATGGTTTCCGAAAAAAAATTTTTTTGTAAAAAAATTTCGAAAAAAATTTTTTTTAAAATTTATTGACAATATGATCTTGACGAAATTTGGCTCAAAGTTGCGCGTCGTTATACTCCACCAAACTGCCAAGTTTGAATTTAATCGCTCAAGCAGTTTCTGAAATAAAAAATAAATAAGTTCAAAACTTCAAATGCCTATAACTCCGAAACTATTCGATCGATTTGGCCCATTAACGAACTTAACCGCGGCATTCCAATGTGCGACCTACCCTGAAAGTTTCAAGTCGCTAGCTCACTTCGTTCGACAGTTATCGTGTCTACGGCCGGCCGGCCAGCCGGCCGGACAGAATCGATTTTGACACCGGATTCGTCATCAGTGAGTCCAACCTAGTCGATTGAGACCATTTTCGGCTCAATCATCCAAAATTACAGACATTTGATCAAAACGATAGCACGCTGTTCCCCTAGAACATGCGCGCAAAAAGTCTAACTTTCGAAACAACTGAGATACAGGGTGTTCTTCGTCAAATGACAGGTATAGTATCTTTCGAACCAATGCTCTGATTCGACTGAAATTTTCACCAATCATTCCTCTTCAAAATCCAGAATAACGTTCCGAAAATAAAAAGTCTAACTTTTGAAACAACTGAGATACAGGGTGTTCTTCGTCAAAAGACAGGTATAGTATCTTTCGAACCAATGCTCTGATTCGGCTGAAATTTTCACCAATCATTCCTCTTCAAAATCCAGAATAACGTTCCAAAAATAAAAAGTCTAACTTTCGAAACAACTGAGATACAGGGTGTTCTTCGTCAAATGACAGGTATAGTATCTTTCGAACCAATGCTCTGATTCGACTGAAATTTTCACCAATCATTCCTCTTCACAACCCAGAATAACGTTTCAAAAATAAAAAGTCTAACTTCCAAAACAACTGAGATACAGGGTGTTCTTCGTCAAATGACAGGTATAGTATCTTTCGAACCAATGCTCTGATTCGACTGAAATTTTCACCAATCATTCCTCTTCACAATCCAGAATAACGTTTCAAAAATAAAAAGTCTAACTTTCGAAACAACTGAGATACAGGGTGTTCTTCGTCAAATGACAGGTATAGTATCTTTCGAACCAATGCTCTGATTCGACTGAAATTTTCACCAATCATTCCTCTTCACAATCCAGAATAACGTTCCAAAAATAAAAAGTCTAACTTTCGAAACAACTGAGATACAGGGTGTTCTTCGTCAAATGACAAGTATAGTATCTTTCGAACCAATGCTCTGATTCGACTGAAATTTTCACCAATCATTCCTCTTCAAAATCCAGAATAACGTTTCAAAAATAAAAAGTCTAACTTTCGAAACAACTGAGATACAGGGTGTTCTTCGTCAAATGACAGGTATAGTATCTTTCGAACCAATGCTCTGATTCGACTGAAATTTTCACCAATCATTCCTCTTCACAATCCAGAATAACGTTCCAAAAATAAAAAGTCTAACTTTCGAAACAACTGAGATACAGGGTGTTCTTCGTCAAATGACAAGTATAGTATCTTTCGAACCAATGCTCTGATTCGACTGAAATTTTCACCAATCATTCCTCTTCACAATCCAGAATAACGATTCAAAAATAAAAAGTCTAACTTTCGAAACAACTGAGATACAGGGTGTTCTTCGTCAAATGACAAGTATAGTATCTTTCGAACCAATGCTCTGATTCGACTGAAATTTTCACCAATCATTCCTCTTCAAAATCCAGAATAACGTTCCAAAAATAAAAAGTCTAACTTTCGAAACAACTGAGATACAGGGTGTTCTTCGTCAAATGACAGGTATAGTATCTTTCGAACCAATGCTCTGATTCGACGGAAATTTTCACCAATCATTCCTCTTCACAATCCAGAATAACGTTCCAAAAATAAAAAGTCTAACTTTCGAAACAACTGAGATACAGGGTGTTCTTCGTCAAATGACAGGTATAGTATCTTTCGAACCAATGCTCTGATTCGACTGAAATTTTTACCAATCATTCCTCTTCACAATCCAGAATAACGATTCAAAAATAAAAAGTCTAACTTTCGAAACAACTGAGATACAGGGTGTTCTTCGTCAAATGACAGGTATAGTATCTTTCGAACCAATGCTCTGATTCGACTGAAATTTTCACCAATCATTCCTCTTCACAATCCAGAATAACGATTCAAAAATAAAAAGTCTAACTTTCGAAACAACTGAGATACAGGGTGTTCTTCGTCAAATGACAGGTATAGTATCTTTCGAACCAATGCTCTGATTCGACTGAAATTTTCACCAATCATTCCTCTTCAAAATCCAGAATAACGTTCCAAAAATAAAAAGTCTAACTTTCGAAACAACTGAGATACAGGGTGTTCTTCGTCAAATGACAGGTATAGTATCTTTCGAACCAATGCTCTGATTCGACTGAAATTTTCACCAATCATTCCTCTTCAAAATTCAGAATAACGTTCCAAAAATAAAAAGTCTAACTCTCGAAACAACTGAGATACAGGGTGTTCTTCGTCAAATGACAGGTATAGTATCTTTCGAACCAATGCTCTGATTCGACTGAAATTTTCACCAATCATTCCTCTTCACAATCCAGAATAACGTTTCAAAAATAAAAAGTCTTATTTCCGAAACAACTGAGATACAGGGTGTTCTTCGTCAAATGACAGGTATAGTATCTTTCGAACCAATGCTCTGATTCGACTGAACTTTTCACCAATCATTCCTCTTCACAATCCAGAATAACGTTTCAAAAATAAAAAGTCTAACTTTCGAAACAACTGAGATACAGAGTGTTCTTCGTCAAATGACAGGTATAGTATCTTTCGAACCAATGCTCTGATTCGACTGAAATTTTCACCAATCATTCCTCTTCACAATCCAGAATAACGTTCCAAAAATAAAAAGTCTAACTTTCGAAACAACTGAGATACAGGGTGTTCTTCGTCAAATGACAAGTATAGTATCTTTCGAACCAATGCTCTGATTCGACTGAAATTTTCACCAATCATTCCTCTTCACAATCCAGAATAACGATTCAAAAATAAAAAGTCTAACTTTCGAAACAACTGAGATACAGGGTGTTCTTCGTCAAATGACAGGTATAGTATCCTTCGAACCAATGCTCTGATTCGACTGAAATTTTCACCAATCATTCCTCTTCACAATCCAGAAAAACGTTCCAAAAAAAAAAAGTCTAACTTTCGAAACAACTGAGATACAGGGTGTTCTTCGTCAAATGACAGGTATAGTATCTTTCGAACCAATGCTCTGATTCGACTGAAATTTTCACCAATCATTCCTCTTCACAATCCAGAATAACGATTCAAAAATAAAAAGTCTAACTTTCGAAACAACTGAGATACAGGGTGTTCTTCGTCAAATGACAAGTATAGTATCTTTCGAACCAATGCTCTGATTCGACTGAAATTTTCACCAATCATTCCTCTTCACAATCCAGAATAACGATTCAAAAATAAAAAGTCTAACTTTCGAAACAACTGAGATACAGGGTGTTCTTCGTCAAATGACAGGTATAGTATCTTTCGAACCAATGCTCTGATTCGACTGAAATTTTCACCAATCATTCCTCTTCACAATCCAGAATAATGTTCCAAAAATAAAAAGTCTAACTTTCGAAACAACTGAGATACAGGGTGTTCTTCGTCAAATGACAAGTATAGTATCTTTCGAACCAATGCTCTGATTCGACTGAAATTTTCACCAATCATTCCTCTTCACAATCCAGAATAACGATTCAAAAATAAAAAGTCTAACTTTCGAAACAACTGAGATACAGGGTGTTCTTCGTCAAATGACAGGTATAGTATCTCTCGAACCAATGCTCTGATTCGACTGAAATTTTCACCAATCATTCCTCTTCACAATCCAGAATAACGATTTAAAAATAAAAAGTCTAACTTTCGAAACAACTGAGATACAGGGTGTTCTTCGTCAAATGACAGGTATAGTATCTTTCGAACCAATGCTCTGATTCGACTGAAATTTTCACCAATCATTCCTCTTCACAATCCAGAATAACGTTCCAAAAATAAAAAGTCTAACTTTCGAAACAACTGAGATACAGGGTGTTCTTCGTCAAATGACAGGTATAGTATCTTGCGAACCAATGCTCTGATTCGACTGAAATTTTCACCAATCATTCCTCTTCACAATCCAGAATAACGATTCAAAAATAAAAAGTCTAACTTTCGAAACAACTGAGATACAGGGTGTTCTTCGTCAAATGACAGGTATAGTATCTTTCGAACCAATGCTCTGATTCGACTGAAATTTTCACCAATCATTCCTCTTCACAATCCAGAATAACGTTTCAAAAATAAAAAGTCTAACTTTCGAAACAACTGAGATACAGGGTGTTCTTCGTCAAATGACAGGTATAGTATCTTTCGAACCAATGCTCTGATTCGACTGAAATTTTCACCAATCATTCCTCTTCACAATCCAGAATAACGTTCCAAAAATAAAAAGTCTAACTTTCGAAACAACTGAGATACAGGGTATTCTTCGTCAAATGACAAGTATAGTATCTTTCGAACCAATGCTCTGATTCGACTGAAATTTTCACCAATCATTCCTCTTCACAATCCAGAATAATGTTCCAAAAATAAAAAGTCTAACTTTCGAAACAACTGAGATACAGGGTGTTCTTCGTCAAATGACAAGTATAGTATCTTTCGAACCAATGCTCTGATTCGACTGAAATTTTCACCAATCATTCCTCTTCACAATCCAGAATAACGTTCCAAAAATAAAAAGTCTAACTTTCGAAACAACTGAGATACAGTGTGTTCTTCGTCAAATGACAAGTATAGTATCTTTCGAACCAATGCTCTGATTCGACTGAAATTTTCACCAATCATTCCTCTTCACAATCCAGAATAAGGATTCAAAAATAAAAAGTCTTACTTTCGAAACAACTGAGATACAGGGTGTTCTTCGTCAAATGACAGGTATAGTATCTTTCGAACCAATGCTCTGATTCGACTGAAATTTTCACCAATCATTCCTCTTCAAAATTCAGAATAACGTTCCAAAAATAAAAAGTCTAACTTTCGAAACAACTGAGATACAGGGTGTTCTTCGTCAAATGACAGGTATAGTATCTTTCGATCCAATGCTCTGATTCGACTGAAATTTTCACCAATCATTCCTCTTCACAATCCAGAATAACGTTTCAAAAATAAAAAGTCTAACTTCCGAAACAACTGAGATACAGGGTGTTCTTCGTCAAATGACAGGTATAGTATCTTTCGAACCAATGCTCTGATTCGACTGAAATTTTCACCAATCATTCGTCTTCACAATCCAGAATAACGTTTCAAAAATAAAAAGTATAACTTTCGAAACAACTGAGATACAGGGTGTTCTTCGTCAAATGACAGGTATAGTATCTTTCGAACCAATGCTCTGATTCGACTGAAATTTTCACCAATCATTCCTCTTCACAATCCAGAATAACGTTCCAAAAATAAAAAGTCTTACTTTCGAAAGAACTGAGATACAGGGTGTTCTTCGTCAAATGACAAGTATAGTATCTTTCGAACCAATGCTCTGATTCGACTGAAATTTTCACCAATCATTCCTCTTTACAATCCAGAATAACGATTCAAAAATAAAAAGTCTAACTTTCGAAACAACTGAGATACAGGGTGTTCTTCGTCAAATGACAGGTATAGTATCTGTCGAACCAATGCTCTGATTCGACTGAAATTTTCACCAATCATTCCTCTTCACAGTCCAGAATAACGATTCAAAAATAAAAAGTCTAACTTTCGAAACAACTGAGATACAGGGTGTTCTTCGTCAAATGACAAGTATAGTATCTTTCGAACCAATGCTCTGATTCGACTGAAATTTTCACCAATCATTCTTCTTCACAATCCGGAATAACGATTCAAAAATAAAAAGTCTTACTTTCGAAACAACTGAGATACAGGGTGTTCTTCGTCAAATGACAGGTATAGAATCTTTCGAACCAATGCTCTGATTCGACTGAAATTTTCACCAATCATTCCTCTTCACAATCCAGAATAACGATTCAAAAATAAAAAGTCTAACTTTCGAAACAACTGAGATACAGGGTGTTCTTCGTCAAATGACAGGTATAGTATCTTTCGAACCAATGCTCTGATTCGACTGAAATTTTCACCAATCATTCCTCTTCAAAATCCAGAATAACGTTCCAAAAATAAAGAGTCTAACTTTCGAAACAACTGAGATACAGGGTGTTCTTCGTCAAATGACAGGTATAGTATCTTTCGAACCAATGCTCTGATTCGACTGAAATTTTCACCAATCATTCCTCTTCAAAATCCAGAATAACGTTCCAAAAATAAAAAGTCTAACTTTCGAAACAACTGAGATACAGGGTGTTCTTCGTCAAATGACAGGTATAGTATCTTTCGAACCAATGCTCTGATTCGACTGAAATTTTCACCAATCATTCCTCTTCACAATCCAGAAAAACGGTTCAAAAATAAAAAGTCTAACTTCCGAAACAACTGAGATACAGGGTGTTCTTCGTCAAATGACAGGTATAGTATCTTTCGAACCAATGCTCTGATTCGACTGAAATTTTCACCAATCATTCCTCTTCACAATCCAGAATAACGTTTCAAAAATAAAAAGTCTAACTTTCGAAACAACTGAGATACAGGGTGTTCTTCGTCAAATGACAGGTATAGTATCTTTCGAACCAATGCTCTGATTCGACTGAAATTTTCACCAATCATTCCTCTTCACAATTCAGAATAACGTTCCAAAAATAAAAAGTCTAACTTTCGAAACAACTGAGATACAGGGTGTTCTTCGTCAAATGACAAGTATAGTATCTTTCGAACCAATGCTCTGATTCGACTGAAATTTTCACCAATCATTCCTCTTCACAATCCAGAATAACGATTCAAAAATAAAAAGTCTAATTTTCGAAACAACTGAGATACAGGGTGTTCTTCGTCAAATGACAGGTATAGTATCTTTCGAACCAATGCTCTGATTCGACTGAAATTTTTACCAATCATTCCTCTTCACAATCCAGAATAACGTTTCAAAAATAAAAAGTCTAACTTTCGAAACAACTGAGATACTGGGTGTTCTTCGTCAAATGACAGGTATAGTATCTTTCGAACCAATGCTCTGATTCGACTGAAATTTTCACCAATCATTCCTCTTCACAATCCAGAATAACGTTCCAAAAATAAAAAGTCTAACTTTCGAAACAACTGAGATACAGGGTGTTCTTCGTCAAATGACAGGTATAGTATCTTTCGAACCAATGCTCTGATTCGACTGAAATTTTCACCAATCATTCCTCTTCACAATCCAGAATAACGTTTCAAAAATAAAAAGTCTAACTTTCGAAACAACTGAGATACAGGGTGTTCTTCGTCAAATGACAGGTATAGTATCTTTCGAACCAATGCTCTGATTCGACTGAAATTTTCACCAATCATTCCTCTTCACAATCCAGAATAACGTTCCAAAAATAAAAAGTCTAACTTTCGAAACAACTGAGATACAGGGTGTTCTTCGTCAAATGACAAGTATAGTATCTTTCGAACCAATGCTCTGATTCGACTGAAATTTTCACCAATCATTCCTCTTCACAATCCAGAATAACGATTCAAAAATAAAAAGTCTTACTTTCGAAACAACTGAGATACAGGGTGTTCTTCGTCAAATGACAGGTATAGAATCTTTCGAACCAATGCTCTGATTCGACTGAAATTTTCACCAATCATTCCTCTTCACAATCCAGAATAACGTTCCAAAAATAAAAAGTCTAACTTTCGAAACAACTGAGATACAGGGTGTTCTTCGTCAAATGACAGGTATAGTATCTTTCGAACCAATGCTCTGATTCGACTGAAATTTTCACCAATCATTCCTCTTCACAATCCAGAATAACGTTCCAAAAATAAAAAGTCTAACTTTCGAAACAACTGAGATACAGGGTGTTCTTCGTCAAATGACAGGTATAGTATCTTTCGAACCAATGCTCTGATTCGACTGAAATTTTCTTCAATCATTCCTCTTCACAATCCAGAATAACGATTCAAAAATAAAAAGTCTAACTTTCGAAACAACTGAGATACAGGGTGTTCTTCGTCAAATGACAAGTATAGTATCTTTCGAACCAATGCTCTGATTCGACTGAAATTTTCACCAATCATTCCTCTTCAAAATCCAGAATAACGTTCCAAAAATAAAAAGTCTAACTTTCGAAACAACTGAGATACAGGGTGTTCTTCGTCAAATGACAGGTATAGTATCTTTCGAACCAATGCTCTGATTCGACTGAAATTTTCACCAATCATTCCTCTTCAAAATCCAGAATAACGTTCCAAAAATAAAAAGTCTAACTTTCGAAACAACTGAGATACAGGGTGTTCTTCGTCAAATGACAGGTATAGTATCTTTCGAACCAATGCTCTGATTCGACTGAAATTTTCACCAATCATTCCTCTTCACAATCCAGAATAACGTTTCAAAAATAAAAAGTCTAACTTCCGAAACAACTGAGATACAGGGTGTTCTTCGTCAAATGACAGGTATAGTATCTTTCGAACCAATGCTCTGATTCGACTGAAATTTTCACCAATCATTCCTCTTCACAATCCAGAATAACGTTTCAAAAATAAAAAGTCTAACTTTCGAAACAACTGAGATACAGGGTGTTCTTCGTCAAATGACAGGTATAGTATCTTTCGAACCAATGCTCTGATTCGACTGAAATTTTCACCAATCATTCCTCTTCACAATCCAGAATAACGTTCCAAAAATAAAAAGTCTAACTTTCGAAACAACTGAGATACAGGGTGTTCTTCGTCAAATGACAAGTATAGTATCTTTCGAACCAATGCTCTGATTCGACTGAAATTTTCACCAATCATTCCTCTTCACAATCCAGAATAACGATTCAAAAATAAAAAGTCTAACTTTCGAAACAACTGAGATACAGGGTGTTCTTCGTCAAATGCCAGGTATAGTATCTTTCGAACCAATGCTCTGATTCGACTGAAATTTTCAACAATCATTCCTCTTCACAATCCAGAATAACGTTCCAAAAATAAAAAGTCTAACTTTCGAAACAACTGAGATACAGTGTGTTCTTCGTCAAATGACAAGTATAGTATCTTTCGAACCAATGCTCTGATTCGACTGAAATTTTCACCAATCATTCCTCTTCACAATCCAGAATAAGGATTCAAAAATAAAAAGTCTAACTTTCGAAACAACTGAGATACAGGGTGTTCTTCGTCAAATGACAGGTATAGTATCTTTCGAACCAATGCTCTGATTCGACTGAAATTTTCACCAATCATTCCTCTTCAAAATCCAGAATAACGTTCCAAAAATAAAAAGTCTAACTTTCGAAACAACTGAGATACAGGGTGTTCTTCGTCAAATGACAGGTATAGTATCTTTCGAACCAATGCTCTGATTCGACTGAAATTTTCAACAATCATTCCTCTTCACAATCCAGAATAACGATTCAAAAATAAAAAGTCTAACTTTCGAAACAACTGAGATACAGGGTGTTCTTCGTCAAATGCCAGGTATAGTATCTTTCGAACCAATGCTCTGATTCGACTGAAATTTTCAACAATCATTCCTCTTCACAATCCAGAATAACGATTTAAAAATAAAAAGTCTAACTTTCGAAACAACTGAGATACAGGGTGTTCTTCGTCAAATGACAGGTATAGTATCTTTCGAACCAATGCTCTGATTCGACTGAAATTTTCACCAATCATTCCTCTTCACAATCCAGAATAACGTTCCAAAAATAAAAAGTCTAACTTTCGAAACAACTGAGATACAGGGTGTTCTTCGTCAAATGACAGGTATAGTATCTTGCGAACCAATGCTCTGATTCGACTGAAATTTTCACCAATCATTCCTCTTCACAATCCAGAATAACGATTCAAAAATAAAAAGTCTAACTTTCGAAACAACTGAGATACAGGGTGTTCTTCGTCAAATGACAGGTATAGTATCTTTCGAACCAATGCTCTGATTCGACTGAAATTTTCACCAATCATTCCTCTTCACAATCCAGAATAACGTTTCAAAAATAAAAAGTCTAACTTTCGAAACAACTGAGATACAGGGTGTTCTTCGTCAAATGACAGGTATAGTATCTTTCGAACCAATGCTCTGATTCGACTGAAATTTTCACCAATCATTCCTCTTCACAATCCAGAATAACGTTCCAAAAATAAAAAGTCTAACTTTCGAAACAACTGAGATACAGGGTATTCTTCGTCAAATGACAAGTATAGTATCTTTCGAACCAATGCTCTGATTCGACTGAAATTTTCACCAATCATTCCTCTTCACAATCCAGAATAATGTTCCAAAAATAAAAAGTCTAACTTTCGAAACAACTGAGATACAGGGTGTTCTTCGTCAAATGACAAGTATAGTATCTTTCGAACCAATGCTCTGATTCGACTGAAATTTTCACCAATCATTCCTCTTCACAATCCAGAATAACGTTCCAAAAATAAAAAGTCTAACTTTCGAAACAACTGAGATACAGTGTGTTCTTCGTCAAATGACAAGTATAGTATCTTTCGAACCAATGCTCTGATTCGACTGAAATTTTCACCAATCATTCCTCTTCACAATCCAGAATAAGGATTCAAAAATAAAAAGTCTTACTTTCGAAACAACTGAGATACAGGGTGTTCTTCGTCAAATGACAGGTATAGTATCTTTCGAACCAATGCTCTGATTCGACTGAAATTTTCACCAATCATTCCTCTTCAAAATTCAGAATAACGTTCCAAAAATAAAAAGTCTAACTTTCGAAACAACTGAGATACAGGGTGTTCTTCGTCAAATGACAGGTATAGTATCTTTCGATCCAATGCTCTGATTCGACTGAAATTTTCACCAATCATTCCTCTTCACAATCCAGAATAACGTTTCAAAAATAAAAAGTCTAACTTCCGAAACAACTGAGATACAGGGTGTTCTTCGTCAAATGACAGGTATAGTATCTTTCGAACCAATGCTCTGATTCGACTGAAATTTTCACCAATCATTCGTCTTCACAATCCAGAATAACGTTTCAAAAATAAAAAGTATAACTTTCGAAACAACTGAGATACAGGGTGTTCTTCGTCAAATGACAGGTATAGTATCTTTCGAACCAATGCTCTGATTCGACTGAAATTTTCACCAATCATTCCTCTTCACAATCCAGAATAACGTTCCAAAAATAAAAAGTCTTACTTTCGAAAGAACTGAGATACAGGGTGTTCTTCGTCAAATGACAAGTATAGTATCTTTCGAACCAATGCTCTGATTCGACTGAAATTTTCACCAATCATTCCTCTTTACAATCCAGAATAACGATTCAAAAATAAAAAGTCTAACTTTCGAAACAACTGAGATACAGGGTGTTCTTCGTCAAATGACAGGTATAGTATCTGTCGAACCAATGCTCTGATTCGACTGAAATTTTCACCAATCATTCCTCTTCACAGTCCAGAATAACGATTCAAAAATAAAAAGTCTAACTTTCGAAACAACTGAGATACAGGGTGTTCTTCGTCAAATGACAAGTATAGTATCTTTCGAACCAATGCTCTGATTCGACTGAAATTTTCACCAATCATTCTTCTTCACAATCCGGAATAACGATTCAAAAATAAAAAGTCTTACTTTCGAAACAACTGAGATACAGGGTGTTCTTCGTCAAATGACAGGTATAGAATCTTTCGAACCAATGCTCTGATTCGACTGAAATTTTCACCAATCATTCCTCTTCACAATCCAGAATAACGATTCAAAAATAAAAAGTCTAACTTTCGAAACAACTGAGATACAGGGTGTTCTTCGTCAAATGACAGGTATAGTATCTTTCGAACCAATGCTCTGATTCGACTGAAATTTTCACCAATCATTCCTCTTCAAAATCCAGAATAACGTTCCAAAAATAAAGAGTCTAACTTTCGAAACAACTGAGATACAGGGTGTTCTTCGTCAAATGACAGGTATAGTATCTTTCGAACCAATGCTCTGATTCGACTGAAATTTTCACCAATCATTCCTCTTCAAAATCCAGAATAACGTTCCAAAAATAAAAAGTCTAACTTTCGAAACAACTGAGATACAGGGTGTTCTTCGTCAAATGACAGGTATAGTATCTTTCGAACCAATGCTCTGATTCGACTGAAATTTTCACCAATCATTCCTCTTCACAATCCAGAAAAACGGTTCAAAAATAAAAAGTCTAACTTCCGAAACAACTGAGATACAGGGTGTTCTTCGTCAAATGACAGGTATAGTATCTTTCGAACCAATGCTCTGATTCGACTGAAATTTTCACCAATCATTCCTCTTCACAATCCAGAATAACGTTTCAAAAATAAAAAGTCTAACTTTCGAAACAACTGAGATACAGGGTGTTCTTCGTCAAATGACAGGTATAGTATCTTTCGAACCAATGCTCTGATTCGACTGAAATTTTCACCAATCATTCCTCTTCACAATTCAGAATAACGTTCCAAAAATAAAAAGTCTAACTTTCGAAACAACTGAGATACAGGGTGTTCTTCGTCAAATGACAAGTATAGTATCTTTCGAACCAATGCTCTGATTCGACTGAAATTTTCACCAATCATTCCTCTTCACAATCCAGAATAACGATTCAAAAATAAAAAGTCTAATTTTCGAAACAACTGAGATACAGGGTGTTCTTCGTCAAATGACAGGTATAGTATCTTTCGAACCAATGCTCTGATTCGACTGAAATTTTTACCAATCATTCCTCTTCACAATCCAGAATAACGTTTCAAAAATAAAAAGTCTAACTTTCGAAACAACTGAGATACTGGGTGTTCTTCGTCAAATGACAGGTATAGTATCTTTCGAACCAATGCTCTGATTCGACTGAAATTTTCACCAATCATTCCTCTTCACAATCCAGAATAACGTTCCAAAAATAAAAAGTCTAACTTTCGAAACAACTGAGATACAGGGTGTTCTTCGTCAAATGACAGGTATAGTATCTTTCGAACCAATGCTCTGATTCGACTGAAATTTTCACCAATCATTCCTCTTCACAATCCAGAATAACGTTTCAAAAATAAAAAGTCTAACTTTCGAAACAACTGAGATACAGGGTGTTCTTCGTCAAATGACAGGTATAGTATCTTTCGAACCAATGCTCTGATTCGACTGAAATTTTCACCAATCATTCCTCTTCACAATCCAGAATAACGTTCCAAAAATAAAAAGTCTAACTTTCGAAACAACTGAGATACAGGGTGTTCTTCGTCAAATGACAAGTATAGTATCTTTCGAACCAATGCTCTGATTCGACTGAAATTTTCACCAATCATTCCTCTTCACAATCCAGAATAACGATTCAAAAATAAAAAGTCTTACTTTCGAAACAACTGAGATACAGGGTGTTCTTCGTCAAATGACAGGTATAGAATCTTTCGAACCAATGCTCTGATTCGACTGAAATTTTCACCAATCATTCCTCTTCACAATCCAGAATAACGTTCCAAAAATAAAAAGTCTAACTTTCGAAACAACTGAGATACAGGGTGTTCTTCGTCAAATGACAGGTATAGTATCTTTCGAACCAATGCTCTGATTCGACTGAAATTTTCACCAATCATTCCTCTTCACAATCCAGAATAACGTTCCAAAAATAAAAAGTCTAACTTTCGAAACAACTGAGATACAGGGTGTTCTTCGTCAAATGACAGGTATAGTATCTTTCGAACCAATGCTCTGATTCGACTGAAATTTTCTTCAATCATTCCTCTTCACAATCCAGAATAACGATTCAAAAATAAAAAGTCTAACTTTCGAAACAACTGAGATACAGGGTGTTCTTCGTCAAATGACAAGTATAGTATCTTTCGAACCAATGCTCTGATTCGACTGAAATTTTCACCAATCATTCCTCTTCAAAATCCAGAATAACGTTCCAAAAATAAAAAGTCTAACTTTCGAAACAACTGAGATACAGGGTGTTCTTCGTCAAATGACAGGTATAGTATCTTTCGAACCAATGCTCTGATTCGACTGAAATTTTCACCAATCATTCCTCTTCAAAATCCAGAATAACGTTCCAAAAATAAAAAGTCTAACTTTCGAAACAACTGAGATACAGGGTGTTCTTCGTCAAATGACAGGTATAGTATCTTTCGAACCAATGCTCTGATTCGACTGAAATTTTCACCAATCATTCCTCTTCACAATCCAGAATAACGTTTCAAAAATAAAAAGTCTAACTTCCGAAACAACTGAGATACAGGGTGTTCTTCGTCAAATGACAGGTATAGTATCTTTCGAACCAATGCTCTGATTCGACTGAAATTTTCACCAATCATTCCTCTTCACAATCCAGAATAACGTTTCAAAAATAAAAAGTCTAACTTTCGAAACAACTGAGATACAGGGTGTTCTTCGTCAAATGACAGGTATAGTATCTTTCGAACCAATGCTCTGATTCGACTGAAATTTTCACCAATCATTCCTCTTCACAATCCAGAATAACGTTCCAAAAATAAAAAGTCTAACTTTCGAAACAACTGAGATACAGGGTGTTCTTCGTCAAATGACAAGTATAGTATCTTTCGAACCAATGCTCTGATTCGACTGAAATTTTCACCAATCATTCCTCTTCACAATCCAGAATAACGATTCAAAAATAAAAAGTCTAACTTTCGAAACAACTGAGATACAGGGTGTTCTTCGTCAAATGCCAGGTATAGTATCTTTCGAACCAATGCTCTGATTCGACTGAAATTTTCAACAATCATTCCTCTTCACAATCCAGAATAACGTTCCAAAAATAAAAAGTCTAACTTTCGAAACAACTGAGATACAGTGTGTTCTTCGTCAAATGACAAGTATAGTATCTTTCGAACCAATGCTCTGATTCGACTGAAATTTTCACCAATCATTCCTCTTCACAATCCAGAATAAGGATTCAAAAATAAAAAGTCTAACTTTCGAAACAACTGAGATACAGGGTGTTCTTCGTCAAATGACAGGTATAGTATCTTTCGAACCAATGCTCTGATTCGACTGAAATTTTCACCAATCATTCCTCTTCAAAATCCAGAATAACGTTCCAAAAATAAAAAGTCTAACTTTCGAAACAACTGAGATACAGGGTGTTCTTCGTCAAATGACAGGTATAGTATCTTTCGAACCAATGCTCTGATTCGACTGAAATTTTCACCAATCATTCCTCTTCACAATCCAGAATAACGTTTCAAAAATAAAAAGTCTAACTTCCGAAACAACTGAGATACAGGGTGTTCTTCGTCAAATGACAGGTATAGTATCTTTCGAACCAATGCTCTGATTCGACTGAAATTTTCACCAATCATTCCTCTTCACAATCTAGAATAACGTTTCAAAAATAAAAAGTATAACTTTCGAAACAACTGAGATACAGGGTGTTCTTCGTCAAATGACAGGTATAGTATCTTTCGAACCAATGCTCTGATTCGACTGAAATTTTCACCAATCATTCCTCTTCACAATCCAGAATAACGTTCCAAAAATAAAAAGTCTAACTTTCGAAAGAACTGAGATACAGGGTGTTCTTCGTCAAATGACAAGTATAGTATCTTTCGAACCAATGCTCTGATTCGACTGAAATTTTCAACAATCATTCCTACTCACAATCCAGAATAACGATTCAAAAAAAAAAAGTCTTACTTTCGAAACAACTGAGATACAGGGTGTTCTTCGTCAAATGACAGGTATAGTATCTGTCGAACCAATGCTCTGATTCGACTGAAATTTTCACCAATCATTCCTCTTCACAATCCAGAATAACGATTCAAAAATAAAAAGTCTAACTTTCGAAACAACTGAGATACAGGGTGTTCTTCGTCAAATGACAAGTATAGTATCTTTCGAACCAATGCTCTGATTCGACTGAAATTTTCACCAATCATTCCTCTTCACAATCCGGAATAACGATTCAAAAATAAAAAGTCTAACTTTCGAAACAACTGAGATACAGGGTGTTCTTCGTCAAATGACAGGTATAGAATCTTTCGAACCAATGCTCTGATTCGACTGAAATTTTCACCAATCATTCCTCTTCACAATCCAGAATAACGATTCAAAAATAAAAAGTCTAACTTTCGAAACAACTGAGATACAGGGTGTTCTTCGTCAAATGACAGGTATAGTATCTTTCGAACCAATGCTCTGATTCGACTGAAATTTTCACCAATCATTCCTCTTCAAAATCCAGAATAACGTTCCAAAAATAAAAAGTCTAACTTTCGAAACAACTGAGATACAGGGTGTTCTTCGTCAAATGACAGGTATAGTATCTTTCGAACCAATGCTCTGATTCGACTGAAATTTTCACCAATCATTCCTCTTCAAAATCCAGAATAACGTTCCAAAAATAAAAAGTTTAACTTTCGAAACAACTGAGATACAGGGTGTTCTTCGTCAAATGACAGGTATAGTATCTTTCGAACCAATGCTCTGATTCGACTTAAATTTTCACCAATCATTCCTCTTCACAATCCAGAATAACGGTTCAAAAATAAAAAGTCTAACTTCCGAAACAACTGAGATACAGGGTGTTCTTCGTCAAATGACAGGTATAGTATCTTTCGAACCAATGCTCTGATTCGACTGAAATTTTCACCAATCATTCCTCTTCACAATCCAGAATAACGTTTCAAAAATAAAAAGTCTAACTTTCGAAACAACTGAGATACAGGGTGTTCTTCGTCAAATGACAGGTATAGTATCTTTCGAACCAATGCTCTGATTCGACTGAAATTTTCACCAATCATTCCTCTTCACAATCCAGAATAACGTTCCAAAAATAAAAAGTCTAACTTTCGAAACAACTGAGATACAGGGTGTTCTTCGTCAAATGACAAGTATAGTATCTTTCGAACCAATGCTCTGATTCGACTGAAATTTTCACCAATCATTCCTCTTCACAATCCAGAATAACGATTCAAAAATGAAAAGTCTAACTTTCGAAACAACTGAGATACAGGGTGTTCTTCGTCAAATGACAGGTATAGTATCTTTCGAACCAATGCTCTGATTCGACTGAAATTTTCACCAATCATTCCTCTTCACAATCCAGAATAACGTTTCAAAAATAAAAAGTCTAACTTTCGAAACAACTGAGATACAGGGTGTTCTTCGTCAAATGACAGGTATAGTATCTTTCGAACCAATGCTCTGATTCGACTGAAATTTTCACCAATCATTCCTCTTCACAATCCAGAATAACGTTCCAAAAATAAAAAGTCTAACTTTCGAAACAACTGAGATACAGGGTGTTCTTCGTCAAATGACAGGTATAGTATCTTTCGAACCAATGCTCTGATTCGACTGAAATTTTCACCAATCATTCCTCTTCACAATCCAGAATAACATTCCAAAAATAAAAAGTCTAACTTTCGAAACAACTGAGATACAGGGTGTTTTTCGTCAAATGACAGGTATAGTATCTTTCGAACCAATGCTCTGATTCGACTGAAATTTTCACCAATCATTCCTCTTCACAATCCAGAATAACGTTCCAAAAATAAAAAGTCTAACTTTCGAAACAACTGAGATACAGGGTGTTCTTCGTCAAATGACAAGTATAGTATCTTTCGAACCAATGCTCTGATTCGACTGAAATTTTCACCAATCATTCCTCTTCACAATCCAGAATAACGATTCAAAAATAAAAAGTCTAACTTTCGAAACAACTGAGATACAGGGTGTTCTTCGTCAAATGACAGGTATAGTATCTTTCGAACCAATGCTCTGATTCGACTGAAATTTTCACCAATCATTCCTCTTCACAATCCAGAATAACGTTCCAAAAATAAAAAGTCTAACTTTCGAAACAACTGAGATACAGGGTGTTCTTCGTCAAATGACAGGTATAGTATCTTTCGAACCAATGCTCTGATTCGACTGAAATTTTCACCAATCATTCCTCTTCACAATCCAGAATAACGATTCAAAAATAAAAAGTCTAACTTTCGAAACAACTGAGATACAGGGTGTTCTTCGTCAAATGACAGGTATAGTATCTTTCGAACCAATGCTCTGATTCGACTGAAATTTTCACCCATCATTCCTCTTCACAATCCAGAATAACGATTCAAAAATAAAAAGTCTAACTTTCGAAACAACTGAGATACAGGGTGTTCTTCGTCAAATGACAGGTATAGTATCTTTCGAACCAATGCTCTGATTCGACTGAAATTTTCACCAATCATTCCTCTTCAAAATCCAGAATAATATTCCAAAAATAAAAAGTCTAACTTTCGAAACAACTGAGATACAGGGTGTTCTTCGTCAAATGACAGGTATAGTATCTTTCGAACCAATGCTCTGATTCGACTGAAATTTTCACCAATCATTCCTCTTCAAAATCCAGAATAACGTTCCAAAAATAAAAAGTCTAACTTTCGAAACAACTGAGATACAGGGTGTTCTTCGTCAAATGACAGGTATAGTATCTTTCGAACCAATGCTCTGATTCGACTGAAATTTTCACCAATCATTCCTCTTCACAACCCAGAATAACGTTTCAAAAATAAAAAGTCTAACTTCCAAAACAACTGAGATACAGGGTGTTCTTCGTCAAATGACAGGTATAGTATCTTTCGAACCAATGCTCTGATTCGACTGAAATTTTCACCAATCATTCCTCTTCACAATCCAGAATAACGTTCCAAAAATAAAAAGTCTAACTTTCGAAACAACTGAGATACAGGGTGTTCTTCGTCAAATGACAAGTATAGTATCTTTCGAACCAATGCTCTGATTCGACTGAAATTTTCACCAATCATTCCTCTTCAAAATCCAGAATAACGTTTCAAAAATAAAAAGTCTAACTTTCGAAACAACTGAGATACAGGGTGTTCTTCGTCAAATGACAGGTATAGTATCTTTCGAACCAATGCTCTGATTCGACTGAAATTTTCACCAATCATTCCTCTTCACAATCCAGAATAACGTTCCAAAAATAAAAAGTCTAACTTTCGAAACAACTGAGATACAGGGTGTTCTTCGTCAAATGACAAGTATAGTATCTTTCGAACCAATGCTCTGATTCGACTGAAATTTTCACCAATCATTCCTCTTCACAATCCAGAATAACGATTCAAAAATAAAAAGTCTAACTTTCGAAACAACCGAGATACAGGGTGTTCTTCGTCAAATGACAGGTATAGTATCTTTCGAACCAATGCTCTGATTCGACTGAAATTTTCACCAATCATTCCTCTTCACAATCCAGAATAACGTTCCAAAAATAAAAAGTCTAACTTTCGAAACAACTGAGATACAGGGTGTTCTTCGTCAAATGACAGGTATAGTATCTTTCGAACCAATGCTCTGATTCGACTGAAATTTTCACCAATCATTCCTCTTCACAATCCAGAATAACGTTCCAAAAATAAAAAGTCTAACTCTCGAAACAACTGAGATACAGGGTGTTCTTCGTCAAATGACAGGTATAGTATCTTTCGAACCAATGCTCTGATTCGACTGAAATTTTCACCAATCATTCCTCTTCACAATCCAGAATAACGTTCCAAAAATAAAAAGTCTAACTTTCGAAACAACTGAGATACAGGGTGTTCTTCGTCAAATGACAAGTATAGTATCTTTCGAACCAATGCTCTGATTCGACTGAAATTTTCACCAATCATTCCTCTTCACAATCCAGAATAACGATTCAAAAATAAAAAGTCTAACTTTCGAAACAACTGAGATACAGGGTGTTCTTCGTCAAATGACAGGTATAGTATCTTTCGAACCAATGCTCTGATTCGACTGAAATTTTCACCAATCATTCCTCTTCACAATCCAGAATAACGTTCCAAAAATAAAAAGTCTAACTTTCGAAACAACTGAGATACAGGGTGTTCTTCGTCAAATGACAGGTATAGTATCTTTCGAAACAATGCTCTGATTCGACTGAAATTTTCACCAATCATTCCTCTTCACAATCCAGAATAACGATTCAAAAATAAAAAGTCTAACTTTCGAAACAACTGAGATACAGGGTGTTCTTCGTCAAATGACAGGTATAGTATCTTTCGAACCAATGCTCTGATTCGACTGAAATTTTCACCAATCATTCCTCTTCACAATCCAGAATAACGATTCAAAAATAAAAAGTCTAACTTTCGAAACAACTGAGATACAGGGTGTTCTTCGTCAAATGACAGGTATAGTATCTTTCGAACCAATGCTCTGATTCGACTGAAATTTTCACCAATCATTCCTCTTCAAAATCCAGAATAACGTTCCGAAAATAAAAAGTCTAACTTTCGAAACAACTGAGATACAGGGTGTTCTTCGTCAAAAGACAGGTATAGTATCTTTCGAACCAATGCTCTGATTCGACTGAAATTTTCACCAATCATTCCTCTTCAAAATCCAGAATAACGTTCCAAAAATAAAAAGTCTAACTTCCGAAACAACTGAGATACAGGGTGTTCTTCGTCAAATGACAGGTATAGTATCTTTCGAACCAATGCTCTGATTCGACTGAAATTTTCACCAATCATTCCCTTCACAACCCAGAATAACGTTTCAAAAATAAAAAGTCTAACTTCCAAAACAACTGAGATACAGGGTGTTCTTCGTCAAATGACAGGTATTGTATCTTTCGAACCAATGCTCTGATTCGACTGAAATTTTCACCAATCATTCCTCTTCACAATCCAGAATAACGTTTCAAAAATAAAAAGTCTAACTTTCGAAACAACTGAGATACAGGGTGTTCTTCGTCAAATGACAGGTATAGTATCTTTCGAACCAATGCTCTGATTCGACTGAAATTTTCACCAATCATTCCTCTTCACAATCCAGAATAACGTTCCAAAAATAAAAAGTCTAACTTTCGAAACAACTGAGATACAGGGTGTTCTTCGTCAAATGACAAGTATAGTATCTTTCGAACCAATGCTCTGATTCGACTGAAATTTTCACCAATCATTCCTCTTCAAAATCCAGAATAACGTTTCAAAAATAAAAAGTCTAACTTTCGAAACAACTGAGATATAGGGTGTTCTTCGTCAAATGACAGGTATAGTATCTTTCGAACCAATGCTCTGATTCGACTGAAATTTTCACCAATCATTCCTCTTCACAATCCAGAATAACGTTTCAAAAATAAAAAGTCTAACTTTCGAAACAACTGAGATACAGGGTGTTCTTCGTCAAATGACAGGTTTAGTATCTTTCGAACCAATGCTCTGATTCGACTGAAATTTTCACCAATCATTCCTCTTCACAATCCAGAATAACGTTCCAAAAATAAAAAGTCTAACTTTCGAAACAACTGAGATACAGGGTGTTCTTCGTCAAATGACAGGTATAGTATCTTTCGAACCAATGCTCTGATTCGACTGAAATTTTCACCAATCATTCCTCTTCACAATCCAGAATAACGTTCCAAAAATAAAAAGTCTAACTTTCGAAACAACTGAGATACAGGGTGTTCTTCGTCAAATGACAGGTATAGTATCTTTCGAACCAATGCTCTGATTCGACTGAAATTTTCACCAATCATTCCTCTTCACAATCCAGAATAACGATTCAAAAATAAAAAGTCTGACTTTCGAAACAACTGAGATACAGGGTGTTCTTCGTCAAATGACAGGTATAGTATCTTTCGAACCAATGCTCTGATTCGACTGAAATTTTCACCAATCATTCCTCTTCACAATCCAGAATAACGATTCAAAAATAAAAAGTCTAACTTTCGAAACAACTGAGATACAGGGTGTTCTTCGTCAAATGACAGGTATAGTATCTTTCGAACCAATGCTCTGATTCGACTGAAATTTTCACCAATCATTCCTCTTCAAAATCCAGAATAACGTTCCAAAAATAAAAAGTCTAACCTTCGAAACAACTGAGATACAGGGTGTTCTTCGTCAAATGACAGGAATAGTATCTTTCGAACCAATGCTCTGATTCGACTGAAATTTTCACCAATCATTCCTCTTCACAATCCAGAATAACGATTCAAAAATAAAAAGTCTAACTTTCGAAACAACTGAGATACAGGGTGTTCTTCGTCAAATGACAAGTATAGTATCTTTCGAACCAATGCTCTGATTCGACTGAAATTTTCACCAATCATTCCTCTTCACAATCCAGAATAACGATTCAAAAATAAAAAGTCTAACTTTCGAAACAACTGAGATACAGGGTGTTCTTCGTCAAATGACAGGTATAGTATCCTTTCGAACCAATGCTCTGATTCGACTGAAATTTTCACCAATCATTCCTCTTCACAATCCAGAATAACGTTCCAAAAATAAAAAGTCTAACTTTCGAAACAACTGAGATACAGGGTGTTCTTCGTCAAATGACAAGTATAGTATCTTTCGAACCAATGCTCTGATTCGACTGAAATTTTCACCAATCATTCCTCTTCACAATCCAGAATAACGATTCAAAAATAAAAAGTCTAACTTTCGAAACAACTGAGATACAGGGTGTTCTTCGTCAAATGACAGGTATAGTATCCTTTCGAACCAATGCTCTGATTCGACTGAAATTTTCACCAATCATTCCTCTTCACAATCCAGAATAACGTTCAAAAATAAAAAGTCTAACTTTCGAAACAACTGAGATACAGGGTGTTCTTCGTCAAATGACAGGTATAGTATCTTTCGAACCAATGCTCTGATTCGACTGAAATTTTCACCAATCATTCCTCTTCACAATCCAGAATAACGATTCAAAAATAAAAAGTCTAACTTTCGAAACAACTGAGATACAGGGTGTTCTTCGTCAAATGACAAGTATAGTATCTTTCGAACCAATGCTCTGATTCGACTGAAATTTTCACCAATCATTCCTCTTCACAATCCAGAATAACGATTCAAAAATAAAAAGTCTAACTTTCGAAACAACTGAGATACAGGGTGTTCTTCGTCAAATGACAGGTATAGTATCTTCTCGAACCAATGCTCTGATTCGACTGAAATTTTCACCAATCATTCCTCTTCACAATCCAGAATAACGTTCCAAAAATAAAAAGTCTAACTTTCGAAACAACTGAGATACAGGGTGTTCTTCGTCAAATGACAGGTATAGTATCTTTCGAACCAATGCTCTGATTCGACTGAAATTTTCACCAATCATTCCTCTTCACAATCCAGAATAACGTTTCAAAAATAAAAAGTCTAACTTTCGAAACAACTGAGATACAGGGTGTTCTTCGTCAAATGACAGGTATAGTATCTTTCGAACCAATGCTCTGATTCGACTGAAATTTTCACCAATCATTCCTCTTCACAATCCAGAATAACGTTCAAAAATAAAAAGTCTAACTTTCGAAACAACTGAGATACAGGGTGTTCTTCGTCAAATGACAGGTATAGTATCTTTCGAACCAATGCTCTGATTCGACTGAAATTTTCACCAATCATTCCTCTTCACAATCCAGAATAACGTTTCAAAAATAAAAAGTCTAACTTTCGAAACAACTGAGATACAGGGTGTTCTTCGTCAAATGACAGGTATAGTATCTTTCGAACCAATGCTCTGATTCGACTGAAATTTTCACCAATCATTCCTCTTCACAATCCAGAATAACGATTCAAAAATAAAAAGTCTAACTTTCGAAACAACTGAGATACAGGGTGTTCTTCGTCAAATGACAGGTATAGTATCTTTCGAACCAATGCTCTGATT
>CAUEHS010000310.1:0-66204 GCA_958510865.1 Myrrha octodecimguttata | reverse complement strand
AAAATTCTCTCTGAGCGGGAAAATTCGAAAAAAAAATCGAAAATAGAGCTCCGCTGAAACAAGAATAACTTCGAGGTTTTTGGATGGAAAATTTTCATTTTTGGGATTTTTCAAGATGTAAGATTGATGTATCCACTTTAAAAATCGAAATCGCGATTCATGATACAGGGGGTGAAAAAATCGCTTTCAAAGTTAGGGATGACAAAATCGTGAAAAATCAATTTTTTTCAAATTAGAACCCCATTTTTTTTTATGGCAGATATTGAATCTACGTTAAAAAATAATGTGAGTGTATGCATCACACCCTTGCCCTGAAATGGATATTTTCTGAGTTATTCACAAAAAACTGTTTTTCGTCTTGAATTTTCAGCTATTTCTTTTCCCTTCACGCCAAAAAGATGAAATTTTCAGGAACTGTTATTTGAACCATGCTGTAGATTTTTCACCCCTTCTTGAAACCGACTTCAAGTTACTATTAGGAGAACCATGGCAAACTCTCGCAGTTATAACTAGAGAAGATGCTCAAAGTTCTGACCGTTAATTTCTAGACATTTATTCATACGTCTCAGGAATGCTTCGTGCGTTGCTCTTCTTATTTCATCGGGAGGAAGAGATCTGCAAAAGTGTTTAAAAACCAAATTGAGTTTCAAAACTATGAATCTAAAAATCAACAAACCTGAACGCATTTCTGACTCGTTCTATGCAGTCCTCTTTATCAGTCAGGGGAGTTGAGTAGACAATATTTTTTATCCTACCCCAAACATAATAGTCTAAAGGAGTTAAATCGGGAGAACGTGGTGGCCAAAGATGTGGACCATTGTTCGCCAACCATCGATCTTCAAATAGCCTGTAGAGGATATTTGACACATTGAGTGAATTGTGTGGAGGCGCGCCATCTTGTTGATACCATAAGTCATTATGGTTCTGTACTAGCGGCTCAATTATTTGAGTCAATATGTCAGAATATCTATCTCCTAAGGGAGAACATTCTTTAAATAATGCAAACATGTGTAGTGTTCTATCTTACCAGTTAAAGTCCCATCATAAATGTGAACATCGAGAATTGCATTATTTTTGATGGCGCAAAAAACATTGAAACTCCAGGTCTCTTGAAAGTTCCATTGTCTGAAGTGGTGGTTGTTCTCTTCATCCCAATAATGACTGTTATGCCTATTGAAAGAACCATTCTTTGTGAATTTAGATTCATCTGTCCAAATCATACAGTCCAAAAAGTTTTCATTCTCTTGAAATCGAATCATCATAGCTTCGCAAAACTCTGTTCTCCTGACGAAATCAGTTTCCTTCAAATGCTGTACCCTATTGAATTTATATGGGTGCATTTTATGTTTTTTTAATATTCTCCAAACACTCGATTGAGATAATCCCAGATCAATCTCGGCATCTTTGAGAGAATTTTGAGGATTCACACGAAAATATGCAAGAACTGTAATTTCGTTGTTCTCATCTTCTACTACACTTTTTTCTCTGTGTGTAGTTTTCTTAACGAAAGATCCGACATTTCTCAAGTTTGTCATGGTTCTGTTAATGGTATCTCTCATTGGTCTGGGTCTGTAAAACATGGTAAGTTTTTGCATATGGTTCATAAGGAATTATTTATTTATCACTGGAGAGAAAACCGATGGCCGATTAGTTGAAATAAAGAGGTTTCCGATACAAATTCGAATCCAAATTCGCCATCTATTTAGGAACAACCTGTAACTTTTTTCTCTTGCATATTAGGGTAGTAAAATCTAAAAAATGGTTTAAGTAACAGTTCCTGAAAATGTCATCTTTTTGGCGTGAAGGGAAAAGAAATAGCTGAAAATTCAAGACGAAAAACAGTTTTTTGTGAATAACTCAGAAAATATCCACTTTAGGGCAAGGGTGTGATGCATACACTCACATTATTTTTTAACGTAGATTCAATATCTGCCATAAAAAAATGGGGTTCTAATTTGAAAAAATTGATTTTTCACGATTTTGTCATCCCTAATTTTGAAAGCGATTTTTTCACCCCCTGTAACATGAATCGCGATTTCGATTTTTAAAGTGGATACATCAATCTTACATCTTGAAAAATCCCAAAAATGAAAATTTTCCATCCAAAAACCTCGAAGATATTCTTGTTTCAGCGGAGCTCTATTTTCGATTTTTTTTTCGAATTTTCCCGCTCAGAGAGAATTTTCCAACCAAAACTGAAAAATGTTACATCAAAATAAATTGAAATTTTCTAAGGAATCTATTTCTGCAATAAAAAAATGGTGTTCTAATTTGAAAAACGGAAGTTGACGTCATTTCCGGAAAAAGCGGAGGTGCTCATGCCTTGAAAATATTTTAGATTTCATCAGCATCGTGAAATACTTATAAGTGCTGAATTTCATGAAAATACGTTCAGTAGTTTCCCGTATAAATATGGGTGAGGTTCCTCGTGAAAGACCCTGTATTGTTCAATATTATCTTGAGTAGAACTGTCCTATGCGTAAACAAATTTCAGCCGCTTCAGTAAAAACATGGATATCACCCGAGATCATTCAAAGTAAAAAAAATAGGCTTCATAGAAATCCGGGCCTCCCAAATACATTGAAAACTACAAGATGGTAAAACGTCAACACTCTGCGCTGATAAAAAGCACTAAATATAAATTTTTCAGTTCAGTTATTAATAGTTCTATGAACAGAAATAAGACAGTTTGGAATATTGTAAACGGTCTCACCGGAAGAGCCGAAATGATATCTCTATAAATTTAAATGGGAAATTATGTGATGATCCTAATTTAGTAGCTGATATATTTGCTAAGCATTTTTCCACTATAACTACCTCAAGACTGAGATCTTGTTATGGTGATGACTTATCAGAATCTTGTACAGCGATACCTAAGGTTAGCACGAATTTTTCATTTTATCCTGTCATCGAAATCGAAGTGGAGGAAACTATCGAATCCTTAAAAATAAAAAAGAGCGTTGGTGTCGATTCAATATCCACAAGAATCATGAAATTAATGAGTGAAATAGTAAGTAGGCATTATGCACATCTAATAAATATCTCCATAACATCTGGAAAGTTCCCCAGTATTTTGAAGAAATCTATAATAATTCCGATTTTCAAAAAGAGAGATCTGAATGAAATAACAAATTATCGTCCGACGTCCATTCTCAGCTTGCTTTCGAAGGTATTCGAGAGGATTGTTTTCAACAGAATGATGAGATATTTAAACAGATTCAAATTAGTCAACCCTGCACAATATGGTTTCGGAAGCGGTCATTCAACACAATCAGCTGCTGTTAACTTTGAATCAGTCTACGAGTGTCTAGATAAGAACTTTTTTGTCGCAGGTATATTTTTTGACCTTACCTCGGCTTTCGATTCACTCTCTTTTTAGTTCATACTTGAAAAATGCTACAATTTGGGTTTCAGGGGCGTATTCCTGGAATGGTTGCGCAGTTACCTCAACGAAAGAGCGATGATGGTAAAAATAGGCGAAAGTTATTCTGAGAGTTGCCATATTGGCCTAGGAGTTCCTCAGGGTTCCGTGCTCGGACCCCTTTTTTTTAAGTATTCATAAACGATCTGCCTTTGTGGTTAGCATGTTATTTATAAACATTATTCGCAGATGATGCCTCTGCATTTGTTTCGGCAGGAAGTCTTGAGGAGCTCCAGAAAGCCTGTGAATTTATTGTAGAGGAATTTGTAAATTGGTGTCGTCTTAACCATCTTATGGTGAACATAAGCAAGACTGTTTGCGTTCAATTTTGTTTGAAAAATAATAGAATTGGAGCATTTAACATAAATTTGGGTGACAACACTATCCCAACATCTGAGTCGATTAAATTTCTAGGCATCCATGTCGATATGAATTTAAAATGGACAACGCATATTGACGTTTTATCATTGTATAAAGACAACATAGTAGGACAACCTCCCTGCTAATATCGTTACCCGAAAAAGATACTCGAACTAGATGGCGTCACCGTCGAAAGATACTCGACGTCAATAAGGTCGAAAATCGCATGCTATAGTATCACAGGGCCGGCAGATTAGAGATTCTGAGAATCTTGGTTTTCGGGTAGGCAATAGCCATTTGATATAACGAGTTTAGGCTTTAGTCTGTTTATTTTCCGTCGCTTACCGTGAACTACGTATCGTTAATACGATTTGGAAATTTATGGCAATATTTTGTAGATTTTGAGGTTCGAACAAGAGGAAATATTTCCTGCTGATCACCTCTAAAATAAAAATTTTAGAATCTTGGATTTCGGGTAGGCAAATAGCATTTGATTGAACGAATTTGTCTTCAGTCCATTTCTTTTTCATCGCGCACTGTGAACTTCGTATCGTTTATATGATTTTGAAGATTACGGGCAAAATTTTGTAAGTTTCGAAGATGGAAAAATATTTTTTTTTTCGCTAATCACCATTGGAATGAAAATTCTAGGCAAGTGCTGACGTGAGGTCAGGAAATTTTCCTCATTTAAAATTTTATTTTGTTTTTTCGAAAATACAGATCGAATTGAAATCGAGTAGGTTGAAAAATTGAAAAATGACAGCCAGAAGGTTCATGAAGGATTTCGTGAGATTCATTATATTATGATAGAAAGATGAATATATGATAAGTATTTAAAAAAAATTTTTTACGCGTTGGTTCTAGGGAACATCAGCGCGTTATTATTTTCTTAAAATGTCTGTAATTTCCGAAGTTTGAGCCGAAAATGGTGTGAACTACTCTGAACGCTTAGGTTGGACTCTCTGGAGAAGAATCGGTGGTCAAATTCAATTCTGTCCTGCCGGCCGTGCGTCCGTATCTACTGTAACTTATTTCCAAGGAAACGACTGAGCGAAAATTAAAAATTCTCGAATTTTGTTTGTATTCCAAATATCTCGATTTAATTCGATTATAGGTGAAACCAGCTAGGCGGTTTCGGAGTTATGCCCATTTAAAATTTTGGAGTTTTTACGGGCTTGTTCTAGGAAACAGCACGTTACCATTTCGTTACGATGTCTGTAATTTTAGAATTGTTTTCTTCAATATCTCGAAACGTACTAATGCCAGCTTGAATACCCGAAAATAGTAAAGGAATACCAACTTCGTGCAGAATATTATGGGTATCCACAGGCTAGGAAATTAAAAAAAATCTGATTTTTGTTTAAAAAATTCCGGGTTTTCGGAGAGTGAATCCAATCAAAATGAAATTTGGCACATAACAATTTTTAGTTCGATCAGTGATTTATTTTCAGGAATGTCAAATTACGTGGCTATTTGAAATTTTAACATAATTTCTTGAAATCTCTGTATAAACGGACGCTAATCAAGTTAAAACTTCATTATCAGTTCGAAAATACCGACGGGTAGAAAATAAGGAAAAAAATTGTCCTTCGGAGAATTTTCCATATGTTTGTTGCAACAAACTGTTTTTTTGAAAAACATTCATTCGGCTGCGATAGAGTTTGCCACAGACTTTGAGGTGTTCAAAATTTCAGTTTGATTGGATATTTATATTCGGAGCTCTTAGGCTTTTTGCGCGCATGTTCTAGGGGAATACCATGCTATCGTTTTATCCAAATGAGTGTAATTCTCAATGATTGAGCTAGTCTCAAAGTACTAGGCTGGACTCACTGATGGCGAATCCGGTGTCAAAATCGATTCTGTCCGGCCGGTCGTGGACACGATAACTGTCGAACGGAGCCAGCTAGCAACTCGAAATTTGCAGGGTAGTTCGCGCATCGGAATGCCGCGGTCAAGTTCGTTGATGGGTCAAATCGGCCGAATGGTTTCGGAGTTATAGCCCTTTAAAATGTTGAGGTTATTTCCCTCATATTTCAGAAACTACTGAAGCGATTGGATTGGAACTTAGCAGTTAGTTGAAGTATAACAACGCGCAACTTTTAGCAGAATTTCGTTGAAATCATAAGGTCACTCGATTAAAAAAAAAATCCAAATTTTTTTCGAAAAATTTTTTTTTCTGAAACTTTCGTTCATATTCGAGAACAATTTCAGTCGTACCTTGAACTTCATATTTTACAGCAGTGTACCACATTTCAGTTCGATACGATCATAATTTTCGGAGATATTAGAAAAAAATATGTCGATTTTCGTGGTTTTCTTCTCGATATCGTTGTTTTTTTCGTTATAACTCAAGAAATACTCATTCTATCGTGATAAAACTTCGCAGCTAGTTTGGAGATGCTGAAAGACAACCTTGTGCAGAATTTCGTAATGATCGTGTCATTAGAACAATTTAAAAAAAAAATTCAAATGATTTTTCTGTGCATATATTCAATATCCTGTGTGATCTTCTCATCATATTAGCCTGAGTAAATTCTGAATGAACCTTCGAAGTGTCATTTTTCGATAACGTACAAGATTTCAATTCGATCTGATCTGTTTTTTTGGAAATATTGGGAAAATAAAATTTTGAATGGGTATATCTGCGGAATCATTGTATGAATTCTACCCATTCACGAATTCGGCCTTCGTAACTAAGGTCCAAACCTTCTCTACAAATATCGAGTTTCTAAGTTGTTTCTTCCGGAAGTTATTGTGTTTACGGTTGGCCGTTAGGCTTAGAAACTCTATATTTGTAGAGAAGGTTTGGGGCTTAATTACGAAGGTCGTATTCGTGAATGGGCAAAATCCGACCAATGATTCCGTAAATATACCCATTCAATTTTTTTTCCTAATATGTATTTCCAAAAATACCGATTAGATCGAATCGAAATCCAGTACTTTATCGAAAAAAAACCTAGAAAAGCACTGCGTGAAAGCAGCAGCTTTTGAACGCTTTTCCAAATTCCTCACCAAAGCGAGCATCTCCATTGAACATGCGCGCAAAAGCTGCCGATTCGAACCAATCTGTATTTCAGAAATATCGTAAAAATAAAATTTTGAGTTGATATATCAGCGGAATCATCGGGTAGATGTCACCCATTCGCCAATTTTTCCTTCTTAATTGAACTCCTAACAACCTCTAAGTAAATTATATCGGTAGTTATTGCTTTCACGATCGGTGTTTAGCAAAGCCTTAAACACAAAATTTCGAGTTCCGATATTTATTTATAGATAGGCTTAGAGGTTAATTACGGAGCAGAATTCATGCGAATGGGTAAAATCCACCTTATATGTTTCGTAGACATTCTTATTCAAATTGTTATTTTCTCAATATTTCCTGAAGTACACAGATCGGATCGAATTGAAATCTAGTATTGGATTGAAAAATGATAGCTTGAAGGTACATGAAGAATTTTGTGTGGAATAGATGAAAAGAATAACGTCAAATCTTTCCATCAGTGAGTAAAAAATCTTGAAAATTTCAATAATTTCTTTGGAATTTGGTTTAAACCTCTAAATTAATATTCGACAACAGCGTCGGCTTGTTCCGATATATATTTTCGGGATATTGGACAAAAATTATTCCTATTGAACAAGCGCCTGAGAGCTTGGTCTGACGACAAGATCCTCACGAAATTTCGCATAATTTTACGCATTTACCGTTTGATTATGATAAGATCAGTTTTTTTTGAGTATATTTTGGAAATAAACAACAATACCGAGGAATATGAATAATTTTTTTTCATTATCTCCAAAAATAGGGTAACACCAAACTTCAATAAAATCATTGAAATTTTCAAGATTTTTTTTCACTTATTCAAAATGATCGAAAAATACCGATGCCACGATGTCGTATTAAAATAAATATCATGTGACGAAATTTCATTTATACGTGAAAGACTTCAATGAAAAATTCACCATGTGAATTATTCCGAATTAATATTTCCAAGAAATATTGGACCGAAAAGCAATTCAGAGCGATTGCTGTTATAACAAAGAAGGATGGAAGGGCTTTTTCTATTAACATTTACTAGGCTGACATAATAAATAAACCCGTTTTAAGTACGTGCACGTGCGCTCAACGCCCCTGTTTGTCAGATCCCCGGGAATCAGAGAATTATCCTCCTGACTTGAACGAAGATCAGATCTTTCCACAATGACTTAACTTAGGTAACATAAGTGGACCGAAGTTCCAAAACACTTCCGAACGCGGTATTGGACGCATGATATTTCTAATGGGGATGATTGAGGAAATCTAGAATATCTATAAGAAAACTTGGCAGTTTCGATATGTGAAAAGAGAATTAGTATTATTTGTTTGATGGGGAAAGAACAAGCCATATAGAATATAAGGCACCATCTGTCTGTTTTATTTTTGACATATTTATCATCAGTAAATTAATTATTTCGGAAAGGCCGAAGTCAAAAAATTATAGAAGAAAATCGATAAAATCACTAAAAAGTAAAATACAAATACTTGGAAATGTTAATGAATATATTTTGAGCAATATAGTCCAAGAGTTGTGGCTAAATAATTGCTGGCACGAATATATCCTTCACCCACAATCCGTACAGAACATATCCTCAAGCCATTCCTAGATTTTCTAATGCTTTTCTTATGAATTTATGACGAGGGCGCCTCTTTACGGGCTCTTATTTCAGAGATTTCAAATATTTTCGCTAGATGTCGCTTGAAAACGTATGAAATCGTTTTTCCATAGGGTTGTCCTACTATGTTGTCTTTATACAATGGTTTTATGTAAGAGGTTGAACAGCTCATACTTGGGAATTAACAGAATTAAGGACATTCTGCCAAGAGTTGTTTGATGAATGTTTATTTTAGCTTGGTGTATGGTCATATTTCGTATAACATCTTGCTCTGGGGTTGCTGTACTGAAATCTCCAGAGTATTCATAGCACAGAAAAGGATTATACGTGCAATATTCAAGCTAAATTCGATGGATTCGTGCAAGCCAGTTTTTGTTGAAAATGAAATTTTAACTTTGCCATGTATTTATATTTTCAAGTGTTTGCTATATGCCAAGGATAACAACTGCAAATGGAAGAAATTGTCAGAACAGCATAGCTATAAAACCAGAAATTCTCCACCTTCATTACTTCCTAAACATGGGACTCATAGATTTGAATGCTCTCCTATGTATGGAAGCATCAAATTGTTCAACCATCTACCCCCTCCTTTTAAGTCCCTGAATTCTAATGTTCCAAAAAGAAGTCAAGAACCTTCTTTTAGTAAAAGGCTACTACTCTGTACAAGAATATTTGTGTGACTCTTTGGTTTCTTAACTTTTTTTGTTATTTTTTATTATAACTCTTATTCTGACTTGTCCTATACACCATGTTGTGTCACAAAGGATTAAATAAAGTTATTATTATTAAAATTATTATTATTATGGGCAAAATGATTACTGATTTATCGATTGATACATTCTTTACGAAGGATTCTGAAAAATGATGACTACAGACAGGCGTAAACTATCACTCATACAGCCTGCAAATCAATCTCCACCAGATAAGTTATTCTATATCCATTGAAGAGTAACTATGCAAAATATCAACGAAGCTTAACATTTTTGACTGGGTCGTTCAGGAAAATTGACAGGTGTAAACTACCCCTTAGGGCCAATTGCACCGTTTTCGTCTTAAGCTTCAGTTAGTTAAGCGACGATAAACTTATTAAGCTCTGATTTAAATATTCGACTTGCACCGAGGCTGAATGTAACTAGATTAAAGTAAATCTACAAATCTGGTTACTTTCTCATGAATTGGTACTTGTGTCTAGCTTCGTGTTGTTTATTTTAACCCTAATTGATGAAATATTTTGATTAAAAAGATGACACTAATTTTATGGGTTCTACCATATTTCCATAAGATATTAAAAATCAAGATGCATCTATTGAAAAACCCACCGAAAAAATTTATCTGACAGACTTTATAGCTTCCTTAAAAATATTGCATATAACTTTCCCGACTTGTTCATTATCATTAAGACTAGGGATCTCTTACTACAGACCTGTGCTCTTACTTCTGCATCAGGCTTTAAACATTATTCAAATTTATAGTTATATACTCAAGTAAACTTATATTTTGTAATATCATAAGATTTGAGCTTCTGCATGGAATTACAATCCTGACGTTTGTAAAATGAATAAATAAATAGTATTGATTTATTTGAAACAATTTACGGATAAGGAACGGCTTACCTAAGGATAGACTTTCTATTGAATCATTTTGTTTGTAATAAGTATATTATGAATTGAGTTAATTTTCGATCGAATATAATAAAAACTCTAATGTGAGATCCGCAGAGTAAAAAGTATTCTATATAAATATTGAAGTATCATGTATGGATGGATTGATGAAGGTGTACGTTTTAATATCGACTAACACGAGGATGCAATTTCATTTACATTAATTCGTTTGTAGTTATATTTTGAGTCCAGTTAATATATAATCGAGGAGAATGATGGCACAGAGACAGCACATGCACAATAATAAAGTAGTATATGATAGCTTTCCACGAAATACATCACTAAATAAAATAGTACTGAAGAATCTTCATGAAACTAAGGTTTTTCATTCCAAATATGTCTTCGATTTCATTCTGCTATTCGCTCTTGGAAATAAATAAGCATATCATTGTAACTTTATCATTTCAAATAGTTGAAGGCTTCTAAGAAATGCCATTGAGTTTACGAACTCAATGGAAATACTGATGTTAATTCTTCATGCTTTAAAAGATACGAATCAATGCCTACTGATGTCATTATCTCTCTATATCATTTTTCATGAATATCATCTGAAATTCAATAACTTTCAATCAAAACTTGATTATCAAATCCACTAACTCGTATGAGTTCTTCATGAATGTCCAATGTAAACAAAAAAAAATGTAAACAAACTGGAAGTTACGACAGAAAAATGTCAAACTTGTGCGAAAGTAGGGTTAGATTTCGAAGCTTACCATTAATCCTTCTTTTAAACCCCAAATTCCAGGGCTTAAATTTAACAGTCAGTTAAGGCCATTAAACGAGGATTTCGTGATAATTTTTTACCTAAACCTTGGTTATGGTCTAAATCTATGGTTTTGTAATACGGTACCCCCAGATTACCGAGTGCCTCCTTTTCGTAAATCGTCCAAATCGGAGGAGGAGGATCCAGCCGAGCTAACCGAAAGCAGCCAACGACAACCCAACCGATGGGGTCGAAGGAGTAAGGGACTCGAAAATCCCGACGCAGGTTAGGTTTAGTGGGTAGGAGTCCCACACTGTTCCACAGGGCAGTATCATGATCGAAACACCCTGTGGTTCGTGCTATGAAGCATTCCCCCTGCTTAAACAAAAAACAAAAAAAAAAAAAACGAAAATTGCTGCTGCTGTGACACTTCTACGAATAAATTCTCAGAGTTCTATTTTGTTCGATACTGTCCTGATTTCACGTTCCCGTTTAATTATTGTGAAAAACGATTTCTCCATAACGCGTTATACGTATCTTCCAACAACAGTTCATATATCTAAGTGTAAGTAAACTTGTGACGACAGCGGGAATCTCGAAGATCGGAGTATGATCGCCGGCCACGATTTCAGGCTATCTCATTTCGCTCTGTCGTCCTTGGAACCTGGGAGTAATTTTTCTACCGATACGAAAACTATTTGTATAACGCGATCACAAAAAATAGCCTGAATCGATTGATGATCTATGAAAAATTCAAATCCCAAGGGGATACGTAATGAATACTTGAAACATTTATGGTTCGACCTTTAGTTCGGTCCATCGGTTGAGACCATTCTCGTCTCAAAATTCGAAATACACGGACAGTCAACGATGAATGAAGCTTATACTCACGGTTAAAAACTCGTTTAGCTTCATTCGAGCTATTGCTTTAAGCCAGCAGGTTCCAACACAAGCCAGGAGTATGAGTTCGGATAGGAATGCTCAGTGTTTGTTGACGACAATACAGGAACCCTATTGTCGAATACGTCTTCAACTTCTTTTTCCGAAACGCTCGACTCTTCCTCGATGTCTCCGGCTAAAAAAAGGATCATTTTAATAATGTTACATTTCATTGTTAACGAATATTCGGCATCGAATCAATTAGGTACCCATATTTTAATATACGGAGGTATATTTTGTGATTCTGAATGGTTAGGACGACCGACCATAGAATATATTCGCCAGATTCTCTACATTTTATCACAGAACGAAAATATATTAATTTTTTTTTTGTCGCGATTTTCGACAAGAAATATATTCACATCGCTGTACGCAGTTTCCATCCATATCGATTCCGCATTAAAAATTAATAATTACCGGCTTCAATTCGTTAAGACCACAGAACGAGATGATGAAGAAAGAGGGCACAAAGTTCTATGTAACTAACGAAGTTTGACAGTTTGTTCGAAATTTGTCATTTATCATACAGCAGTCAGTGAGACAGTGAGTGCGAACTCTATGTTGAGAGATTGTGAGATTGTGAATTATTTTGCGAAAAAAGTGTTTGTTCTTCGAAATGGCGATCGAATCTTTGTTTATCGAAGGGAAGGTGATTGCTCATAGAGTTATCCCTATTATTGGGGACGGCGGCTGCCTGTTCCGTGCGTTGTCTTTCCTCATGTTCAACACGCAGGAGGGAGCTTTGCAGGTTAGGAAACGGATCGTGGAGTACGTCGGTAGTAATTGGCAAGATTTCGGTTACTTGAGCCACAACGCGTACGGCGACAATTACGATTGTCGAGAACAGTACGTCGAGGACATGGGACGGCGGGGCACATACGGCGGCCTCTGCGAATTGATCGCGGCGGGGAAAATCTATCCCTACGTGTTCGAGGTGTATCGCGAAGGGAAATTGTACGCGAAGGCTGGATTCGACGAGAATCCCATAAAAAGGCTCAAATTCAGCAGCCACCTTTCAAGTGGCCATTTCGACGCTTTCGTACTCGCGGATACCGAAACCAGCGCCTCTGGGCCCCTTTTCGTCGATGGTAGTAGCGCTTCGAAACCGACTTGTACCTTAGGTGAGTATTTTGTAAACGTACAGTGCCGCAAAAAGGGAAAGGCTCATCGAAAGAGGCGCTAGTATTTTATGCGAAATTTTAAATTGTTTTCGTACCCCCAGATTACCGAGTGCCTCCTTTTCGTAAATCGTCCAAATCGGAGGAGGAGGATCCAGCCGAGCTAACCGAAAGCAGCCAACGACAACCCAACCGATGGGGTCGAAGGAGTAAGGGACTCGAAAATCCCGACGCAGGTTAGGTTTAGTGGGTAGGAGTCCCACACTGTTCCACAGGGCAGTATCATGATCGAAACACCCTGTGGTTCGTGCTATGAAGCATTCCCCCTGCTTAAACAAAAAACAAAAAAAAAAAAAACGAAAATTGCTGCTGCTGTGACACTTCTACGAATAAATTCTCAGAGTTCTATTTTGTTCGATACTGTCCTGATTTCACGTTCCCGTTTAATTATTGTGAAAAACGATTTCTCCATAACGCGTTATACGTATCTTCCAACAACAGTTCATATATCTAAGTGTAAGTAAACTTGTGACGACAGCGGGAATCTCGAAGATCGGAGTATGATCGCCGGCCACGATTTCAGGCTATCTCATTTCGCTCTGTCGTCCTTGGAACCTGGGAGTAATTTTTCTACCGATACGAAAACTATTTGTATAACGCGATCACAAAAAATAGCCTGAATCGATTGATGATCTATGAAAAATTCAAATCCCAAGGGGATACGTAATGAATACTTGAAACATTTATGGTTCGACCTTTAGTTCGGTCCATCGGTTGAGACCATTCTCGTCTCAAAATTCGAAATACACGGACAGTCAACGATGAATGAAGCTTATACTCACGGTTAAAAACTCGTTTAGCTTCATTCGAGCTATTGCTTTAAGCCAGCAGGTTCCAACACAAGCCAGGAGTATGAGTTCGGATAGGAATGCTCAGTGTTTGTTGACGACAATACAGGAACCCTATTGTCGAATACGTCTTCAACTTCTTTTTCCGAAACGCTCGACTCTTCCTCGATGTCTCCGGCTAAAAAAAGGATCATTTTAATAATGTTACATTTCATTGTTAACGAATATTCGGCATCGAATCAATTAGGTACCCATATTTTAATATACGGAGGTATATTTTGTGATTCTGAATGGTTAGGACGACCGACCATAGAATATATTCGCCAGATTCTCTACATTTTATCACAGAACGAAAATATATTAATTTTTTTTTTGTCGCGATTTTCGAGAAGAAATATATTCACATCGCTGTACGCAGTTTCCATCCATATCGATTCCGCATTAAAAATTAATAATTACCGGCTTCAATTCGTTAAGACCACAGAACGAGATGATGAAGAAAGAGGGCACAAAGTTCTATGTAACTAACGAGGTTTGACAGTTTGTTCGAAATTTGTCATTTATCATACAGCAGTCAGTGAGACAGTGAGTGCGAACTCTGTGTTGAGAGATTGTGAGATTGTGAATTTTTTTGCGAAAAAAGTGTTTGTTCTTCGAAATGGCGATCGAATCTTTGTTTATCGAAGGGAAGGTGATTGCTCATAGAGTTATCCCTATTATTGGGGACGGCGGCTGCCTGTTCCGTGCGTTGTCTTTCCTCATGTTCAACACGCAGGAGAGAGCTTTGCAGGTTAGGAAACGGATCGTGGAGTACGTCGGTAGTAATTGGCAAGATTTCGGTTACTTGAGCCACAACGCGTACGGCGACAATTACGATTGTCGAGAACAGTACGTCGAGGACATGGGACGGCGGGGCACATACGGCGGCCTCTGCGAATTGATCGCGGCGGGGAAAATCTATCCCTACGTGTTCGAGGTGTATCGCGAAGGGAAATTGTACGCGAAGGCTGGATTCGACGAGAATCCCATAAAAAGGCTCAAATTCAGCAGCCACCTTTCAAGTGGCCATTTCGACGCTTTCGTACTCGCGGATACCGAAACCAGCGCCTCTGGGCCCCTTTTCGTCGATGGTAGTAGCGCTTCGAAACCGACTTGTACCTTAGGTGAGTATTTTGTAAACGTACAGTGCCGCAAAAAGGGAAAGGCTCATCGAAAGAGGCGCTAGTATTTTATGCGAAATTTTAAATTGTTTTCGTACCCCCAGATTACCGAGTGCCTCCTTTTCGTAAATCGTCCAAATCGGAGGAGGAGGATCCAGCCGAGCTAACCGAAAGCAGCCAACGACAACCCAACCGATGGGGTCGAAGGAGTAAGGGACTCGAAAATCCCGACGCAGGTTAGGTTTAGTGGGTAGGAGTCCCACACTGTTCCACAGGGCAGTATCATGATCGAAACACCCTGTGGTTCGTGCTATGAAGCATTCCCCCTGCTTAAACAAAAAACAAAAAAAAAAAAAACGAAAATTGCTGCTGCTGTGACACTTCTACGAATAAATTCTCAGAGTTCTATTTTGTTCGATACTGTCCTGATTTCACGTTCCCGTTTAATTATTGTGAAAAACGATTTCTCCATAACGCGTTATACGTATCTTCCAACAACAGTTCATATATCTAAGTGTAAGTAAACTTGTGACGACAGCGGGAATCTCGAAGATCGGAGTATGATCGCCGGCCACGATTTCAGGCTATCTCATTTCGCTCTGTCGTCCTTGGAACCTGGGAGTAATTTTTCTACCGATACGAAAACTATTTGTATAACGCGATCACAAAAAATAGCCTGAATCGATTGATGATCTATGAAAAATTCAAATCCCAAGGGGATACGTAATGAATACTTGAAACATTTATGGTTCGACCTTTAGTTCGGTCCATCGGTTGAGACCATTCTCGTCTCAAAATTCGAAATACACGGACAGTCAACGATGAATGAAGCTTATACTCACGGTTAAAAACTCGTTTAGCTTCATTCGAGCTATTGCTTTAAGCCAGCAGGTTCCAACACAAGCCAGGAGTATGAGTTCGGATAGGAATGCTCAGTGTTTGTTGACGACAATACAGGAACCCTATTGTCGAATACGTCTTCAACTTCTTTTTCCGAAACGCTCGACTCTTCCTCGATGTCTCCGGCTAAAAAAAGGATCATTTTAATAATGTTACATTTCATTGCTAACGAATATTCGGCATCGAATCAATTAGGTACCCATATTTTAATATACGGAGGTATATTTTGTGATTCTGAATGGTTAGGACGACCGACCATAGAATATATTCGCCAGATTCTCTACATTTTATCACAGAACGAAAATATATTAATTTTTTTTTTGTCGCGATTTTCGAGAAGAAATATATTCACATCGCTGTACGCAGTTTCCATCCATATCGATTCCGCATTAAAAATTAATAATTACCGGCTTCAATTCGTTAAGACCACAGAACGAGATGATGAAGAAAGAGGGCACAAAGTTCTATGTAACTAACGAGGTTTGACAGTTTGTTCGAAATTTGTCATTTATCATACAGCAGTCAGTGAGACAGTGAGTGCGAACTCTGTGTTGAGAGATTGTGAGATTGTGAATTTTTTTGCGAAAAAAGTGTTTGTTCTTCGAAATGGCGATCGAATCTTTGTTTATCGAAGGGAAGGTGATTGCTCATAGAGTTATCCCTATTATTGGGGACGGCGGCTGCCTGTTCCGTGCGTTGTCTTTCCTCATGTTCAACACGCAGGAGAGAGCTTTGCAGGTTAGGAAACGGATCGTGGAGTACGTCGGTAGTAATTGGCAAGATTTCGGTTACTTGAGCCACAACGCGTACGGCGACAATTACGATTGTCGAGAACAGTACGTCGAGGACATGGGACGGCGGGGCACATACGGCGGCCTCTGCGAATTGATCGCGGCGGGGAAAATCTATCCCTACGTGTTCGAGGTGTATCGCGAAGGGAAATTGTACGCGAAGGCTGGATTCGACGAGAATCCCATAAAAAGGCTCAAATTCAGCAGCCACCTTTCAAGTGGCCATTTCGACGCTTTCGTACTCGCGGATACCGAAACCAGCGCCTCTGGGCCCCTTTTCGTCGATGGTAGTAGCGCTTCGAAACCGACTTGTACCTTAGGTGAGTATTTTGTAAACGTACAGTGCCGCAAAAAGGGAAAGGCTCATCGAAAGAGGCGCTAGTATTTTATGCGAAATTTTAAATTGTTTTCGTACCCCCAGATTACCGAGTGCCTCCTTTTCGTAAATCGTCCAAATCGGAGGAGGAGGATCCAGCCGAGCTAACCGAAAGCAGCCAACGACAACCCAACCGATGGGGTCGAAGGAGTAAGGGACTCGAAAATCCCGACGCAGGTTAGGTTTAGTGGGTAGGAGTCCCACACTGTTCCACAGGGCAGTATCATGATCGAAACACCCTGTGGTTCGTGCTATGAAGCATTCCCCCTGCTTAAACAAAAAACAAAAAAAAAAAAAACGAAAATTGCTGCTGCTGTGACACTTCTACGAATAAATTCTCAGAGTTCTATTTTGTTCGATACTGTCCTGATTTCACGTTCCCGTTTAATTATTGTGAAAAACGATTTCTCCATAACGCGTTATACGTATCTTCCAACAACAGTTCATATATCTAAGTGTAAGTAAACTTGTGACGACAGCGGGAATCTCGAAGATCGGAGTATGATCGCCGGCCACGATTTCAGGCTATCTCATTTCGCTCTGTCGTCCTTGGAACCTGGGAGTAATTTTTCTACCGATACGAAAACTATTTGTATAACGCGATCACAAAAAATAGCCTGAATCGATTGATGATCTATGAAAAATTCAAATCCCAAGGGGATACGTAATGAATACTTGAAACATTTATGGTTCGACCTTTAGTTCGGTCCATCGGTTGAGACCATTCTCGTCTCAAAATTCGAAATACACGGACAGTCAACGATGAATGAAGCTTATACTCACGGTTAAAAACTCGTTTAGCTTCATTCGAGCTATTGCTTTAAGCCAGCAGGTTCCAACACAAGCCAGGAGTATGAGTTCGGATAGGAATGCTCAGTGTTTGTTGACGACAATACAGGAACCCTATTGTCGAATACGTCTTCAACTTCTTTTTCCGAAACGCTCGACTCTTCCTCGATGTCTCCGGCTAAAAAAAGGATCATTTTAATAATGTTACATTTCATTGTTAACGAATATTCGGCATCGAATCAATTAGGTACCCATATTTTAATATACGGAGGTATATTTTGTGATTCTGAATGGTTAGGACGACCGACCATAGAATATATTCGCCAGATTCTCTACATTTTATCACAGAACGAAAATATATTAATTTTTTTTTTGTCGCGATTTTCGACAAGAAATATATTCACATCGCTGTACGCAGTTTCCATCCATATCGATTCCGCATTAAAAATTAATAATTACCGGCTTCAATTCGTTAAGACCACAGAACGAGATGATGAAGAAAGAGGGCACAAAGTTCTATGTAACTAACGAAGTTTGACAGTTTGTTCGAAATTTGTCATTTATCATACAGCAGTCAGTGAGACAGTGAGTGCGAACTCTATGTTGAGAGATTGTGAGATTGTGAATTATTTTGCGAAAAAAGTGTTTGTTCTTCGAAATGGCGATCGAATCTTTGTTTATCGAAGGGAAGGTGATTGCTCATAGAGTTATCCCTATTATTGGGGACGGCGGCTGCCTGTTCCGTGCGTTGTCTTTCCTCATGTTCAACACGCAGGAGGGAGCTTTGCAGGTTAGGAAACGGATCGTGGAGTACGTCGGTAGTAATTGGCAAGATTTCGGTTACTTGAGCCACAACGCGTACGGCGACAATTACGATTGTCGAGAACAGTACGTCGAGGACATGGGACGGCGGGGCACATACGGCGGCCTCTGCGAATTGATCGCGGCGGGGAAAATCTATCCCTACGTGTTCGAGGTGTATCGCGAAGGGAAATTGTACGCGAAGGCTGGATTCGACGAGAATCCCATAAAAAGGCTCAAATTCAGCAGCCACCTTTCAAGTGGCCATTTCGACGCTTTCGTACTCGCGGATACCGAAACCAGCGCCTCTGGGCCCCTTTTCGTCGATGGTAGTAGCGCTTCGAAACCGACTTGTACCTTAGGTGAGTATTTTGTAAACGTACAGTGCCGCAAAAAGGGAAAGGCTCATCGAAAGAGGCGCTAGTATTTTATGCGAAATTTTAAATTGTTTTCGTACCCCCAGATTACCGAGTGCCTCCTTTTCGTAAATCGTCCAAATCGGAGGAGGAGGATCCAGCCGAGCTAACCGAAAGCAGCCAACGACAACCCAACCGATGGGGTCGAAGGAGTAAGGGACTCGAAAATCCCGACGCAGGTTAGGTTTAGTGGGTAGGAGTCCCACACTGTTCCACAGGGCAGTATCATGATCGAAACACCCTGTGGTTCGTGCTATGAAGCATTCCCCCTGCTTAAACAAAAAACAAAAAAAAAAAAACGAAAATTGCTGCTGCTGTGACACTTCTACGAATAAATTCTCAGAGTTCTATTTTGTTCGATACTGTCCTGATTTCACGTTCCCGTTTAATTATTGTGAAAAACGATTTCTCCATAACGCGTTATACGTATCTTCCAACAACAGTTCATATATCTAAGTGTAAGTAAACTTGTGACGACAGCGGGAATCTCGAAGATCGGAGTATGATCGCCGGCCACGATTTCAGGCTATCTCATTTCGCTCTGTCGTCCTTGGAACCTGGGAGTAATTTTTCTACCGATACGAAAACTATTTGTATAACGCGATCACAAAAAATAGCCTGAATCGATTGATGATCTATGAAAAATTCAAATCCCAAGGGGATACGTAATGAATACTTGAAACATTTATGGTTCGACCTTTAGTTCGGTCCATCGGTTGAGACCATTCTCGTCTCAAAATTCGAAATACACGGACAGTCAACGATGAATGAAGCTTATACTCACGGTTAAAAACTCGTTTAGCTTCATTCGAGCTATTGCTTTAAGCCAGCAGGTTCCAACACAAGCCAGGAGTATGAGTTCGGATAGGAATGCTCAGTGTTTGTTGACGACAATACAGGAACCCTATTGTCGAATACGTCTTCAACTTCTTTTTCCGAAACGCTCGACTCTTCCTCGATGTCTCCGGCTAAAAAAAGGATCATTTTAATAATGTTACATTTCATTGTTAACGAATATTCGGCATCGAATCAATTAGGTACCCATATTTTAATATACGGAGGTATATTTTGTGATTCTGAATGGTTAGGACGACCGACCATAGAATATATTCGCCAGATTCTCTACATTTTATCACAGAACGAAAATATATTAATTTTTTTTTTGTCGCGATTTTCGAGAAGAAATATATTCACATCGCTGTACGCAGTTTCCATCCATATCGATTCCGCATTAAAAATTAATAATTACCGGCTTCAATTCGTTAAGACCACAGAACGAGATGATGAAGAAAGAGGGCACAAAGTTCTATGTAACTAACGAGGTTTGACAGTTTGTTCGAAATTTGTCATTTATCATACAGCAGTCAGTGAGACAGTGAGTGCGAACTCTGTGTTGAGAGATTGTGAGATTGTGAATTTTTTTGCGAAAAAAGTGTTTGTTCTTCGAAATGGCGATCGAATCTTTGTTTATCGAAGGGAAGGTGATTGCTCATAGAGTTATCCCTATTATTGGGGACGGCGGCTGCCTGTTCCGTGCGTTGTCTTTCCTCATGTTCAACACGCAGGAGAGAGCTTTGCAGGTTAGGAAACGGATCGTGGAGTACGTCGGTAGTAATTGGCAAGATTTCGGTTACTTGAGCCACAACGCGTACGGCGACAATTACGATTGTCGAGAACAGTACGTCGAGGACATGGGACGGCGGGGCACATACGGCGGCCTCTGCGAATTGATCGCGGCGGGGAAAATCTATCCCTACGTGTTCGAGGTGTATCGCGAAGGGAAATTGTACGCGAAGGCTGGATTCGACGAGAATCCCATAAAAAGGCTCAAATTCAGCAGCCACCTTTCAAGTGGCCATTTCGACGCTTTCGTACTCGCGGATACCGAAACCAGCGCCTCTGGGCCCCTTTTCGTCGATGGTAGTAGCGCTTCGAAACCGACTTGTACCTTAGGTGAGTATTTTGTAAACGTACAGTGCCGCAAAAAGGGAAAGGCTCATCGAAAGAGGCGCTAGTATTTTATGCGAAATTTTAAATTGTTTTCGTACCCCCAGATTACCGAGTGCCTCCTTTTCGTAAATCGTCCAAATCGGAGGAGGAGGATCCAGCCGAGCTAACCGAAAGCAGCCAACGACAACCCAACCGATGGGGTCGAAGGATTAAGGGACTCGAAAATCCCGACGCAGGTTAGGTATAGTGGGTAGGAGTCCCACACTGTTCCACAGGGCAGTATCATGATCGAAACACCCTGTGGTTCGTGCTATGAAGCATTCCCCCTGCTTAAACAAAAAACAAAAAAAAAAAAAAACGAAAATTGCTGCTGCTGTGACACTTCTACGAATAAATTCTCAGAGTTCTATTTTGTTCGATACTGTCCTGATTTCACGTTCCCGTTTAATTATTGTGAAAAACGATTTCTCCATAACGCGTTATACGTATCTTCCAACAACAGTTCATATATCTAAGTGTAAGTAAACTTGTGACGACAGCGGGAATCTCGAAGATCGGAGTATGATCGCCGGCCACGATTTCAGGCTATCTCATTTCGCTCTGTCGTCCTTGGAACCTGGGAGTAATTTTTCTACCGATACGAAAACTATTTGTATAACGCGATCACAAAAAATAGCCTGAATCGATTGATGATCTATGAAAAATTCAAATCCCAAGGGGATACGTAATGAATACTTGAAACATTTATGGTTCGACCTTTAGTTCGGTCCATCGGTTGAGACCATTCTCGTCTCAAAATTCGAAATACACGGACAGTCAACGATGAATGAAGCTTATACTCACGGTTAAAAACTCGTTTAGCTTCATTCGAGCTATTGCTTTAAGCCAGCAGGTTCCAACACAAGCCAGGAGTATGAGTTCGGATAGGAATGCTCAGTGTTTGTTGACGACAATACAGGAACCCTATTGTCGAATACGTCTTCAACTTCTTTTTCCGAAACGCTCGACTCTTCCTCGATGTCTCCGGCTAAAAAAAGGATCATTTTAATAATGTTACATTTCATTGTTAACGAATATTCGGCATCGAATCAATTAGGTACCCATATTTTAATATACGGAGGTATATTTTGTGATTCTGAATGGTTAGGACGACCGACCATAGAATATATTCGCCAGATTCTCTACATTTTATCACAGAACGAAAATATATTAATTTTTTTTTTTGTCGCGATTTTCGAGAAGAAATATATTCACATCGCTGTACGCAGTTTCCATCCATATCGATTCCGCATTAAAAATTAATAATTACCGGCTTCAATTCGTTAAGACCACAGAACGAGATGATGAAGAAAGAGGGCACAAAGTTCTATGTAACTAACGAGGTTTGACAGTTTGTTCGAAATTTGTCATTTATCATACAGCAGTCAGTGAGACAGTGAGTGCGAACTCTGTGTTGAGAGATTGTGAGATTGTGAATTTTTTTGCGAAAAAAGTGTTTGTTCTTCGAAATGGCGATCGAATCTTTGTTTATCGAAGGGAAGGTGATTGCTCATAGAGTTATCCCTATTATTGGGGACGGCGGCTGCCTGTTCCGTGCGTTGTCTTTCCTCATGTTCAACACGCAGGAGAGAGCTTTGCAGGTTAGGAAACGGATCGTGGAGTACGTCGGTAGTAATTGGCAAGATTTCGGTTACTTGAGCCACAACGCGTACGGCGACAATTACGATTGTCGAGAACAGTACGTCGAGGACATGGGACGGCGGGGCACATACGGCGGCCTCTGCGAATTGATCGCGGCGGGGAAAATCTATCCCTACGTGTTCGAGGTGTATCGCGAAGGGAAATTGTACGCGAAGGCTGGATTCGACGAGAATCCCATAAAAAGGCTCAAATTCAGCAGCCACCTTTCAAGTGGCCATTTCGACGCTTTCGTACTCGCGGATACCGAAACCAGCGCCTCTGGGCCCCTTTTCGTCGATGGTAGTAGCGCTTCGAAACCGACTTGTACCTTAGGTGAGTATTTTGTAAACGTACAGTGTCGCAAAAAGGGAAAGGCTCATCGAAAGAGGCGCTAGTATTTTATGCGAAATTTTAAATTGTTTTCGTACCCCCAGATTACCGAGTGCCTCCTTTTCGTAAATCGTCCAAATCGGAGGAGGAGGATCCAGCCGAGCTAACCGAAAGCAGCCAACGACAACCCAACCGATGGGGTCGAAGGAGTAAGGGACTCGAAAATCCCGACGCAGGTTAGGTTTAGTGGGTAGGAGTCCCACACTGTTCCACAGGGCAGTATCATGATCGAAACACCCTGTGGTTCGTGCTATGAAGCATTCCCCCTGCTTAAACAAAAAACAAAAAAAAAAAAAACGAAAATTGCTGCTGCTGTGACACTTCTACGAATAAATTCTCAGAGTTCTATTTTGTTCGATACTGTCCTGATTTCACGTTCCCGTTTAATTATTGTGAAAAACGATTTCTCCATAACGCGTTATACGTATCTTCCAACAACAGTTCATATATCTAAGTGTAAGTAAACTTGTGACGACAGCGGGAATCTCGAAGATCGGAGTATGATCGCCGGCCACGATTTCAGGCTATCTCATTTCGCTCTGTCGTCCTTGGAACCTGGGAGTAATTTTTCTACCGATACGAAAACTATTTGTATAACGCGATCACAAAAAATAGCCTGAATCGATTGATGATCTATGAAAAATTCAAATCCCAAGGGGATACGTAATGAATACTTGAAACATTTATGGTTCGACCTTTAGTTCGGTCCATCGGTTGAGACCATTCTCGTCTCAAAATTCGAAATACACGGACAGTCAACGATGAATGAAGCTTATACTCACGGTTAAAAACTCGTTTAGCTTCATTCGAGCTATTGCTTTAAGCCAGCAGGTTCCAACACAAGCCAGGAGTATGAGTTCGGATAGGAATGCTCAGTGTTTGTTGACGACAATACAGGAACCCTATTGTCGAATACGTCTTCAACTTCTTTTTCCGAAACGCTCGACTCTTCCTCGATGTCTCCGGCTAAAAAAAGGATCATTTTAATAATGTTACATTTCATTGTTAACGAATATTCGGCATCGAATCAATTAGGTACCCATATTTTAATATACGGAGGTATATTTTGTGATTCTGAATGGTTAGGACGACCGACCATAGAATATATTCGCCAGATTCTCTACATTTTATCACAGAACGAAAATATATTAATTTTTTTTTTGTCGCGATTTTCGAGAAGAAATATATTCACATCGCTGTACGCAGTTTCCATCCATATCGATTCCGCATTAAAAATTAATAATTACCGGCTTCAATTCGTTAAGACCACAGAACGAGATGATGAAGAAAGAGGGCACAAAGTTCTATGTAACTAACGAGGTTTGACAGTTTGTTCGAAATTTGTCATTTATCATACAGCAGTCAGTGAGACAGTGAGTGCGAACTCTGTGTTGAGAGATTGTGAGATTGTGAATTTTTTTGCGAAAAAAGTGTTTGTTCTTCGAAATGGCGATCGAATCTTTGTTTATCGAAGGGAAGGTGATTGCTCATAGAGTTATCCCTATTATTGGGGACGGCGGCTGCCTGTTCCGTGCGTTGTCTTTCCTCATGTTCAACACGCAGGAGAGAGCTTTGCAGGTTAGGAAACGGATCGTGGAGTACGTCGGTAGTAATTGGCAAGATTTCGGTTACTTGAGCCACAACGCGTACGGCGACAATTACGATTGTCGAGAACAGTACGTCGAGGACATGGGACGGCGGGGCACATACGGCGGCCTCTGCGAATTGATCGCGGCGGGGAAAATCTATCCCTACGTGTTCGAGGTGTATCGCGAAGGGAAATTGTACGCGAAGGCTGGATTCGACGAGAATCCCATAAAAAGGCTCAAATTCAGCAGCCACCTTTCAAGTGGCCATTTCGACGCTTTCGTACTCGCGGATACCGAAACCAGCGCCTCTGGGCCCCTTTTCGTCGATGGTAGTAGCGCTTCGAAACCGACTTGTACCTTAGGTGAGTATTTTGTAAACGTACAGTGCCGCAAAAAGGGAAAGGCTCATCGAAAGAGGCGCTAGTATTTTATGCGAAATTTTAAATTGTTTTCGTACCCCCAGATTACCGAGTGCCTCCTTTTCGTAAATCGTCCAAATCGGAGGAGGAGGATCCAGCCGAGCTAACCGAAAGCAGCCAACGACAACCCAACCGATGGGGTCGAAGGATTAAGGGACTCGAAAATCCCGACGCAGGTTAGGTATAGTGGGTAGGAGTCCCACACTGTTCCACAGGGCAGTATCATGATCGAAACACCCTGTGGTTCGTGCTATGAAGCATTCCCCCTGCTTAAACAAAAAACAAAAAAAAAAAAAAACGAAAATTGCTGCTGCTGTGACACTTCTACGAATAAATTCTCAGAGTTCTATTTTGTTCGATACTGTCCTGATTTCACGTTCCCGTTTAATTATTGTGAAAAACGATTTCTCCATAACGCGTTATACGTATCTTCCAACAACAGTTCATATATCTAAGTGTAAGTAAACTTGTGACGACAGCGGGAATCTCGAAGATCGGAGTATGATCGCCGGCCACGATTTCAGGCTATCTCATTTCGCTCTGTCGTCCTTGGAACCTGGGAGTAATTTTTCTACCGATACGAAAACTATTTGTATAACGCGATCACAAAAAATAGCCTGAATCGATTGATGATCTATGAAAAATTCAAATCCCAAGGGGATACGTAATGAATACTTGAAACATTTATGGTTCGACCTTTAGTTCGGTCCATCGGTTGAGACCATTCTCGTCTCAAAATTCGAAATACACGGACAGTCAACGATGAATGAAGCTTATACTCACGGTTAAAAACTCGTTTAGCTTCATTCGAGCTATTGCTTTAAGCCAGCAGGTTCCAACACAAGCCAGGAGTATGAGTTCGGATAGGAATGCTCAGTGTTTGTTGACGACAATACAGGAACCCTATTGTCGAATACGTCTTCAACTTCTTTTTCCGAAACGCTCGACTCTTCCTCGATGTCTCCGGCTAAAAAAAGGATCATTTTAATAATGTTACATTTCATTGTTAACGAATATTCGGCATCGAATCAATTAGGTACCCATATTTTAATATACGGAGGTATATTTTGTGATTCTGAATGGTTAGGACGACCGACCATAGAATATATTCGCCAGATTCTCTACATTTTATCACAGAACGAAAATATATTAATTTTTTTTTTTGTCGCGATTTTCGAGAAGAAATATATTCACATCGCTGTACGCAGTTTCCATCCATATCGATTCCGCATTAAAAATTAATAATTACCGGCTTCAATTCGTTAAGACCACAGAACGAGATGATGAAGAAAGAGGGCACAAAGTTCTATGTAACTAACGAGGTTTGACAGTTTGTTCGAAATTTGTCATTTATCATACAGCAGTCAGTGAGACAGTGAGTGCGAACTCTGTGTTGAGAGATTGTGAGATTGTGAATTTTTTTGCGAAAAAAGTGTTTGTTCTTCGAAATGGCGATCGAATCTTTGTTTATCGAAGGGAAGGTGATTGCTCATAGAGTTATCCCTATTATTGGGGACGGCGGCTGCCTGTTCCGTGCGTTGTCTTTCCTCATGTTCAACACGCAGGAGAGAGCTTTGCAGGTTAGGAAACGGATCGTGGAGTACGTCGGTAGTAATTGGCAAGATTTCGGTTACTTGAGCCACAACGCGTACGGCGACAATTACGATTGTCGAGAACAGTACGTCGAGGACATGGGACGGCGGGGCACATACGGCGGCCTCTGCGAATTGATCGCGGCGGGGAAAATCTATCCCTACGTGTTCGAGGTGTATCGCGAAGGGAAATTGTACGCGAAGGCTGGATTCGACGAGAATCCCATAAAAAGGCTCAAATTCAGCAGCCACCTTTCAAGTGGCCATTTCGACGCTTTCGTACTCGCGGATACCGAAACCAGCGCCTCTGGGCCCCTTTTCGTCGATGGTAGTAGCGCTTCGAAACCGACTTGTACCTTAGGTGAGTATTTTGTAAACGTACAGTGCCGCAAAAAGGGAAAGGCTCATCGAAAGAGGCGCTAGTATTTTATGCGAAATTTTAAATTGTTTTCGTACCCCCAGATTACCGAGTGCCTCCTTTTCGTAAATCGTCCAAATCGGAGGAGGAGGATCCAGCCGAGCTAACCGAAAGCAGCCAACGACAACCCAACCGATGGGGTCGAAGGAGTAAGGGACTCGAAAATCCCGACGCAGGTTAGGTTTAGTGGGTAGGAGTCCCACACTGTTCCACAGGGCAGTATCATGATCGAAACACCCTGTGGTTCGTGCTATGAAGCATTCCCCCTGCTTAAACAAAAAACAAAAAAAAAAAAAAACGAAAATTGCTGCTGCTGTGACACTTCTACGAATAAATTCTCAGAGTTCTATTTTGTTCGATACTGTCCTGATTTCACGTTCCCGTTTAATTATTGTGAAAAACGATTTCTCCATAACGCGTTATACGTATCTTCCAACAACAGTTCATATATCTAAGTGTAAGTAAACTTGTGACGACAGCGGGAATCTCGAAGATCGGAGTATGATCGCCGGCCACGATTTCAGGCTATCTCATTTCGCTCTGTCGTCCTTGGAACCTGGGAGTAATTTTTCTACCGATACGAAAACTATTTGTATAACGCGATCACAAAAAATAGCCTGAATCGATTGATGATCTATGAAAAATTCAAATCCCAAGGGGATACGTAATGAATACTTGAAACATTTATGGTTCGACCTTTAGTTCGGTCCATCGGTTGAGACCATTCTCGTCTCAAAATTCGAAATACACGGACAGTCAACGATGAATGAAGCTTATACTCACGGTTAAAAACTCGTTTAGCTTCATTCGAGCTATTGCTTTAAGCCAGCAGGTTCCAACACAAGCCAGGAGTATGAGTTCGGATAGGAATGCTCAGTGTTTGTTGACGACAATACAGGAACCCTATTGTCGAATACGTCTTCAACTTCTTTTTCCGAAACGCTCGACTCTTCCTCGATGTCTCCGGCTAAAAAAAGGATCATTTTAATAATGTTACATTTCATTGTTAACGAATATTCGGCATCGAATCAATTAGGTACCCATATTTTAATATACGGAGGTATATTTTGTGATTCTGAATGGTTAGGACGACCGACCATAGAATATATTCGCCAGATTCTCTACATTTTATCACAGAACGAAAATATATTAATTTTTTTTTTGTCGCGATTTTCGACAAGAAATATATTCACATCGCTGTACGCAGTTTCCATCCATATCGATTCCGCATTAAAAATTAATAATTACCGGCTTCAATTCGTTAAGACCACAGAACGAGATGATGAAGAAAGAGGGCACAAAGTTCTATGTAACTAACGAGGTTTGACAGTTTGTTCGAAATTTGTCATTTATCATACAGCAGTCAGTGAGACAGTGAGTGCGAACTCTGTGTTGAGAGATTGTGAGATTGTGAATTTTTTTGCGAAAAAAGTGTTTGTTCTTCGAAATGGCGATCGAATCTTTGTTTATCGAAGGGAAGGTGATTGCTCATAGAGTTATCCCTATTATTGGGGACGGCGGCTGCCTGTTCCGTGCGTTGTCTTTCCTCATGTTCAACACGCAGGAGAGAGCTTTGCAGGTTAGGAAACGGATCGTGGAGTACGTCGGTAGTAATTGGCAAGATTTCGGTTACTTGAGCCACAACGCGTACGGCGACAATTACGATTGTCGAGAACAGTACGTCGAGGACATGGGACGGCGGGGCACATACGGCGGCCTCTGCGAATTGATCGCGGCGGGGAAAATCTATCCCTACGTGTTCGAGGTGTATCGCGAAGGGAAATTGTACGCGAAGGCTGGATTCGACGAGAATCCCATAAAAAGGCTCAAATTCAGCAGCCACCTTTCAAGTGGCCATTTCGACGCTTTCGTACTCGCGGATACCGAAACCAGCGCCTCTGGGCCCCTTTTCGTCGATGGTAGTAGCGCTTCGAAACCGACTTGTACCTTAGGTGAGTATTTTGTAAACGTACAGTGTCGCAAAAAGGGAAAGGCTCATCGAAAGAGGCGCTAGTATTTTATGCGAAATTTTAAATTGTTTTCGTACCCCCAGATTACCGAGTGCCTCCTTTTCGTAAATCGTCCAAATCGGAGGAGGAGGATCCAGCCGAGCTAACCGAAAGCAGCCAACGACAACCCAACCGATGGGGTCGAAGGAGTAAGGGACTCGAAAATCCCGACGCAGGTTAGGTTTAGTGGGTAGGAGTCCCACACTGTTCCACAGGGCAGTATCATGATCGAAACACCCTGTGGTTCGTGCTATGAAGCATTCCCCCTGCTTAAACAAAAAACAAAAAAAAAAAAAACGAAAATTGCTGCTGCTGTGACACTTCTACGAATAAATTCTCAGAGTTCTATTTTGTTCGATACTGTCCTGATTTCACGTTCCCGTTTAATTATTGTGAAAAACGATTTCTCCATAACGCGTTATACGTATCTTCCAACAACAGTTCATATATCTAAGTGTAAGTAAACTTGTGACGACAGCGGGAATCTCGAAGATCGGAGTATGATCGCCGGCCACGATTTCAGGCTATCTCATTTCGCTCTGTCGTCCTTGGAACCTGGGAGTAATTTTTCTACCGATACGAAAACTATTTGTATAACGCGATCACAAAAAATAGCCTGAATCGATTGATGATCTATGAAAAATTCAAATCCGAAGGGGATACGTAATGAATACTTGAAACATTTATGGTTCGACCTTTAGTTGGGTCCATCGGTTGAGACCATTCTCGTCTCAAAATTCGAAATACACGGACAGTCAACGATGAATGAAGCTTATACTCACGGTTAAAAACTCGTTTAGCTTCATTCGAGCTATTGCTTTAAGCCAGCAGGTTCCAACACAAGCCAGGAGTATGAGTTCGGATAGGAATGCTCAGTGTTTGTTGACGACAATACAGGAACCCTATTGTCGAATACGTCTTCAACTTCTTTTTCCGAAACGCTCGACTCTTCCTCGATGTCTCCGGCTAAAAAAAGGATCATTTTAATAATGTTACATTTCATTGTTAACGAATATTCGGCATCGAATCAATTAGGTACCCATATTTTAATATACGGAGGTATATTTTGTGATTCTGAATGGTTAGGACGACCGACCATAGAATATATTCGCCAGATTCTCTACATTTTATCACAGAACGAAAATATATTAATTTTTTTTTTGTCGCGATTTTCGAGAAGAAATATATTCACATCGCTGTACGCAGTTTCCATCCATATCGATTCCGCATTAAAAATTAATAATTACCGGCTTCAATTCGTTAAGACCACAGAACGAGATGATGAAGAAAGAGGGCACAAAGTTCTATGTAACTAACGAGGTTTGACAGTTTGTTCGAAATTTGTCATTTATCATACAGCAGTCAGTGAGACAGTGAGTGCGAACTCTGTGTTGAGAGATTGTGAGATTGTGAATTTTTTTGCGAAAAAAGTGTTTGTTCTTCGAAATGGCGATCGAATCTTTGTTTATCGAAGGGAAGGTGATTGCTCATAGAGTTATCCCTATTATTGGGGACGGCGGCTGCCTGTTCCGTGCGTTGTCTTTCCTCATGTTCAACACGCAGGAGAGAGCTTTGCAGGTTAGGAAACGGATCGTGGAGTACGTCGGTAGTAATTGGCAAGATTTCGGTTACTTGAGCCACAACGCGTACGGCGACAATTACGATTGTCGAGAACAGTACGTCGAGGACATGGGACGGCGGGGCACATACGGCGGCCTCTGCGAATTGATCGCGGCGGGGAAAATCTATCCCTACGTGTTCGAGGTGTATCGCGAAGGGAAATTGTACGCGAAGGCTGGATTCGACGAGAATCCCATAAAAAGGCTCAAATTCAGCAGCCACCTTTCAAGTGGCCATTTCGACGCTTTCGTACTCGCGGATACCGAAACCAGCGCCTCTGGGCCCCTTTTCGTCGATGGTAGTAGCGCTTCGAAACCGACTTGTACCTTAGGTGAGTATTTTGTAAACGTACAGTGCCGCAAAAAGGGAAAGGCTCATCGAAAGAGGCGCTAGTATTTTATGCGAAATTTTAAATTGTTTTCGTACCCCCAGATTACCGAGTGCCTCCTTTTCGTAAATCGTCCAAATCGGAGGAGGAGGATCCAGCCGAGCTAACCGAAAGCAGCCAACGACAACCCAACCGATGGGGTCGAAGGATTAAGGGACTCGAAAATCCCGACGCAGGTTAGGTATAGTGGGTAGGAGTCCCACACTGTTCCACAGGGCAGTATCATGATCGAAACACCCTGTGGTTCGTGCTATGAAGCATTCCCCCTGCTTAAACAAAAAACAAAAAAAAAAAAAAACGAAAATTGCTGCTGCTGTGACACTTCTACGAATAAATTCTCAGAGTTCTATTTTGTTCGATACTGTCCTGATTTCACGTTCCCGTTTAATTATTGTGAAAAACGATTTCTCCATAACGCGTTATACGTATCTTCCAACAACAGTTCATATATCTAAGTGTAAGTAAACTTGTGACGACAGCGGGAATCTCGAAGATCGGAGTATGATCGCCGGCCACGATTTCAGGCTATCTCATTTCGCTCTGTCGTCCTTGGAACCTGGGAGTAATTTTTCTACCGATACGAAAACTATTTGTATAACGCGATCACAAAAAATAGCCTGAATCGATTGATGATCTATGAAAAATTCAAATCCCAAGGGGATACGTAATGAATACTTGAAACATTTATGGTTCGACCTTTAGTTCGGTCCATCGGTTGAGACCATTCTCGTCTCAAAATTCGAAATACACGGACAGTCAACGATGAATGAAGCTTATACTCACGGTTAAAAACTCGTTTAGCTTCATTCGAGCTATTGCTTTAAGCCAGCAGGTTCCAACACAAGCCAGGAGTATGAGTTCGGATAGGAATGCTCAGTGTTTGTTGACGACAATACAGGAACCCTATTGTCGAATACGTCTTCAACTTCTTTTTCCGAAACGCTCGACTCTTCCTCGATGTCTCCGGCTAAAAAAAGGATCATTTTAATAATGTTACATTTCATTGTTAACGAATATTCGGCATCGAATCAATTAGGTACCCATATTTTAATATACGGAGGTATATTTTGTGATTCTGAATGGTTAGGACGACCGACCATAGAATATATTCGCCAGATTCTCTACATTTTATCACAGAACGAAAATATATTAATTTTTTTTTTTGTCGCGATTTTCGAGAAGAAATATATTCACATCGCTGTACGCAGTTTCCATCCATATCGATTCCGCATTAAAAATTAATAATTACCGGCTTCAATTCGTTAAGACCACAGAACGAGATGATGAAGAAAGAGGGCACAAAGTTCTATGTAACTAACGAGGTTTGACAGTTTGTTCGAAATTTGTCATTTATCATACAGCAGTCAGTGAGACAGTGAGTGCGAACTCTGTGTTGAGAGATTGTGAGATTGTGAATTTTTTTGCGAAAAAAGTGTTTGTTCTTCGAAATGGCGATCGAATCTTTGTTTATCGAAGGGAAGGTGATTGCTCATAGAGTTATCCCTATTATTGGGGACGGCGGCTGCCTGTTCCGTGCGTTGTCTTTCCTCATGTTCAACACGCAGGAGAGAGCTTTGCAGGTTAGGAAACGGATCGTGGAGTACGTCGGTAGTAATTGGCAAGATTTCGGTTACTTGAGCCACAACGCGTACGGCGACAATTACGATTGTCGAGAACAGTACGTCGAGGACATGGGACGGCGGGGCACATACGGCGGCCTCTGCGAATTGATCGCGGCGGGGAAAATCTATCCCTACGTGTTCGAGGTGTATCGCGAAGGGAAATTGTACGCGAAGGCTGGATTCGACGAGAATCCCATAAAAAGGCTCAAATTCAGCAGCCACCTTTCAAGTGGCCATTTCGACGCTTTCGTACTCGCGGATACCGAAACCAGCGCCTCTGGGCCCCTTTTCGTCGATGGTAGTAGCGCTTCGAAACCGACTTGTACCTTAGGTGAGTATTTTGTAAACGTACAGTGCCGCAAAAAGGGAAAGGCTCATCGAAAGAGGCGCTAGTATTTTATGCGAAATTTTAAATTGTTTTCGTACCCCCAGATTACCGAGTGCCTCCTTTTCGTAAATCGTCCAAATCGGAGGAGGAGGATCCAGCCGAGCTAACCGAAAGCAGCCAACGACAACCCAACCGATGGGGTCGAAGGAGTAAGGGACTCGAAAATCCCGACGCAGGTTAGGTTTAGTGGGTAGGAGTCCCACACTGTTCCACAGGGCAGTATCATGATCGAAACACCCTGTGGTTCGTGCTATGAAGCATTCCCCCTGCTTAAACAAAAAACAAAAAAAAAAAAAAACGAAAATTGCTGCTGCTGTGACACTTCTACGAATAAATTCTCAGAGTTCTATTTTGTTCGATACTGTCCTGATTTCACGTTCCCGTTTAATTATTGTGAAAAACGATTTCTCCATAACGCGTTATACGTATCTTCCAACAACAGTTCATATATCTAAGTGTAAGTAAACTTGTGACGACAGCGGGAATCTCGAAGATCGGAGTATGATCGCCGGCCACGATTTCAGGCTATCTCATTTCGCTCTGTCGTCCTTGGAACCTGGGAGTAATTTTTCTACCGATACGAAAACTATTTGTATAACGCGATCACAAAAAATAGCCTGAATCGATTGATGATCTATGAAAAATTCAAATCCCAAGGGGATACGTAATGAATACTTGAAACATTTATGGTTCGACCTTTAGTTCGGTCCATCGGTTGAGACCATTCTCGTCTCAAAATTCGAAATACACGGACAGTCAACGATGAATGAAGCTTATACTCACGGTTAAAAACTCGTTTAGCTTCATTCGAGCTATTGCTTTAAGCCAGCAGGTTCCAACACAAGCCAGGAGTATGAGTTCGGATAGGAATGCTCAGTGTTTGTTGACGACAATACAGGAACCCTATTGTCGAATACGTCTTCAACTTCTTTTTCCGAAACGCTCGACTCTTCCTCGATGTCTCCGGCTAAAAAAAGGATCATTTTAATAATGTTACATTTCATTGTTAACGAATATTCGGCATCGAATCAATTAGGTACCCATATTTTAATATACGGAGGTATATTTTGTGATTCTGAATGGTTAGGACGACCGACCATAGAATATATTCGCCAGATTCTCTACATTTTATCACAGAACGAAAATATATTAATTTTTTTTTTGTCGCGATTTTCGACAAGAAATATATTCACATCGCTGTACGCAGTTTCCATCCATATCGATTCCGCATTAAAAATTAATAATTACCGGCTTCAATTCGTTAAGACCACAGAACGAGATGATGAAGAAAGAGGGCACAAAGTTCTATGTAACTAACGAGGTTTGACAGTTTGTTCGAAATTTGTCATTTATCATACAGCAGTCAGTGAGACAGTGAGTGCGAACTCTGTGTTGAGAGATTGTGAGATTGTGAATTTTTTTGCGAAAAAAGTGTTTGTTCTTCGAAATGGCGATCGAATCTTTGTTTATCGAAGGGAAGGTGATTGCTCATAGAGTTATCCCTATTATTGGGGACGGCGGCTGCCTGTTCCGTGCGTTGTCTTTCCTCATGTTCAACACGCAGGAGAGAGCTTTGCAGGTTAGGAAACGGATCGTGGAGTACGTCGGTAGTAATTGGCAAGATTTCGGTTACTTGAGCCACAACGCGTACGGCGACAATTACGATTGTCGAGAACAGTACGTCGAGGACATGGGACGGCGGGGCACATACGGCGGCCTCTGCGAATTGATCGCGGCGGGGAAAATCTATCCCTACGTGTTCGAGGTGTATCGCGAAGGGAAATTGTACGCGAAGGCTGGATTCGACGAGAATCCCATAAAAAGGCTCAAATTCAGCAGCCACCTTTCAAGTGGCCATTTCGACGCTTTCGTACTCGCGGATACCGAAACCAGCGCCTCTGGGCCCCTTTTCGTCGATGGTAGTAGCGCTTCGAAACCGACTTGTACCTTAGGTGAGTATTTTGTAAACGTACAGTGTCGCAAAAAGGGAAAGGCTCATCGAAAGAGGCGCTAGTATTTTATGCGAAATTTTAAATTGTTTTCGTACCCCCAGATTACCGAGTGCCTCCTTTTCGTAAATCGTCCAAATCGGAGGAGGAGGATCCAGCCGAGCTAACCGAAAGCAGCCAACGACAACCCAACCGATGGGGTCGAAGGAGTAAGGGACTCGAAAATCCCGACGCAGGTTAGGTTTAGTGGGTAGGAGTCCCACACTGTTCCACAGGGCAGTATCATGATCGAAACACCCTGTGGTTCGTGCTATGAAGCATTCCCCCTGCTTAAACAAAAAACAAAAAAAAAAAAAACGAAAATTGCTGCTGCTGTGACACTTCTACGAATAAATTCTCAGAGTTCTATTTTGTTCGATACTGTCCTGATTTCACGTTCCCGTTTAATTATTGTGAAAAACGATTTCTCCATAACGCGTTATACGTATCTTCCAACAACAGTTCATATATCTAAGTGTAAGTAAACTTGTGACGACAGCGGGAATCTCGAAGATCGGAGTATGATCGCCGGCCACGATTTCAGGCTATCTCATTTCGCTCTGTCGTCCTTGGAACCTGGGAGTAATTTTTCTACCGATACGAAAACTATTTGTATAACGCGATCACAAAAAATAGCCTGAATCGATTGATGATCTATGAAAAATTCAAATCCGAAGGGGATACGTAATGAATACTTGAAACATTTATGGTTCGACCTTTAGTTCGGTCCATCGGTTGAGACCATTCTCGTCTCAAAATTCGAAATACACGGACAGTCAACGATGAATGAAGCTTATACTCACGGTTAAAAACTCGTTTAGCTTCATTCGAGCTATTGCTTTAAGCCAGCAGGTTCCAACACAAGCCAGGAGTATGAGTTCGGATAGGAATGCTCAGTGTTTGTTGACGACAATACAGGAACCCTATTGTCGAATACGTCTTCAACTTCTTTTTCCGAAACGCTCGACTCTTCCTCGATGTCTCCGGCTAAAAAAAGGATCATTTTAATAATGTTACATTTCATTGTTAACGAATATTCGGCATCGAATCAATTAGGTACCCATATTTTAATATACGGAGGTATATTTTGTGATTCTGAATGGTTAGGACGACCGACCATAGAATATATTCGCCAGATTCTCTACATTTTATCACAGAACGAAAATATATTAATTTTTTTTTTGTCGCGATTTTCGAGAAGAAATATATTCACATCGCTGTACGCAGTTTCCATCCATATCGATTCCGCATTAAAAATTAATAATTACCGGCTTCAATTCGTTAAGACCACAGAACGAGATGATGAAGAAAGAGGGCACAAAGTTCTATGTAACTAACGAGGTTTGACAGTTTGTTCGAAATTTGTCATTTATCATACAGCAGTCAGTGAGACAGTGAGTGCGAACTCTGTGTTGAGAGATTGTGAGATTGTGAATTTTTTTGCGAAAAAAGTGTTTGTTCTTCGAAATGGCGATCGAATCTTTGTTTATCGAAGGGAAGGTGATTGCTCATAGAGTTATCCCTATTATTGGGGACGGCGGCTGCCTGTTCCGTGCGTTGTCTTTCCTCATGTTCAACACGCAGGAGAGAGCTTTGCAGGTTAGGAAACGGATCGTGGAGTACGTCGGTAGTAATTGGCAAGATTTCGGTTACTTGAGCCACAACGCGTACGGCGACAATTACGATTGTCGAGAACAGTACGTCGAGGACATGGGACGGCGGGGCACATACGGCGGCCTCTGCGAATTGATCGCGGCGGGGAAAATCTATCCCTACGTGTTCGAGGTGTATCGCGAAGGGAAATTGTACGCGAAGGCTGGATTCGACGAGAATCCCATAAAAAGGCTCAAATTCAGCAGCCACCTTTCAAGTGGCCATTTCGACGCTTTCGTACTCGCGGATACCGAAACCAGCGCCTCTGGGCCCCTTTTCGTCGATGGTAGTAGCGCTTCGAAACCGACTTGTACCTTAGGTGAGTATTTTGTAAACGTACAGTGTCGCAAAAAGGGAAAGGCTCATCGAAAGAGGCGCTAGTATTTTATGCGAAATTTTAAATTGTTTTCGTACCCCCAGATTACCGAGTGCCTCCTTTTCGTAAATCGTCCAAATCGGAGGAGGAGGATCCAGCCGAGCTAACCGAAAGCAGCCAACGACAACCCAACCGATGGGGTCGAAGGAGTAAGGGACTCGAAAATCCCGACGCAGGTTAGGTTTAGTGGGTAGGAGTCCCACACTGTTCCACAGGGCAGTATCATGATCGAAACACCCTGTGGTTCGTGCTATGAAGCATTCCCCCTGCTTAAACAAAAAACAAAAAAAAAAAAAACGAAAATTGCTGCTGCTGTGACACTTCTACGAATAAATTCTCAGAGTTCTATTTTGTTCGATACTGTCCTGATTTCACGTTCCCGTTTAATTATTGTGAAAAACGATTTCTCCATAACGCGTTATACGTATCTTCCAACAACAGTTCATATATCTAAGTGTAAGTAAACTTGTGACGACAGCGGGAATCTCGAAGATCGGAGTATGATCGCCGGCCACGATTTCAGGCTATCTCATTTCGCTCTGTCGTCCTTGGAACCTGGGAGTAATTTTTCTACCGATACGAAAACTATTTGTATAACGCGATCACAAAAAATAGCCTGAATCGATTGATGATCTATGAAAAATTCAAATCCCAAGGGGATACGTAATGAATACTTGAAACATTTATGGTTCGACCTTTAGTTCGGTCCATCGGTTGAGACCATTCTCGTCTCAAAATTCGAAATACACGGACAGTCAACGATGAATGAAGCTTATACTCACGGTTAAAAACTCGTTTAGCTTCATTCGAGCTATTGCTTTAAGCCAGCAGGTTCCAACACAAGCCAGGAGTATGAGTTCGGATAGGAATGCTCAGTGTTTGTTGACGACAATACAGGAACCCTATTGTCGAATACGTCTTCAACTTCTTTTTCCGAAACGCTCGACTCTTCCTCGATGTCTCCGGCTAAAAAAAGGATCATTTTAATAATGTTACATTTCATTGTTAACGAATATTCGGCATCGAATCAATTAGGTACCCATATTTTAATATACGGAGGTATATTTTGTGATTCTGAATGGTTAGGACGACCGACCATAGAATATATTCGCCAGATTCTCTACATTTTATCACAGAACGAAAATATATTAATTTTTTTTTTGTCGCGATTTTCGAGAAGAAATATATTCACATCGCTGTACGCAGTTTCCATCCATATCGATTCCGCATTAAAAATTAATAATTACCGGCTTCAATTCGTTAAGACCACAGAACGAGATGATGAAGAAAGAGGGCACAAAGTTCTATGTAACTAACGAGGTTTGACAGTTTGTTCGAAATTTGTCATTTATCATACAGCAGTCAGTGAGACAGTGAGTGCGAACTCTGTGTTGAGAGATTGTGAATTTTTTTGCGAAAAAAGTGTTTGTTCTTCGAAATGGCGATCGAATCTTTGTTTATCGAAGGGAAGGTGATTGCTCATAGAGTTATCCCTATTATTGGGGACGGCGGCTGCCTGTTCCGTGCGTTGTCTTTCCTCATGTTCAACACGCAGGAGAGAGCTTTGCAGGTTAGGAAACGGATCGTGGAGTACGTCGGTAGTAATTGGCAAGATTTCGGTTACTTGAGCCACAACGCGTACGGCGACAATTACGATTGTCGAGAACAGTACGTCGAGGACATGGGACGGCGGGGCACATACGGCGGCCTCTGCGAATTGATCGCGGCGGGGAAAATCTATCCCTACGTGTTCGAGGTGTATCGCGAAGGGAAATTGTACGCGAAGGCTGGATTCGACGAGAATCCCATAAAAAGGCTCAAATTCAGCAGCCACCTTTCAAGTGGCCATTTCGACGCTTTCGTACTCGCAGATACCGAAACCAGCGCCTCTGGGCCCCTTTTCGTCGATGGTAGTAGCGCTTCGAAACCGACTTGTACCTTAGGTGAGTATTTTGTAAACGTACAGTGCCGCAAAAAGGGAAAGGCTCATCGAAAGAGGCGCTAGTATTTTATGCGAAATTTTAAATTGTTTTCGTACCCCCAGATTACCGAGTGCCTCCTTTTCGTAAATCGTCCAAATCGGAGGAGGAGGATCCAGCCGAGCTAACCGAAAGCAGCCAACGACAACCCAACCGATGGGGTCGAAGGAGTAAGGGACTCGAAAATCCCGACGCAGGTTAGGTTTAGTGGGTAGGAGTCCCACACTGTTCCACAGGGCAGTATCATGATCGAAACACCCTGTGGTTCGTGCTATGAAGCATTCCCCCTGCTTAAACAAAAAACAAAAAAAAAAAAAACGAAAATTGCTGCTGCTGTGACACTTCTACGAATAAATTCTCAGAGTTCTATTTTGTTCGATACTGTCCTGATTTCACGTTCCCGTTTAATTATTGTGAAAAACGATTTCTCCATAACGCGTTATACGTATCTTCCAACAACAGTTCATATATCTAAGTGTAAGTAAACTTGTGACGACAGCGGGAATCTCGAAGATCGGAGTATGATCGCCGGCCACGATTTCAGGCTATCTCATTTCGCTCTGTCGTCCTTGGAACCTGGGAGTAATTTTTCTACCGATACGAAAACTATTTGTATAACGCGATCACAAAAAATAGCCTGAATCGATTGATGATCTATGAAAAATTCAAATCCCAAGGGGATACGTAATGAATACTTGAAACATTTATGGTTCGACCTTTAGTTCGGTCCATCGGTTGAGACCATTCTCGTCTCAAAATTCGAAATACACGGACAGTCAACGATGAATGAAGCTTATACTCACGGTTAAAAACTCGTTTAGCTTCATTCGAGCTATTGCTTTAAGCCAGCAGGTTCCAACACAAGCCAGGAGTATGAGTTCGGATAGGAATGCTCAGTGTTTGTTGACGACAATACAGGAACCCTATTGTCGAATACGTCTTCAACTTCTTTTTCCGAAACGCTCGACTCTTCCTCGATGTCTCCGGCTAAAAAAAGGATCATTTTAATAATGTTACATTTCATTGTTAACGAATATTCGGCATCGAATCAATTAGGTACCCATATTTTAATATACGGAGGTATATTTTGTGATTCTGAATGGTTAGGACGACCGACCATAGAATATATTCGCCAGATTCTCTACATTTTATCACAGAACGAAAATATATTAATTTTTTTTTTGTCGCGATTTTCGAGAAGAAATATATTCACATCGCTGTACGCAGTTTCCATCCATATCGATTCCGCATTAAAAATTAATAATTACCGGCTTCAATTCGTTAAGACCACAGAACGAGATGATGAAGAAAGAGGGCACAAAGTTCTATGTAACTAACGAGGTTTGACAGTTTGTTCGAAATTTGTCATTTATCATACAGCAGTCAGTGAGACAGTGAGTGCGAACTCTGTGTTGAGAGATTGTGAGATTGTGAATTTTTTTGCGAAAAAAGTGTTTGTTCTTCGAAATGGCGATCGAATCTTTGTTTATCGAAGGGAAGGTGATTGCTCATAGAGTTATCCCTATTATTGGGGACGGCGGCTGCCTGTTCCGTGCGTTGTCTTTCCTCATGTTCAACACGCAGGAGAGAGCTTTGCAGGTTAGGAAACGGATCGTGGAGTACGTCGGTAGTAATTGGCAAGATTTCGGTTACTTGAGCCACAACGCGTACGGCGACAATTACGATTGTCGAGAACAGTACGTCGAGGACATGGGACGGCGGGGCACATACGGCGGCCTCTGCGAATTGATCGCGGCGGGGAAAATCTATCCCTACGTGTTCGAGGTGTATCGCGAAGGGAAATTGTACGCGAAGGCTGGATTCGACGAGAATCCCATAAAAAGGCTCAAATTCAGCAGCCACCTTTCAAGTGGCCATTTCGACGCTTTCGTACTCGCGGATACCGAAACCAGCGCCTCTGGGCCCCTTTTCGTCGATGGTAGTAGCGCTTCGAAACCGACTTGTACCTTAGGTGAGTATTTTGTAAACGTACAGTGCCGCAAAAAGGGAAAGGCTCATCGAAAGAGGCGCTAGTATTTTATGCGAAATTTTAAATTGTTTTCGTACCCCCAGATTACCGAGTGCCTCCTTTTCGTAAATCGTCCAAATCGGAGGAGGAGGATCCAGCCGAGCTAACCGAAAGCAGCCAACGACAACCCAACCGATGGGGTCGAAGGAGTAAGGGACTCGAAAATCCCGACGCAGGTTAGGTTTAGTGGGTAGGAGTCCCACACTGTTCCACAGGGCAGTATCATGATCGAAACACCCTGTGGTTCGTGCTATGAAGCATTCCCCCTGCTTAAACAAAAAACAAAAAAAAAAAAAACGAAAATTGCTGCTGCTGTGACACTTCTACGAATAAATTCTCAGAGTTCTATTTTGTTCGATACTGTCCTGATTTCACGTTCCCGTTTAATTATTGTGAAAAACGATTTCTCCATAACGCGTTATACGTATCTTCCAACAACAGTTCATATATCTAAGTGTAAGTAAACTTGTGACGACAGCGGGAATCTCGAAGATCGGAGTATGATCGCCGGCCACGATTTCAGGCTATCTCATTTCGCTCTGTCGTCCTTGGAACCTGGGAGTAATTTTTCTACCGATACGAAAACTATTTGTATAACGCGATCACAAAAAATAGCCTGAATCGATTGATGATCTATGAAAAATTCAAATCCCAAGGGGATACGTAATGAATACTTGAAACATTTATGGTTCGACCTTTAGTTCGGTCCATCGGTTGAGACCATTCTCGTCTCAAAATTCGAAATACACGGACAGTCAACGATGAATGAAGCTTATACTCACGGTTAAAAACTCGTTTAGCTTCATTCGAGCTATTGCTTTAAGCCAGCAGGTTCCAACACAAGCCAGGAGTATGAGTTCGGATAGGAATGCTCAGTGTTTGTTGACGACAATACAGGAACCCTATTGTCGAATACGTCTTCAACTTCTTTTTCCGAAACGCTCGACTCTTCCTCGATGTCTCCGGCTAAAAAAAGGATCATTTTAATAATGTTACATTTCATTGTTAACGAATATTCGGCATCGAATCAATTAGGTACCCATATTTTAATATACGGAGGTATATTTTGTGATTCTGAATGGTTAGGACGACCGACCATAGAATATATTCGCCAGATTCTCTACATTTTATCACAGAACGAAAATATATTAATTTTTTTTTTGTCGCGATTTTCGAGAAGAAATATATTCACATCGCTGTACGCAGTTTCCATCCATATCGATTCCGCATTAAAAATTAATAATTACCGGCTTCAATTCGTTAAGACCACAGAACGAGATGATGAAGAAAGAGGGCACAAAGTTCTATGTAACTAACGAGGTTTGACAGTTTGTTCGAAATTTGTCATTTATCATACAGCAGTCAGTGAGACAGTGAGTGCGAACTCTGTGTTGAGAGATTGTGAGATTGTGAATTTTTTTGCGAAAAAAGTGTTTGTTCTTCGAAATGGCGATCGAATCTTTGTTTATCGAAGGGAAGGTGATTGCTCATAGAGTTATCCCTATTATTGGGGACGGCGGCTGCCTGTTCCGTGCGTTGTCTTTCCTCATGTTCAACACGCAGGAGAGAGCTTTGCAGGTTAGGAAACGGATCGTGGAGTACGTCGGTAGTAATTGGCAAGATTTCGGTTACTTGAGCCACAACGCGTACGGCGACAATTACGATTGTCGAGAACAGTACGTCGAGGACATGGGACGGCGGGGCACATACGGCGGCCTCTGCGAATTGATCGCGGCGGGGAAAATCTATCCCTACGTGTTCGAGGTGTATCGCGAAGGGAAATTGTACGCGAAGGCTGGATTCGACGAGAATCCCATAAAAAGGCTCAAATTCAGCAGCCACCTTTCAAGTGGCCATTTCGACGCTTTCGTACTCGCGGATACCGAAACCAGCGCCTCTGGGCCCCTTTTCGTCGATGGTAGTAGCGCTTCGAAACCGACTTGTACCTTAGGTGAGTATTTTGTAAACGTACAGTGCCGCAAAAAGGGAAAGGCTCATCGAAAGAGGCGCTAGTATTTTATGCGAAATTTTAAATTGTTTTCGTACCCCCAGATTACCGAGTGCCTCCTTTTCGTAAATCGTCCAAATCGGAGGAGGAGGATCCAGCCGAGCTAACCGAAAGCAGCCAACGACAACCCAACCGATGGGGTCGAAGGAGTAAGGGACTCGAAAATCCCGACGCAGGTTAGGTTTAGTGGGTAGGAGTCCCACACTGTTCCACAGGGCAGTATCATGATCGAAACACCCTGTGGTTCGTGCTATGAAGCATTCCCCCTGCTTAAACAAAAAACAAAAAAAAAAAAAACGAAAATTGCTGCTGCTGTGACACTTCTACGAATAAATTCTCAGAGTTCTATTTTGTTCGATACTGTCCTGATTTCACGTTCCCGTTTAATTATTGTGAAAAACGATTTCTCCATAACGCGTTATACGTATCTTCCAACAACAGTTCATATATCTAAGTGTAAGTAAACTTGTGACGACAGCGGGAATCTCGAAGATCGGAGTATGATCGCCGGCCACGATTTCAGGCTATCTCATTTCGCTCTGTCGTCCTTGGAACCTGGGAGTAATTTTTCTACCGATACGAAAACTATTTGTATAACGCGATCACAAAAAATAGCCTGAATCGATTGATGATCTATGAAAAATTCAAATCCCAAGGGGATACGTAATGAATACTTGAAACATTTATGGTTCGACCTTTAGTTCGGTCCATCGGTTGAGACCATTCTCGTCTCAAAATTCGAAATACACGGACAGTCAACGATGAATGAAGCTTATACTCACGGTTAAAAACTCGTTTAGCTTCATTCGAGCTATTGCTTTAAGCCAGCAGGTTCCAACACAAGCCAGGAGTATGAGTTCGGATAGGAATGCTCAGTGTTTGTTGACGACAATACAGGAACCCTATTGTCGAATACGTCTTCAACTTCTTTTTCCGAAACGCTCGACTCTTCCTCGATGTCTCCGGCTAAAAAAAGGATCATTTTAATAATGTTACATTTCATTGTTAACGAATATTCGGCATCGAATCAATTAGGTACCCATATTTTAATATACGGAGGTATATTTTGTGATTCTGAATGGTTAGGACGACCGACCATAGAATATATTCGCCAGATTCTCTACATTTTATCACAGAACGAAAATATATTAATTTTTTTTTTGTCGCGATTTTCGACAAGAAATATATTCACATCGCTGTACGCAGTTTCCATCCATATCGATTCCGCATTAAAAATTAATAATTACCGGCTTCAATTCGTTAAGACCACAGAACGAGATGATGAAGAAAGAGGGCACAAAGTTCTATGTAACTAACGAGGTTTGACCACAGTATAGAAACTACCCAGTAGTTGCACTCCCTGAATTTTTTTACTCCGTTTCCGACTCGCGCATACTTCGGTGCGTCTAACCTCAAACTCAGCTTCGTTCACTTTCCCGGTTTGTTTATGTTATGAAATACAGCATTTTTAACAATTTCAGGAAGAATTCACATGTTAAAATGATTGAAATTAATAGAATTGTTGAAGCACTATGCCAAGTTATTGTGAAATGCAACATAAATACACCAAGAGACGAAGGAATACTTTCGATTGCTTACATTGGCGAACAGCGATTATTTGGAGTTTTTAGTGATTTTATTCACTTTACGAGTGCAATTTCGTGATAATGGAACTGATCAACTGATATTCAATCTCAGATGATATTCATTCAAAACGATATAACTAAAAATTGCAGTATTTGACATTTATTCTTGTCTTCTGAAGCCTGGAGTATCAACATTAGAGATAGCATTTATTATAAGTATAACCATGTATTAAAAATGAAACAGTAAAATGTTTGGCTCATTTATTCCTGAAAACAAACAGCAGAATGAAATTCAATAAATGCATGGAATGGAAAATACATGGGTTTCAGAGAACTTCACAGTACTATTTCAAATAATTTTATATCTTGCAAATTATCAAACTACTACTATATTAGTCGGCAGTTGTTATGTCAGTGCTATTATAATCTTCAATTACATATTCATTATACTGAATATATGTTACAAATAAAAAAACTCAAATGAAATTCAATCCATGTGGTAGCCGATCGTCAAATGAACACCGATTTCAATTCATCCCCACAAAATGCTTTACAATCCATATAAAATGTTTTTTTATTATACAGATGCAACATTAGGGCTTTCATAATCTTCAATTTACTATAAGGTCAATTCGCAATATATTATTAACAACAAAATGTAGAACAAGTTCCATCCTTGGGTAGTCGATCCACATCAAAACATGTTCGGTTCAGAACAGAGAAAGTTATCTGGTTCAATTATTATAAAATGCATGCAATATTTTGAGAAACCTATCAAATTTATCACATAATTAATTGCTTTGATTGGCTTTATATATCATATAGAGATGTGAGTGGTAACCAATCAGGATGGGTTTTGTCCATCGTAACACCAGCCATCGTAGTTTGGAGAAGATATTATTCTTGAAATGTGTATAACAAACACGAATTATTCTTATCATAATTATCTCATCATGATTCAACTTATTAAACAAAACCACCAGTGTGAAAATGGCTGGAAAAAACTCTACCGTAGTTTGTTACTTTGTCAGAGCGGTTTTCTCAATTTATGGCGTGAATATAGGATGTTTGCCTCCTCTGGGATAGTTCACATAGTATTCTATTTCTTCAGATACACGATTAAATGTAGGGGAATGGGTCAAAAATGCAATTATTCAAATATGAAGTTCACACTACAAAATATCTGGAAAATTGTATTAATTCATCTCTCGGGGTATTTATGTAGCATTTCACAAAGAAACAATAACTTGGCCTAGTTATTCACCAATTCTATTGATCTGAATCATTTCAACTTGTGAATTCATCCTGAAATTGAAAAAATGCTGTACTTCCTAACATTTACAAAGCGGAAATGTGAGGTTGTTGTTGTTTTACTTGTTTTACCTCGAATGTATGACAAATGCCAAACAACGCACGAAATCAATTCAAATCCTACATAAATTTTATATATCACAATTAGAAAATCACTTTCGACCCCAGTAACTCCTATTTAAAATTGGGAAAAATGAAATGCAAGCCCTTCCCGAAAATGACAATTCTAGTATACTTTCAAATTCCCGCTCAATCCTCATGCGCGCCGAAGTGTGCGCGAAATCCCCTTGGAGTAAAAATTTCAGTTCATTTTATCGAGAGTGCAACTACTGGGTAGTTTCTATACTGTGGTTTGACAGTTTGTTCGAAATTTGTCATTTATCATACAGCAGTCAGTGAGACAGTGAGTGCGAACTCTGTGTTGAGAGATTGTGAGATTGTGAATTTTTTTGCGAAAAAAGTGTTTGTTCTTCGAAATGGCGATCGAATCTTTGTTTATCGAAGGGAAGGTGATTGCTCATAGAGTTATCCCTATTATTGGGGACGGCGGCTGCCTGTTCCGTGCGTTGTCTTTCCTCATGTTCAACACGCAGGAGAGAGCTTTGCAGGTTAGGAAACGGATCGTGGAGTACGTCGGTAGTAATTGGCAAGATTTCGGTTACTTGAGCCACAACGCGTACGGCGACAATTACGATTGTCGAGAACAGTACGTCGAGGACATGGGACGGCGGGGCACATACGGCGGCCTCTGCGAATTGATCGCGGCGGGGAAAATCTATCCCTACGTGTTCGAGGTGTATCGCGAAGGGAAATTGTACGCGAAGGCTGGATTCGACGAGAATCCCATAAAAAGGCTCAAATTCAGCAGCCACCTTTCAAGTGGCCATTTCGACGCTTTCGTACTCGCGGATACCGAAACCAGCGCCTCTGGGCCCCTTTTCGTCGATGGTAGTAGCGCTTCGAAACCGACTTGTACCTTAGGTGAGTATTTTGTAAACGTACAGTGTCGCAAAAAGGGAAAGGCTCATCGAAAGAGGCGCTAGTATTTTATGCGAAATTTTAAATTGTTTTCGTACCCCCAGATTACCGAGTGCCTCCTTTTCGTAAATCGTCCAAATCGGAGGAGGAGGATCCAGCCGAGCTAACCGAAAGCAGCCAACGACAACCCAACCGATGGGGTCGAAGGAGTAAGGGACTCGAAAATCCCGACGCAGGTTAGGTTTAGTGGGTAGGAGTCCCACACTGTTCCACAGGGCAGTATCATGATCGAAACACCCTGTGGTTCGTGCTATGAAGCATTCCCCCTGCTTAAACAAAAAACAAAAAAAAAAAAAACGAAAATTGCTGCTGCTGTGACACTTCTACGAATAAATTCTCAGAGTTCTATTTTGTTCGATACTGTCCTGATTTCACGTTCCCGTTTAATTATTGTGAAAAACGATTTCTCCATAACGCGTTATACGTATCTTCCAACAACAGTTCATATATCTAAGTGTAAGTAAACTTGTGACGACAGCGGGAATCTCGAAGATCGGAGTATGATCGCCGGCCACGATTTCAGGCTATCTCATTTCGCTCTGTCGTCCTTGGAACCTGGGAGTAATTTTTCTACCGATACGAAAACTATTTGTATAACGCGATCACAAAAAATAGCCTGAATCGATTGATGATCTATGAAAAATTCAAATCCCAAGGGGATACGTAATGAATACTTGAAACATTTATGGTTCGACCTTTAGTTCGGTCCATCGGTTGAGACCATTCTCGTCTCAAAATTCGAAATACACGGACAGTCAACGATGAATGAAGCTTATACTCACGGTTAAAAACTCGTTTAGCTTCATTCGAGCTATTGCTTTAAGCCAGCAGGTTCCAACACAAGCCAGGAGTATGAGTTCGGATAGGAATGCTCAGTGTTTGTTGACGACAATACAGGAACCCTATTGTCGAATACGTCTTCAACTTCTTTTTCCGAAACGCTCGACTCTTCCTCGATGTCTCCGGCTAAAAAAAGGATCATTTTAATAATGTTACATTTCATTGTTAACGAATATTCGGCATCGAATCAATTAGGTACCCATATTTTAATATACGGAGGTATATTTTGTGATTCTGAATGGTTAGGACGACCGACCATAGAATATATTCGCCAGATTCTCTACATTTTATCACAGAACGAAAATATATTAATTTTTTTTTTGTCGCGATTTTCGACAAGAAATATATTCACATCGCTGTACGCAGTTTCCATCCATATCGATTCCGCATTAAAAATTAATAATTACCGGCTTCAATTCGTTAAGACCACAGAACGAGATGATGAAGAAAGAGGGCACAAAGTTCTATGTAACTAACGAGGTTTGACAGTTTGTTCGAAATTTGTCATTTATCATACAGCAGTCAGTGAGACAGTGAGTGCGAACTCTGTGTTGAGAGATTGTGAGATTGTGAATTTTTTTGCGAAAAAAGTGTTTGTTCTTCGAAATGGCGATCGAATCTTTGTTTATCGAAGGGAAGGTGATTGCTCATAGAGTTATCCCTATTATTGGGGACGGCGGCTGCCTGTTCCGTGCGTTGTCTTTCCTCATGTTCAACACGCAGGAGAGAGCTTTGCAGGTTAGGAAACGGATCGTGGAGTACGTCGGTAGTAATTGGCAAGATTTCGGTTACTTGAGCCACAACGCGTACGGCGACAATTACGATTGTCGAGAACAGTACGTCGAGGACATGGGACGGCGGGGCACATACGGCGGCCTCTGCGAATTGATCGCGGCGGGGAAAATCTATCCCTACGTGTTCGAGGTGTATCGCGAAGGGAAATTGTACGCGAAGGCTGGATTCGACGAGAATCCCATAAAAAGGCTCAAATTCAGCAGCCACCTTTCAAGTGGCCATTTCGACGCTTTCGTACTCGCGGATACCGAAACCAGCGCCTCTGGGCCCCTTTTCGTCGATGGTAGTAGCGCTTCGAAACCGACTTGTACCTTAGGTGAGTATTTTGTAAACGTACAGTGCCGCAAAAAGGGAAAGGCTCATCGAAAGAGGCGCTAGTATTTTATGCGAAATTTTAAATTGTTTTCGTACCCCCAGATTACCGAGTGCCTCCTTTTCGTAAATCGTCCAAATCGGAGGAGGAGGATCCAGCCGAGCTAACCGAAAGCAGCCAACGACAACCCAACCGATGGGGTCGAAGGAGTAAGGGACTCGAAAATCCCGACGCAGGTTAGGTTTAGTGGGTAGGAGTCCCACACTGTTCCACAGGGCAGTATCATGATCGAAACACCCTGTGGTTCGTGCTATGAAGCATTCCCCCTGCTTAAACAAAAAACAAAAAAAAAAAAAACGAAAATTGCTGCTGCTGTGACACTTCTACGAATAAATTCTCAGAGTTCTATTTTGTTCGATACTGTCCTGATTTCACGTTCCCGTTTAATTATTGTGAAAAACGATTTCTCCATAACGCGTTATACGTATCTTCCAACAACAGTTCATATATCTAAGTGTAAGTAAACTTGTGACGACAGCGGGAATCTCGAAGATCGGAGTATGATCGCCGGCCACGATTTCAGGCTATCTCATTTCGCTCTGTCGTCCTTGGAACCTGGGAGTAATTTTTCTACCGATACGAAAACTATTTGTATAACGCGATCACAAAAAATAGCCTGAATCGATTGATGATCTATGAAAAATTCAAATCCCAAGGGGATACGTAATGAATACTTGAAACATTTATGGTTCGACCTTTAGTTCGGTCCATCGGTTGAGACCATTCTCGTCTCAAAATTCGAAATACACGGACAGTCAACGATGAATGAAGCTTATACTCACGGTTAAAAACTCGTTTAGCTTCATTCGAGCTATTGCTTTAAGCCAGCAGGTTCCAACACAAGCCAGGAGTATGAGTTCGGATAGGAATGCTCAGTGTTTGTTGACGACAATACAGGAACCCTATTGTCGAATACGTCTTCAACTTCTTTTTCCGAAACGCTCGACTCTTCCTCGATGTCTCCGGCTAAAAAAAGGATCATTTTAATAATGTTACATTTCATTGTTAACGAATATTCGGCATCGAATCAATTAGGTACCCATATTTTAATATACGGAGGTATATTTTGTGATTCTGAATGGTTAGGACGACCGACCATAGAATATATTCGCCAGATTCTCTACATTTTATCACAGAACGAAAATATATTAATTTTTTTTTTGTCGCGATTTTCGACAAGAAATATATTCACATCGCTGTACGCAGTTTCCATCCATATCGATTCCGCATTAAAAATTAATAATTACCGGCTTCAATTCGTTAAGACCACAGAACGAGATGATGAAGAAAGAGGGCACAAAGTTCTATGTAACTAACGAGGTTTGACAGTTTGTTCGAAATTTGTCATTTATCATACAGCAGTCAGTGAGACAGTGAGTGCGAACTCTGTGTTGAGAGATTGTGAGATTGTGAATTTTTTTGCGAAAAAAGTGTTTGTTCTTCGAAATGGCGATCGAATCTTTGTTTATCGAAGGGAAGGTGATTGCTCATAGAGTTATCCCTATTATTGGGGACGGCGGCTGCCTGTTCCGTGCGTTGTCTTTCCTCATGTTCAACACGCAGGAGAGAGCTTTGCAGGTTAGGAAACGGATCGTGGAGTACGTCGGTAGTAATTGGCAAGATTTCGGTTACTTGAGCCACAACGCGTACGGCGACAATTACGATTGTCGAGAACAGTACGTCGAGGACATGGGACGGCGGGGCACATACGGCGGCCTCTGCGAATTGATCGCGGCGGGGAAAATCTATCCCTACGTGTTCGAGGTGTATCGCGAAGGGAAATTGTACGCGAAGGCTGGATTCGACGAGAATCCCATAAAAAGGCTCAAATTCAGCAGCCACCTTTCAAGTGGCCATTTCGACGCTTTCGTACTCGCGGATACCGAAACCAGCGCCTCTGGGCCCCTTTTCGTCGATGGTAGTAGCGCTTCGAAACCGACTTGTACCTTAGGTGAGTATTTTGTAAACGTACAGTGCCGCAAAAAGGGAAAGGCTCATCGAAAGAGGCGCTAGTATTTTATGCGAAATTTTAAATTGTTTTCGTACCCCCAGATTACCGAGTGCCTCCTTTTCGTAAATCGTCCAAATCGGAGGAGGAGGATCCAGCCGAGCTAACCGAAAGCAGCCAACGACAACCCAACCGATGGGGTCGAAGGAGTAAGGGACTCGAAAATCCCGACGCAGGTTAGGTTTAGTGGGTAGGAGTCCCACACTGTTCCACAGGGCAGTATCATGATCGAAACACCCTGTGGTTCGTGCTATGAAGCATTCCCCCTGCTTAAACAAAAAACAAAAAAAAAAAAAACGAAAATTGCTGCTGCTGTGACACTTCTACGAATAAATTCTCAGAGTTCTATTTTGTTCGATACTGTCCTGATTTCACGTTCCCGTTTAATTATTGTGAAAAACGATTTCTCCATAACGCGTTATACGTATCTTCCAACAACAGTTCATATATCTAAGTGTAAGTAAACTTGTGACGACAGCGGGAATCTCGAAGATCGGAGTATGATCGCCGGCCACGATTTCAGGCTATCTCATTTCGCTCTGTCGTCCTTGGAACCTGGGAGTAATTTTTCTACCGATACGAAAACTATTTGTATAACGCGATCACAAAAAATAGCCTGAATCGATTGATGATCTATGAAAAATTCAAATCCCAAGGGGATACGTAATGAATACTTGAAACATTTATGGTTCGACCTTTAGTTCGGTCCATCGGTTGAGACCATTCTCGTCTCAAAATTCGAAATACACGGACAGTCAACGATGAATGAAGCTTATACTCACGGTTAAAAACTCGTTTAGCTTCATTCGAGCTATTGCTTTAAGCCAGCAGGTTCCAACACAAGCCAGGAGTATGAGTTCGGATAGGAATGCTCAGTGTTTGTTGACGACAATACAGGAACCCTATTGTCGAATACGTCTTCAACTTCTTTTTCCGAAACGCTCGACTCTTCCTCGATGTCTCCGGCTAAAAAAAGGATCATTTTAATAATGTTACATTTCATTGTTAACGAATATTCGGCATCGAATCAATTAGGTACCCATATTTTAATATACGGAGGTATATTTTGTGATTCTGAATGGTTAGGACGACCGACCATAGAATATATTCGCCAGATTCTCTACATTTTATCACAGAACGAAAATATATTAATTTTTTTTTTGTCGCGATTTTCGAGAAGAAATATATTCACATCGCTGTACGCAGTTTCCATCCATATCGATTCCGCATTAAAAATTAATAATTACCGGCTTCAATTCGTTAAGACCACAGAACGAGATGATGAAGAAAGAGGGCACAAAGTTCTATGTAACTAACGAGGTTTGACAGTTTGTTCGAAATTTGTCATTTATCATACAGCAGTCAGTGAGACAGTGAGTGCGAACTCTGTGTTGAGAGATTGTGAGATTGTGAATTTTTTTGCGAAAAAAGTGTTTGTTCTTCGAAATGGCGATCGAATCTTTGTTTATCGAAGGGAAGGTGATTGCTCATAGAGTTATCCCTATTATTGGGGACGGCGGCTGCCTGTTCCGTGCGTTGTCTTTCCTCATGTTCAACACGCAGGAGAGAGCTTTGCAGGTTAGGAAACGGATCGTGGAGTACGTCGGTAGTAATTGGCAAGATTTCGGTTACTTGAGCCACAACGCGTACGGCGACAATTACGATTGTCGAGAACAGTACGTCGAGGACATGGGACGGCGGGGCACATACGGCGGCCTCTGCGAATTGATCGCGGCGGGGAAAATCTATCCCTACGTGTTCGAGGTGTATCGCGAAGGGAAATTGTACGCGAAGGCTGGATTCGACGAGAATCCCATAAAAAGGCTCAAATTCAGCAGCCACCTTTCAAGTGGCCATTTCGACGCTTTCGTACTCGCGGATACCGAAACCAGCGCCTCTGGGCCCCTTTTCGTCGATGGTAGTAGCGCTTCGAAACCGACTTGTACCTTAGGTGAGTATTTTGTAAACGTACAGTGTCGCAAAAAGGGAAAGGCTCATCGAAAGAGGCGCTAGTATTTTATGCGAAATTTTAAATTGTTTTCGTACCCCCAGATTACCGAGTGCCTCCTTTTCGTAAATCGTCCAAATCGGAGGAGGAGGATCCAGCCGAGCTAACCGAAAGCAGCCAACGACAACCCAACCGATGGGGTCGAAGGAGTAAGGGACTCGAAAATCCCGACGCAGGTTAGGTTTAGTGGGTAGGAGTCCCACACTGTTCCACAGGGCAGTATCATGATCGAAACACCCTGTGGTTCGTGCTATGAAGCATTCCCCCTGCTTAAACAAAAAACAAAAAAAAAAAAAACGAAAATTGCTGCTGCTGTGACACTTCTACGAATAAATTCTCAGAGTTCTATTTTGTTCGATACTGTCCTGATTTCACGTTCCCGTTTAATTATTGTGAAAAACGATTTCTCCATAACGCGTTATACGTATCTTCCAACAACAGTTCATATATCTAAGTGTAAGTAAACTTGTGACGACAGCGGGAATCTCGAAGATCGGAGTATGATCGCCGGCCACGATTTCAGGCTATCTCATTTCGCTCTGTCGTCCTTGGAACCTGGGAGTAATTTTTCTACCGATACGAAAACTATTTGTATAACGCGATCACAAAAAATAGCCTGAATCGATTGATGATCTATGAAAAATTCAAATCCCAAGGGGATACGTAATGAATACTTGAAACATTTATGGTTCGACCTTTAGTTCGGTCCATCGGTTGAGACCATTCTCGTCTCAAAATTCGAAATACACGGACAGTCAACGATGAATGAAGCTTATACTCACGGTTAAAAACTCGTTTAGCTTCATTCGAGCTATTGCTTTAAGCCAGCAGGTTCCAACACAAGCCAGGAGTATGAGTTCGGATAGGAATGCTCAGTGTTTGTTGACGACAATACAGGAACCCTATTGTCGAATACGTCTTCAACTTCTTTTTCCGAAACGCTCGACTCTTCCTCGATGTCTCCGGCTAAAAAAAGGATCATTTTAATAATGTTACATTTCATTGTTAACGAATATTCGGCATCGAATCAATTAGGTACCCATATTTTAATATACGGAGGTATATTTTGTGATTCTGAATGGTTAGGACGACCGACCATAGAATATATTCGCCAGATTCTCTACATTTTATCACAGAACGAAAATATATTAATTTTTTTTTTGTCGCGATTTTCGACAAGAAATATATTCACATCGCTGTACGCAGTTTCCATCCATATCGATTCCGCATTAAAAATTAATAATTACCGGCTTCAATTCGTTAAGACCACAGAACGAGATGATGAAGAAAGAGGGCACAAAGTTCTATGTAACTAACGAGGTTTGACAGTTTGTTCGAAATTTGTCATTTATCATACAGCAGTCAGTGAGACAGTGAGTGCGAACTCTGTGTTGAGAGATTGTGAGATTGTGAATTTTTTTGCGAAAAAAGTGTTTGTTCTTCGAAATGGCGATCGAATCTTTGTTTATCGAAGGGAAGGTGATTGCTCATAGAGTTATCCCTATTATTGGGGACGGCGGCTGCCTGTTCCGTGCGTTGTCTTTCCTCATGTTCAACACGCAGGAGAGAGCTTTGCAGGTTAGGAAACGGATCGTGGAGTACGTCGGTAGTAATTGGCAAGATTTCGGTTACTTGAGCCACAACGCGTACGGCGACAATTACGATTGTCGAGAACAGTACGTCGAGGACATGGGACGGCGGGGCACATACGGCGGCCTCTGCGAATTGATCGCGGCGGGGAAAATCTATCCCTACGTGTTCGAGGTGTATCGCGAAGGGAAATTGTACGCGAAGGCTGGATTCGACGAGAATCCCATAAAAAGGCTCAAATTCAGCAGCCACCTTTCAAGTGGCCATTTCGACGCTTTCGTACTCGCGGATACCGAAACCAGCGCCTCTGGGCCCCTTTTCGTCGATGGTAGTAGCGCTTCGAAACCGACTTGTACCTTAGGTGAGTATTTTGTAAACGTACAGTGCCGCAAAAAGGGAAAGGCTCATCGAAAGAGGCGCTAGTATTTTATGCGAAATTTTAAATTGTTTTCGTACCCCCAGATTACCGAGTGCCTCCTTTTCGTAAATCGTCCAAATCGGAGGAGGAGGATCCAGCCGAGCTAACCGAAAGCAGCCAACGACAACCCAACCGATGGGGTCGAAGGAGTAAGGGACTCGAAAATCCCGACGCAGGTTAGGTTTAGTGGGTAGGAGTCCCACACTGTTCCACAGGGCAGTATCATGATCGAAACACCCTGTGGTTCGTGCTATGAAGCATTCCCCCTGCTTAAACAAAAAACAAAAAAAAAAAAAACGAAAATTGCTGCTGCTGTGACACTTCTACGAATAAATTCTCAGAGTTCTATTTTGTTCGATACTGTCCTGATTTCACGTTCCCGTTTAATTATTGTGAAAAACGATTTCTCCATAACGCGTTATACGTATCTTCCAACAACAGTTCATATATCTAAGTGTAAGTAAACTTGTGACGACAGCGGGAATCTCGAAGATCGGAGTATGATCGCCGGCCACGATTTCAGGCTATCTCATTTCGCTCTGTCGTCCTTGGAACCTGGGAGTAATTTTTCTACCGATACGAAAACTATTTGTATAACGCGATCACAAAAAATAGCCTGAATCGATTGATGATCTATGAAAAATTCAAATCCCAAGGGGATACGTAATGAATACTTGAAACATTTATGGTTCGACCTTTAGTTCGGTCCATCGGTTGAGACCATTCTCGTCTCAAAATTCGAAATACACGGACAGTCAACGATGAATGAAGCTTATACTCACGGTTAAAAACTCGTTTAGCTTCATTCGAGCTATTGCTTTAAGCCAGCAGGTTCCAACACAAGCCAGGAGTATGAGTTCGGATAGGAATGCTCAGTGTTTGTTGACGACAATACAGGAACCCTATTGTCGAATACGTCTTCAACTTCTTTTTCCGAAACGCTCGACTCTTCCTCGATGTCTCCGGCTAAAAAAAGGATCATTTTAATAATGTTACATTTCATTGTTAACGAATATTCGGCATCGAATCAATTAGGTACCCATATTTTAATATACGGAGGTATATTTTGTGATTCTGAATGGTTAGGACGACCGACCATAGAATATATTCGCCAGATTCTCTACATTTTATCACAGAACGAAAATATATTAATTTTTTTTTTGTCGCGATTTTCGACAAGAAATATATTCACATCGCTGTACGCAGTTTCCATCCATATCGATTCCGCATTAAAAATTAATAATTACCGGCTTCAATTCGTTAAGACCACAGAACGAGATGATGAAGAAAGAGGGCACAAAGTTCTATGTAACTAACGAGGTTTGACAGTTTGTTCGAAATTTGTCATTTATCATACAGCAGTCAGTGAGACAGTGAGTGCGAACTCTGTGTTGAGAGATTGTGAGATTGTGAATTTTTTTGCGAAAAAAGTGTTTGTTCTTCGAAATGGCGATCGAATCTTTGTTTATCGAAGGGAAGGTGATTGCTCATAGAGTTATCCCTATTATTGGGGACGGCGGCTGCCTGTTCCGTGCGTTGTCTTTCCTCATGTTCAACACGCAGGAGAGAGCTTTGCAGGTTAGGAAACGGATCGTGGAGTACGTCGGTAGTAATTGGCAAGATTTCGGTTACTTGAGCCACAACGCGTACGGCGACAATTACGATTGTCGAGAACAGTACGTCGAGGACATGGGACGGCGGGGCACATACGGCGGCCTCTGCGAATTGATCGCGGCGGGGAAAATCTATCCCTACGTGTTCGAGGTGTATCGCGAAGGGAAATTGTACGCGAAGGCTGGATTCGACGAGAATCCCATAAAAAGGCTCAAATTCAGCAGCCACCTTTCAAGTGGCCATTTCGACGCTTTCGTACTCGCGGATACCGAAACCAGCGCCTCTGGGCCCCTTTTCGTCGATGGTAGTAGCGCTTCGAAACCGACTTGTACCTTAGGTGAGTATTTTGTAAACGTACAGTGCCGCAAAAAGGGAAAGGCTCATCGAAAGAGGCGCTAGTATTTTATGCGAAATTTTAAATTGTTTTCGTACCCCCAGATTACCGAGTGCCTCCTTTTCGTAAATCGTCCAAATCGGAGGAGGAGGATCCAGCCGAGCTAACCGAAAGCAGCCAACGACAACCCAACCGATGGGGTCGAAGGAGTAAGGGACTCGAAAATCCCGACGCAGGTTAGGTTTAGTGGGTAGGAGTCCCACACTGTTCCACAGGGCAGTATCATGATCGAAACACCCTGTGGTTCGTGCTATGAAGCATTCCCCCTGCTTAAACAAAAAACAAAAAAAAAAAAAAACGAAAATTGCTGCTGCTGTGACACTTCTACGAATAAATTCTCAGAGTTCTATTTTGTTCGATACTGTCCTGATTTCACGTTCCCGTTTAATTATTGTGAAAAACGATTTCTCCATAACGCGTTATACGTATCTTCCAACAACAGTTCATATATCTAAGTGTAAGTAAACTTGTGACGACAGCGGGAATCTCGAAGATCGGAGTATGATCGCCGGCCACGATTTCAGGCTATCTCATTTCGCTCTGTCGTCCTTGGAACCTGGGAGTAATTTTTCTACCGATACGAAAACTATTTGTATAACGCGATCACAAAAAATAGCCTGAATCGATTGATGATCTATGAAAAATTCAAATCCCAAGGGGATACGTAATGAATACTTGAAACATTTATGGTTCGACCTTTAGTTCGGTCCATCGGTTGAGACCATTCTCGTCTCAAAATTCGAAATACACGGACAGTCAACGATGAATGAAGCTTATACTCACGGTTAAAAACTCGTTTAGCTTCATTCGAGCTATTGCTTTAAGCCAGCAGGTTCCAACACAAGCCAGGAGTATGAGTTCGGATAGGAATGCTCAGTGTTTGTTGACGACAATACAGGAACCCTATTGTCGAATACGTCTTCAACTTCTTTTTCCGAAACGCTCGACTCTTCCTCGATGTCTCCGGCTAAAAAAAGGATCATTTTAATAATGTTACATTTCATTGTTAACGAATATTCGGCATCGAATCAATTAGGTACCCATATTTTAATATACGGAGGTATATTTTGTGATTCTGAATGGTTAGGACGACCGACCATAGAATATATTCGCCAGATTCTCTACATTTTATCACAGAACGAAAATATATTAATTTTTTTTTTGTCGCGATTTTCGAGAAGAAATATATTCACATCGCTGTACGCAGTTTCCATCCATATCGATTCCGCATTAAAAATTAATAATTACCGGCTTCAATTCGTTAAGACCACAGAACGAGATGATGAAGAAAGAGGGCACAAAGTTCTATGTAACTAACGAGGTTTGACAGTTTGTTCGAAATTTGTCATTTATCATACAGCAGTCAGTGAGACAGTGAGTGCGAACTCTGTGTTGAGAGATTGTGAGATTGTGAATTATTTTGCGAAAAAAGTGTTTGTTCTTCGAAATGGCGATCGAATCTTTGTTTATCGAAGGGAAGGTGATTGCTCATAGAGTTATCCCTATTATTGGGGACGGCGGCTGCCTGTTCCGTGCGTTGTCTTTCCTCATGTTCAACACGCAGGAGAGAGCTTTGCAGGTTAGGAAACGGATCGTGGAGTACGTCGGTAGTAATTGGCAAGATTTCGGTTACTTGAGCCACAACGCGTACGGCGACAATTACGATTGTCGAGAACAGTACGTCGAGGACATGGGACGGCGGGGCACATACGGCGGCCTCTGCGAATTGATCGCGGCGGGGAAAATCTATCCCTACGTGTTCGAGGTGTATCGCGAAGGGAAATTGTACGCGAAGGCTGGATTCGACGAGAATCCCATAAAAAGGCTCAAATTCAGCAGCCACCTTTCAAGTGGCCATTTCGACGCTTTCGTACTCGCGGATACCGAAACCAGCGCCTCTGGGCCCCTTTTCGTCGATGGTAGTAGCGCTTCGAAACCGACTTGTACCTTAGGTGAGTATTTTGTAAACGTACAGTGCCGCAAAAAGGGAAAGGCTCATCGAAAGAGGCGCTAGTATTTTATGCGAAATTTTAAATTGTTTTCGTACCCCCAGATTACCGAGTGCCTCCTTTTCGTAAATCGTCCAAATCGGAGGAGGAGGATCCAGCCGAGCTAACCGAAAGCAGCCAACGACAACCCAACCGATGGGGTCGAAGGAGTAAGGGACTCGAAAATCCCGACGCAGGTTAGGTTTAGTGGGTAGGAGTCCCACACTGTTCCACAGGGCAGTATCATGATCGAAACACCCTGTGGTTCGTGCTATGAAGCATTCCCCCTGCTTAAACAAAAAACAAAAAAAAAAAAAAACGAAAATTGCTGCTGCTGTGACACTTCTACGAATAAATTCTCAGAGTTCTATTTTGTTCGATACTGTCCTGATTTCACGTTCCCGTTTAATTATTGTGAAAAACGATTTCTCCATAACGCGTTATACGTATCTTCCAACAACAGTTCATATATCTAAGTGTAAGTAAACTTGTGACGACAGCGGGAATCTCGAAGATCGGAGTATGATCGCCGGCCACGATTTCAGGCTATCTCATTTCGCTCTGTCGTCCTTGGAACCTGGGAGTAATTTTTCTACCGATACGAAAACTATTTGTATAACGCGATCACAAAAAATAGCCTGAATCGATTGATGATCTATGAAAAATTCAAATCCCAAGGGGATACGTAATGAATACTTGAAACATTTATGGTTCGACCTTTAGTTCGGTCCATCGGTTGAGACCATTCTCGTCTCAAAATTCGAAATACACGGACAGTCAACGATGAATGAAGCTTATACTCACGGTTAAAAACTCGTTTAGCTTCATTCGAGCTATTGCTTTAAGCCAGCAGGTTCCAACACAAGCCAGGAGTATGAGTTCGGATAGGAATGCTCAGTGTTTGTTGACGACAATACAGGAACCCTATTGTCGAATACGTCTTCAACTTCTTTTCCGAAACGCTCGACTCTTCCTCGATGTCTCCGGCTAAAAAAAGGATCATTTTAATAATGTTACATTTCATTGTTAACGAATATTCGGCATCGAATCAATTAGGTACCCATATTTTAATATACGGAGGTATATTTTGTGATTCTGAATGGTTAGGACGACCGACCATAGAATATATTCGCCAGATTCTCTACATTTTATCACAGAACGAAAATATATTAATTTTTTTTTTGTCGCGATTTTCGAGAAGAAATATATTCACATCGCTGTACGCAGTTTCCATCCATATCGATTCCGCATTAAAAATTAATAATTACCGGCTTCAATTCGTTAAGACCACAGAACGAGATGATGAAGAAAGAGGGCACAAAGTTCTATGTAACTAACGAGGTTTGACAGTTTGTTCGAAATTTGTCATTTATCATACAGCAGTCAGTGAGACAGTGAGTGCGAACTCTGTGTTGAGAGATTGTGAGATTGTGAATTTTTTTGCGAAAAAAGTGTTTGTTCTTCGAAATGGCGATCGAATCTTTGTTTATCGAAGGGAAGGTGATTGCTCATAGAGTTATCCCTATTATTGGGGACGGCGGCTGCCTGTTCCGTGCGTTGTCTTTCCTCATGTTCAACACGCAGGAGAGAGCTTTGCAGGTTAGGAAACGGATCGTGGAGTACGTCGGTAGTAATTGGCAAGATTTCGGTTACTTGAGCCACAACGCGTACGGCGACAATTACGATTGTCGAGAACAGTACGTCGAGGACATGGGACGGCGGGGCACATACGGCGGCCTCTGCGAATTGATCGCGGCGGGGAAAATCTATCCCTACGTGTTCGAGGTGTATCGCGAAGGGAAATTGTACGCGAAGGCTGGATTCGACGAGAATCCCATAAAAAGGCTCAAATCAGCAGCCACCTTTCAAGTGGCCATTTCGACGCTTTCGTACTCGCGGATACCGAAACCAGCGCCTCTGGGCCCCTTTTCGTCGATGGTAGTAGCGCTTCGAAACCGACTTGTACCTTAGGTGAGTATTTTGTAAACGTACAGTGCCGCAAAAAGGGAAAGGCTCATCGAAAGAGGCGCTAGTATTTTATGCGAAATTTTAAATTGTTTTCGTACCCCCAGATTACCGAGTGCCTCCTTTTCGTAAATCGTCCAAATCGGAGGAGGAGGATCCAGCCGAGCTAACCGAAAGCAGCCAACGACAACCCAACCGATGGGGTCGAAGGAGTAAGGGACTCGAAATCCCGACGCAGGTTAGGTTTAGTGGGTAGGAGTCCCACACTGTTCCACAGGGCAGTATCATGATCGAAACACCCTGTGGTTCGTGCTATGAAGCATTCCCCCTGCTTAAACAAAAAACAAAAAAAAAAAAAAACGAAAATTGCTGCTGCTGTGACACTTCTACGAATAAATTCTCAGAGTTCTATTTTGTTCGATACTGTCCTGATTTCACGTTCCCGTTTAATTATTGTGAAAAACGATTTCTCCATAACGCGTTATACGTATCTTCCAACAACAGTTCATATATCTAAGTGTAAGTAAACTTGTGACGACAGCGGGAATCTCGAAGATCGGAGTATGATCGCCGGCCACGATTTCAGGCTATCTCATTTCGCTCTGGTCGTCCTTGGAACCTGGGAGTAATTTTTCTACCGATACGAAAACTATTTGTATAACGCGATCACAAAAAATAGCCTGAATCGATTGATGATCTATGAAAAATTCAAATCCCAAGGGGATACGTAATGAATACTTGAAACATTTATGGTTCGACCTTTAGTTCGGTCCATCGGTTGAGACCATTCTCGTCTCAAAATTCGAAATACACGGACAGTCAACGATGAATGAAGCTTATACTCACGGTTAAAAACTCGTTTAGCTTCATTCGAGCTATTGCTTTAAGCCAGCAGGTTCCAACACAAGCCAGGAGTATGAGTTCGGATAGGAATGCTCAGTGTTTGTTGACGACAATACAGGAACCCTATTGTCGAATACGTCTTCAACTTCTTTTTCCGAAACGCTCGACTCTTCCTCGATGTCTCCGGCTAAAAAAAGGATCATTTTAATAATGTTACATTTCATTGTTAACGAATATTCGGCATCGAATCAATTAGGTACCCATATTTTAATATACGGAGGTATATTTTGTGATTCTGAATGGTTAGGACGACCGACCATAGAATATATTCGCCAGATTCTCTACATTTTATCACAGAACGAAAATATATTAATTTTTTTTTTGTCGCGATTTTCGAGAAGAAATATATTCACATCGCTGTACGCAGTTTCCATCCATATCGATTCCGCATTAAAAATTAATAATTACCGGCTTCAATTCGTTAAGACCACAGAACGAGATGATGAAGAAAGAGGGCACAAAGTTCTATGTAACTAACGAGGTTTGACAGTTTGTTCGAAATTTGTCATTTATCATACAGCAGTCAGTGAGACAGTGAGTGCGAACTCTGTGTTGAGAGATTGTGAGATTGTGAATTATTTTGCGAAAAAAGTGTTTGTTCTTCGAAATGGCGATCGAATCTTTGTTTATCGAAGGGAAGGTGATTGCTCATAGAGTTATCCCTATTATTGGGGACGGCGGCTGCCTGTTCCGTGCGTTGTCTTTCCTCATGTTCAACACGCAGGAGAGAGCTTTGCAGGTTAGGAAACGGATCGTGGAGTACGTCGGTAGTAATTGGCAAGATTTCGGTTACTTGAGCCACAACGCGTACGGCGACAATTACGATTGTCGAGAACAGTACGTCGAGGACATGGGACGGCGGGGCACATACGGCGGCCTCTGCGAATTGATCGCGGCGGGGAAAATCTATCCCTACGTGTTCGAGGTGTATCGCGAAGGGAAATTGTACGCGAAGGCTGGATTCGACGAGAATCCCATAAAAAGGCTCAAATTCAGCAGCCACCTTTCAAGTGGCCATTTCGACGCTTTCGTACTCGCGGATACCGAAACCAGCGCCTCTGGCCCCTTTTCGTCGATGGTAGTAGCGCTTCGAAACCGACTTGTACCTTAGGTGAGTATTTTGTAAACGTACAGTGCCGCAAAAAGGGAAAGGCTCATCGAAAGAGGCGCTAGTATTTTATGCGAAATTTTAAATTGTTTTCGTACCCCCAGATTACCGAGTGCCTCCTTTTCGTAAATCGTCCAAATCGGAGGAGGAGGATCCAGCCGAGCTAACCGAAAGCAGCCAACGACAACCCAACCGATGGGGTCGAAGGAGTAAGGGACTCGAAAATCCCGACGCAGGTTAGGTTTAGTGGGTAGGAGTCCCACACTGTTCCACAGGGCAGTATCATGATCGAAACACCCTGTGGTTCGTGCTATGAAGCATTCCCCCTGCTTAAACAAAAAACAAAAAAAAAAAAAACGAAAATTGCTGCTGCTGTGACACTTCTACGAATAAATTCTCAGAGTTCTATTTTGTTCGATACTGTCCTGATTTCACGTTCCCGTTTAATTATTGTGAAAAACGATTTCTCCATAACGCGTTATACGTATCTTCCAACAACAGTTCATATATCTAAGTGTAAGTAAACTTGTGACGACAGCGGGAATCTCGAAGATCGGAGTATGATCGCCGGCCACGATTTCAGGCTATCTCATTTCGCTCTGTCGTCCTTGGAACCTGGGAGTAATTTTTCTACCGATACGAAAACTATTTGTATAACGCGATCACAAAAAATAGCCTGAATCGATTGATGATCTATGAAAAATTCAAATCCCAAGGGGATACGTAATGAATACTTGAAACATTTATGGTTCGACCTTTAGTTCGGTCCATCGGTTGAGACCATTCTCGTCTCAAAATTCGAAATACACGGACAGTCAACGATGAATGAAGCTTATACTCACGGTTAAAAACTCGTTTAGCTTCATTCGAGCTATTGCTTTAAGCCAGCAGGTTCCAACACAAGCCAGGAGTATGAGTTCGGATAGGAATGCTCAGTGTTTGTTGACGACAATACAGGAACCCTATTGTCGAATACGTCTTCAACTTCTTTTTCCGAAACGCTCGACTCTTCCTCGATGTCTCCGGCTAAAAAAAGGATCATTTTAATAATGTTACATTTCATTGTTAACGAATATTCGGCATCGAATCAATTAGGTACCCATATTTTAATATACGGAGGTATATTTTGTGATTCTGAATGGTTAGGACGACCGACCATAGAATATATTCGCCAGATTCTCTACATTTTATCACAGAACGAAAATATATTAATTTTTTTTTTGTCGCGATTTTCGAGAAGAAATATATTCACATCGCTGTACGCAGTTTCCATCCATATCGATTCCGCATTAAAAATTAATAATTACCGGCTTCAATTCGTTAAGACCACAGAACGAGATGATGAAGAAAGAGGGCACAAAGTTCTATGTAACTAACGAGGTTTGACAGTTTGTTCGAAATTTGTCATTTATCATACAGCAGTCAGTGAGACAGTGAGTGCGAACTCTGTGTTGAGAGATTGTGAGATTGTGAATTTTTTTGCGAAAAAAGTGTTTGTTCTTCGAAATGGCGATCGAATCTTTGTTTATCGAAGGGAAGGTGATTGCTCATAGAGTTATCCCTATTATTGGGGACGGCGGCTGCCTGTTCCGTGCGTTGTCTTTCCTCATGTTCAACACGCAGGAGAGAGCTTTGCAGTTAGGAAACGGATCGTGGAGTACGTCGGTAGTAATTGGCAAGATTTCGGTTACTTGAGCCACAACGCGTACGGCGACAATTACGATTGTCGAGAACAGTACGTCGAGGACATGGGACGGCGGGGCACATACGGCGGCCTCTGCGAATTGATCGCGGCGGGGAAAATCTATCCCTACGTGTTCGAGGTGTATCGCGAAGGGAAATTGTACGCGAAGGCTGGATTCGACGAGAATCCCATAAAAAGGCTCAAATTCAGCAGCCACCTTTCAAGTGGCCATTTCGACGCTTTCGTACTCGCGGATACCGAAACCAGCGCCTCTGGGCCCCTTTTCGTCGATGGTAGTAGCGCTTCGAAACCGACTTGTACCTTAGGTGAGTATTTTGTAAACGTACAGTGCCGCAAAAAGGGAAAGGCTCATCGAAAGAGGCGCTAGTATTTTATGCGAAATTTTAAATTGTTTTCGTACCCCCAGATTACCGAGTGCCTCCTTTTCGTAAATCGTCCAAATCGGAGGAGGAGGATCCAGCCGAGCTAACCGAAAGCAGCCAACGACAACCCAACCGATGGGTCGAAGGAGTAAGGGACTCGAAAATCCCGACGCAGGTTAGGTTTAGTGGGTAGGAGTCCCACACTGTTCCACAGGGCAGTATCATGATCGAAACACCCTGTGGTTCGTGCTATGAAGCATTCCCCCCTGCTTAAACAAAAAACAAAAAAAAAAAAAAAACGAAAATTGCTGCTGCTGTGACACTTCTACGAATAAATTCTCAGAGTTCTATTTTGTTCGATACTGTCCTGATTTCACGTTCCCGTTTAATTATTGTGAAAAACGATTTCTCCATAACGCGTTATACGTATCTTCCAACAACAGTTCATATATCTAAGTGTAAGTAAACTTGTGACGACAGCGGGAATCTCGAAGATCGGAGTATGATCGCCGGCCACGATTTCAGGCTATCTCATTTCGCTCTGTCGTCCTTGGAACCTGGGAGTAATTTTTCTACCGATACGAAAACTATTTGTATAACGCGATCACAAAAAATAGCCTGAATCGATTGATGATCTATGAAAAATTCAAATCCCAAGGGGATACGTAATGAATACTTGAAACATTTATGGTTCGACCTTTAGTTCGGTCCATCGGTTGAGACCATTCTCGTCTCAAAATTCGAAATACACGGACAGTCAACGATGAATGAAGCTTATACTCACGGTTAAAAACTCGTTTAGCTTCATTCGAGCTATTGCTTTAAGCCAGCAGGTTCCAACACAAGCCAGGAGTATGAGTTCGGATAGGAATGCTCAGTGTTTGTTGACGACAATACAGGAACCCTATTGTCGAATACGTCTTCAACTTCTTTTTCCGAAACGCTCGACTCTTCCTCGATGTCTCCGGCTAAAAAAAGGATCATTTTAATAATGTTACATTTCATTGTTAACGAATATTCGGCATCGAATCAATTAGGTACCCATATTTTAATATACGGAGGTATATTTTGTGATTCTGAATGGTTAGGACGACCGACCATAGAATATATTCGCCAGATTCTCTACATTTTATCACAGAACGAAAATATATTAATTTTTTTTTCTTG